>CM067375.1:51403778-51726762 GCA_034401795.1 Chaetoderma sp. LZ-2023a
GAAATGTTCTTCTGAATCGGCTTACCATACCTAGTAGACCCGTGCTGAGGAGGGAGAGGGCGAGTACGTATCTCGCCATCGTTCTCGGCGTTAGTCATTTGGTCGCCCAGCTCTTGGCTTGGTAGGAGGGGGGGGGGGGGGTCGAACTGGCACCATGGTGCGCTGGCAAACGTTCGGAGTACTTCATAGAGAATCGGGCCTGGATACCAGTGTTGTGCGTGTGACTCAGCGCATGCTCTGGCACTGAGTCACTGTCAGCACAATGTTTAAGCCGATCGAAGTGACTTCCCCCACAGGGTAACGTGTGTGTCTGTGACCATCACACAGTGATGGTGAATAGTGCCCATCGCGGTTGCCAGACAGCGTTATTTACGGGACATCTGCCTGTGAAGCATTTATAAACGGTACTTCACTTATTTGGGAGTATCCCTGCCTAATGGGTGTTATTACTGGTAAGTATTTCCACCGTCCTATAGTTCAAATACTTCAGCTTTTAGTCTGTATTGAACTTTTCTTGGTGGTAATTCTGAGCGGTACCGTATTGGTGAGGGATTCCCCTGCATACGGTACCGTTCATTATAGCTAGGTTATGACCTATTTCTTGACCGTTTATACACTCAATTCTGCATCTGAAGTGTACATATTAAAATAAATTGGAGACTGGAACATACGGGAACTGAAACCAAGTGTAGGTTCAATTTCCACTCGAGCCCCACATCAGGCGCCACTTGTAGCCGTCGGGGGCATGCGTGTCTCCGCCACCTGCCACTGATGTTGCTGTTGCTGGTCAGCCAGCCTCAGGGTTGGGAAGCAGTCGCTGCACATCTCCGGTGTCCACAAAAACCGACATTCCAGTGGGCTCGTGCAGCCATTGCTGCGAATATTGAACACTACCCTATCGTCCCGGCTGTTCGTGTCCCCGGTATGTCTAGCCGTCATTTCCAGGATGAGAAGAATGGTGCTAGCACAATTTACTTACTTAATTATGGTGACAAACAATTTGTGTATGCTTGTCACTTATGAACGGTGTATGTAAGAATAAACGTGGTGAATTTGGGTTTATGTCCCGCTGGAGTTACCTAACCGATCTAGTCATATACGAGAGGTGTTCAGTTTATTTTGTCACAAGATTGCACGATTTCTTGCTGCACACCTTTGGTCAATTGTCTCACTCACAATACCTTTTTACAAAGCCCACGAGCTTACGGACACGCTAGTTTAGTTTGTTAAAGGTTTTCAACATGCCAAGATATAAAATAAGTGAGAGAGCGGGGGGGTATAATTCTCCATCTTTTGAGGAGGGGAATGACGCCGTCACTGATCAGAAATGAACTTTTGAAAGAAAATATCAGTGTCAGTGTGAGGACCATTTATCGCGTAAAGAATAACATCGGAAAAGAACGACAATTGACGAATCTAACACATCTGCTACGTTGAAAATCAGAAGAAGACGAACTGTAGTATCAAAGCAAGTGATAGACAAAGTGAAGAAAATGATAGCATGAATTAACCCACTGACACAACGTGAGATGAGCAATCTATTAGGAATTAGTTTGGGATCCGTAAATAACACCATAAACAGTGTTATCAAGACAAAACTGAGAAAAAAATGTTTGGTTCATAAACTATCCCTAGAGCAGTTTGAAAAGAGGAGGAAGAGGAGCTGGAGGCTGTACCAGAAGCTGTGTGCGGGGAAGTGGAAAAACTGTGTCACCACAGATGAGGCTATGTTTTATCTAGGTGGAAGCTACGGAAAACGGCGAGTCTGTTATGTTAGGAAAGGACAAATTGATATGGGTAAGTTGAAGTTTGATAAACGTGACAGTTTCGGGCCTGGTTTCATGGTATGGGCAGGCATTAGTCATTACGGAAAGACCAGTCTTAAATTCATTGACCGGAATGTGAAAATCAATGTTGATTATTACATCAAACATGTTTTGAGACCCTTTTTGAAACATGATGTTCCCAAATTATTCCCAGGGAGCAAACAGAAGGACATGGTTTTTCACCAAGATAGTGCTTCCTCTCAAACTGCACGAAAGAGCTTAACATACTTAAAGCAGAACAATGTTAAATTCTTTAGCCCCGCAGAATGGATGACGAAGTTGCCGGATGCTGCCCCTATGGACTTTAGTATCTGGGGGATTGTCAAGCGCCGTCTACAGAAGCGGAAAGTTACAAGTCTTAACAGTCTAAAACGTGCTCTCAAACTCGAATGGAAGGCACTAAGTCAAACTGTGATCAATAAATCCCTTTCTTTTTTACCTAAGCGCTGTAGCGTGATATATCATGCTCATGGGTCTCAAATTGAACATCTTCTGCAATGAAATTATTTTGTGATAAATTATTGTTGATTAAATACTTATTTGAAATTTGTGACAAAGTAAACTGAACACCTCTCGTATAGATGGTATCGTGAAAGGTATCCCTGTGGTGGAAAGCTCCGGTCGGGGCACAGCAGTTGGCTTAATATAAACTATGTCTGCCTCAGGCTGGCCAAAATTATTGGATTGCGAGAGAAAAGTGCCTCGCTCAGGCCTCCGTCACAGGAAAATGCCTACACTGCTGTAGTGGAAGAAGAGGGATGATGGTAGAGGGAGAAGAGTCCTACATTTAACATGCAAAGTAAGAACGGAGAACCCTTACCAAACGGTACCAATAATGCTTGAATCTGTACCGTTTGTTTGCGAGGAGATATACGTTGGTGCAGTACCCTGTTCTATATGGAGAATGGCCGAGAGGAGAGAAACGGCCGACCATACAAGGAGTGGGGAAAACAGGGAACCAATACCACTTTAGTACCAAGGGTAACTATGTCCTGCCATTTGATTGAGAGGAAATTTATGACGGTGACTCACGTTGAGAAGCTGACTATACAAATGTGAAAAAGGTGTTGGATGTAAGCTCACCATTTGCGTGGAAACGTCAGAGAAACATCCCACGGTAACGAAAAAAAAAGGAGGAAAATTATGTTGGTCTTCCCTGCACGAAGCAGAGAATATAAAAATTTGTGAGAGGAAAGTGCCTCGCGCGGGCCTCCGTCAAAAGAAAAATGCCTTCAATGATGAAGCGGAAGAGGAGAGCAGTAAAAAGAGGGCCCTCCTAACCTACAAAGAGAGAGAAAAGTTGTCATGTGTATATATCCTAATATAGTTATTTTACTGTTGTGTGCATACGGTGTGTACGTGAAGATACGGTGGCTGATTCGTTTCCGCACCATTGTCTTAAGTTAAAGATACTGCTAAGTTGGTACCGTCCATTATAAGTTCAAAAACATATTTTTAAGCCGCAAATGGCGTAGCACCAAGAGTCTTTAACAAATACGTCTTCCTGGTGAGGATGCACGGTAACGTTGCAGATACCCCAGGGATCATCTCTCCTCAGACCGACAGCGTGCAAAATGTCTGGTGGTAGTTTTTGAACCACAAGGTGATCCCTCCGCATACCGCATACTGCATCACAGCCACAAATGGCGACACATGGACAAATCACATTGACAGAAGCGTGTTTAGAAAGCGAAGTTTAGCTTACTTATGGTGGGGAGAGAGAAACGTATTTCCATCTATGGTGGCTATCCCGTAGGCGTGGTGAGCTCTAAGTCTACACACAGTCACTGTTATGAGTTAGATGGCGATCCGTGTTTCTATCCATCACCTAAGGTTTCGAGTATGGACCATATGAGATCCGTACCCTGGCGTTACCATTTAGCTGCTTTAGGGTTGGAGAAATGGTGCCTTAAGAACACCGTTGGGATGACAACGGTGTTGCGGTATTTATATTATCACAGTGTTTCCTACTTTGGCATAAAAAGATGTCTTGCGTAATAGGTATCTGAAGATACACGGGTTATGTATGTGAACGGTAGATTGATTCTGGTCGGCCAGAAACCTGCTGTAGTTTCTTGAGACGGTCCTAACCATTCTGATGGTGGTAATTCAAATAATTATTTCGGCCTGACGGCCAGAGAAGCAGTTACTGGTCAGTTTAATTTAGGAGGCCGTAATATGAACGTCCAAATATGAAAATCAATAGTCCCGTCTGCACAACGGCCTTGTTGATCGTGAAGAAAACGTGTTAATTACACTTCTCTGTTTTGAAGAGTAACCGTTCTTGGCTACCTTAAAAACCTGTCCTATTGAGCTATCATAGTCCTAGATTTAACGAGAGCATGTCATGCTCCCTGGCGAGAGCATGAGCAGCGACCTTACTTTAAAACTGGTGCCGTTGGGAGAAAACATGGTGATGCATTTGTTGTAGATGCATAGTGTAACCTAGGTGTACTGCTGTCCAAATATGTTTCTAGTTTTTACTGCTAACATATTAATATGGGGAGAATGCCTAATTACAATTATACATTCATTAAAGTATAAAGCCAACATAGCCTACGGTGCCGTTTCATTTCCGGAACTGTTTACAATGCATAATATTATGTACAATACTGCCTTAAAGTGGAGGTAGCATCCGACCTTATTGTACCACTTAGGGCGGTACTTTATGTGTTATTATTAATAATGGTATACATAGCTAAGATAGGTTTCTATGCGGTGAACCTATTAGTCACCAGTGCAATTTAAACGTCACATATAGTCTTTACACCGTCCTCTTACGGTGTGAGTTGATGCACGGTGTACCTGCCGCCTCGAGAATTACTGCAGGATGCTGGCCGTAATGTTTCATACTCGAAAACAGTGAAGAATAAAGTCAATTTCGGTGGCTAACATGTCCTAATGCATAGTACATAATTAATAGTTCACCATAATACCGTTATACTGATTGTGCTTTAAGAGTGACGGATTTCTCCATTGCATAGAGATGGTAAGTACATATTATGTTGAATTATTTTCTCGGCACAAGACGATCCACACCATTGTGTTCTCTCTTCTTAAAGCAATGTCCTTGTCTAGACTACGGTCAAAACATAAATTCAATGACACCACCGTTCGTACATACTAATTTAGATGGTAACGGCCAAAAGTCTTACACCGCTTATGAAGGCACCACTGGTGATGGTGGTTGAATTAAAGAGCCTTCTTTAAATTTAGGTTGTTACTCCTGTTGATCTACTAGGAGTGTACACAAACTGGATGCAGTGCAGAGCGCGGCCGTCCGGAGAAGGAACCTGACTGTAATAAGCTGCGTTGGTGTAGATTGCAGAAGACGAGCTCTACGCAGTAGGCAGAGAGTGGGAAAGTTCCACTCTCACACCGAGTCCGCCTCCTTTCTCTTCGAGTTTGGCTTCGAGACCACCTTGTATGCTTGGTGAGAGACTGCGCCAGCCGGCTCAGCCAATCAGAGTGCGTATTGTGTGCCAGACACGGTAGCTAGAGCAATCTTGCCTAGCTCTCTCTCTCGTTCAGGCACACGCTTGGACGATGTCTACGCTTAGTTGGAGCTCTAAAGAGGTCCGTTTTAATTTGCCATATCTTTGCCAAATCTGAACCAATTTAATTTCTGATCAGTGTGTTAAATTGCTCATTCAATTCTGATATTAATACATACCAAAATCCTATTACCCTAATATGAGCAAGTATACACATACGTTGCTAGTCTCCAACGGCTAACGCGTTAATATTTGTTTACTGCTCATGGCCGCACATGCCCATAGGGCGATCTCACATACTCTATTATTTTGTTCTCCTGCTGGAATGGCCATTCATGCACGGGCCATATCTGGTCAATGGAGGGGTGAACATGGACCATCCCAGACCGGGCCATCTTTTACGCACCGAACAGTGACCCGTGGCACACTAGTAAACATCCGACTACAGTCGTTTTTCTTCACCGTCTTTGAGAGTGAGCCCCATCAACAGTTCGCCTGCAGAGCCTTTCCAGCAACTTCAGAAGCGTGCCATCTTGCGTTCCTCATCTGTAGCGCAGCACCTACAGTGATTTATGAACCTTTTCCGTACCGATGACTAATAGGTACTCATTTAGCTATTGTATTCATGTATTTCTTTACAGGTACTTATGACTAATAGGTACCACCTCGGTCGTCTGAGACCGCAATTTATAATTTATATCTTTAACTGCCACTCCAATTTTTTTTTTTTTTTGCAAAGGAAAGTCAAGCAAAATTTGCTCCGTAAATATCTAAAGATTTAATGTGTTTTGCGTGTATTTCATATACTAATATTTTTATCATTGTTTAGCTAAGGATGGCATGCTTAAGAACGTGTGCTTAGTTTTCAAAATTATGTAGAATCTTTCGAGTTATAAGTGGTTTTATATTTATAATATTGATAAATTACGTATATTTTTCGCAATGTAGTGCCGATAGTAGCACCAGTGTTCATTTCTAGCCTTAATGACGGCTAGAGTTAATCCCTTAACAAAGAGAAGTTAAAAATTTCTATAGCGTTCCGGGTCTACAACGACCGTATCTGTGATACAATGTTTACAATGGACACCTATTCAACCTTAGGCCGGATAAGCACGTCGGACTATTAAGTGCGAAAATGGCGGAATCAGAAATTTTGTGTTTGTCACTAGTGAATTCGAATTTAGATTTGTCAGGTAATAACACTACTATAGATTTTCAAACTGCTAAATATGACGAAGATGACATTTGCACTATTAAATACAACACTTTCTCAATAACCGTGCAATTGAAAAACCGCGATAGCATTTCAAAATTGGTCACAAAATGCGAGGAATGTTATGGCGTTGGTATGAAAAAGGGTGCCAACGGAACAATATTTCGTGTAAATCGACACATACGCGATGATGAGTCTTGTATAGCAACGGTCACGCTCTATAAGACCACGGGAGTAATACATGTTCAGGGTAAAGACTCTCATGACTGGATTATTAGAGACTTCCGACTTCTAACAAGCACCATTAGTGATGACGCTTGTAGTGAAAGTGACAAGAAAATCACCGAGAGTGATAGGAACCCGTCGGCTTTAAATACATCAAATACATCTCTAAAAAACACACGGACTACCGACATTGCGTCTTCCAGTATGGAAGATGATCTACGTTCTGAAGACGTACCGGTGACTACAAAGGAACAATGCTACTCGTTTGGTAGCGAGTTGAACCTATCGCTATCGTCCCCTATACAAACACAAATGACGACAACGGATGGTGAGTTGAACCTTCTTCCATCATCACCTATCCAAACCCAAACGTCGCCGAAGGAACTATTCACGCCAGAAGTAATGAGCACACCTTTGTACCAGAGTTATCACACTACGCCCCCTCCATTAACCGAATTAATAGAACATGTGATTGTGTTAAGAAATCTGCTTAATGAGAAAGAGTCCAGAATTGACACACTCGTTGCTGAAAACAGAGCTTTAAGAGATCAGTTGTGCGTTAAGATACAAACTACTGTAAACAAATCCGTGAACACAACCGACCATTCTATGGCTCAGTGTAGCCCATTAAGTGAACAATCAGCCCAGCCTCAACAAGTACCAGACCAATGTAGCTCAGTAGGTACAAACATAATTAACACGGAGACGCTTTGTAAAACGGTATCTAAAGACACGGAGGGATCAGGCAATGTCGAGACCCGATCTAGTCAATTATGTACGAATCCACCCGAAGAAGTGAAAGAGACAGATAATAATAATTGTAGCCACCTACATCTAGAGCACACGAGCATTAAGACTGAAACACCAGAACCTGACCATAAGACCACTTCTCAGAAACAGATAGAAGTTGTAACAGATGTAAAACCACCCATACACCAACGCTATGATTATGTTTCCAATCCTACAAAGCAGACATTAATCATAGGGTCATCAATACTCAAAGGAATAAGTGAGAGCGGCCTGGATCAATCAGTACAGGTAATGTGTTGTAGAGGTGCGAAAATTATTGACATTCGGGAACTATTATATTCATTAGATTTGCAACATTTCAAGAACATTATCGTAATGGCCGGTACCAATAACTCGAACGGTCCTGTCGGCGACGCGCTATATGACATAGAGAGACTAGTGCGTGATGTCCATAGTTTGGCACCACAATGTCAACTTTATATATGCGAACTATGCCCGCGTGGTGATGAACCAAAACGACAACAGTTCATTACCAAATTTAATCGCTATTTGGAAGTTATGGAACATTTCCTGGATTTCACAGTCATTGAATCGTCAAAGTTATTCTCTTCAAGAAATCGTCCAGGTGTCATAAACAATTCATTATTCTATGCGGACAAATATCACATAAACAATGCTGGATCTACAATTCTTGTACGCCGTATAAACGAATATGTGACAATTATCCGTAATTCCGAGTGTAATTTCTGCGGAGAACCTAATCATAAATCTTCGTTATGCCGTCACGGTCGACCGGTCTTGTGTTACTCGTGTAATTATTATGGTCACAAATCAAATCGGTGTCCTGGACAATAATGGCCCGGCGAGGAAGGACAGCCTACTAAAATCTTGAAATCTAAAAACATCTTGAGTAAAATAAACAGTCCTGACGGTTCATTAAATAATTCCAATACCCCATATAAGAGTTCATTAATGCGGACTTCTAATATATTGAGTGTCCAAACATTGTCCCAGAATAATGATATATCATGCCATGGTCTTCTAAATAATAATAATGATAATAATAATAATGATAATAATAATAATGATAATAATGATAATAATAATAATAATAATAATAATAATAATAATAATAATAATAATAGCAGCAGCAGTAGCAGCTTTATCACTGAATCTTTTTATAATATCGCTACTAGTAATAGATTTGAATTTTTAAGCGATAATTGTTACGAAATGCACAGCGATATCGAATCCCGCTGTGACAAAGAAGTGGGAGATTCAGAATTAGGCCTATGTCCTGTTTTCATGCCACAAACTACGCTCATTCCTGCTGTAACTTGTACTGAAATTCGTACCAATACATATGATAATGACACTACTACTGTCATTGATAGTGATTGCGTTGTAATTGCTGGAAATGGTCTTAGCTTTCACGTTGACAATCTAGCGCAAAGTAACATTGTCGGCATGAAAGATAACACTGATTCCTGCAAGTATAATAATAATGATAATAATGATAATAATAATAATAATAATAATAATAATAATAATAATAATAATAATAATAATAGTAAAAATAATAATAATAATAATAATAATAATAATAATAATAATAATAATGATGATGAAAATGATAATAATGATAATAATAATAATAATAATAATAATAATAATAATAATAATAATAATAATTTCATTAACGACCTAAATATTATATCATATTGTCATACAAAAAGGGCATCCAATCTAAGCATGCCTATAGCTGCTACTAATCCGCTTGACCAATGGATATGTCCCCCTGATTTTATCAGATTAACTGCGCGACACGACCTTAAAACATTTAGCATAAATACAAAAGGCATACGTATAGGTCATTTAAATGTGCAACAACTACTACCTAAGATAAACCAATTAAAAATAATTATGGAAAAAAGTGTGAAAGAGCTTGAAATTTTCGGTACTACTGAGACTGCCCTAAGTAGCATCACCACAAATAATTTAATCGACATTAGTGGTTATAATATTGAGCGGAAAGATAGGGTAAATCGTAATGGAGGCGGCATCATAATGTACATCGAAGAGAATCAATCGTATTGTAGGAGAACTGAGTTAGAATCTATGTCATTGGAGGCACTTTGGATCGAAATAACGCCGTATAAAATGAAATCATTTTTACTTGCCTGTGTATATAGACCTCCGGACTCCCCGACTAGCTGGACAGACGAATTTGAATCTTTACTGGAGGCGGCATATTTACATAACCCAGACATTATTCTGATAGGCGATTTCAATATAGATTTCCATTTACCCATAACCGGAAAATGGCAAACCTTGATGAATACTTTTCACCTTGAACAATTAATTGATAAATCAACCCGAATCACAGAGACGACATCTACTTTAATAGATCATATATACTGTACGGATAAAACCAAAATTACGTCTGCGAGTGTAGGTGATTTGGCGCTAAGTGACCACCACCCCGTCTTTGTTATTCGCCACTGTTCCATACATAGAACAAATACCCACCATTCTATAAAATATAGATGTAAAAAGAAGTTTGATAATAGTAAATTCATTCAAAATTTATCGGAATACAAATGGGAGATAATTAATTTAATTAGCGATCCAAATGAAGCGTTAAAATTATGGCATGAAACATTTCTTAGTATTCTAAACAAACACGCCCCTATTATTGAACGAAGAGTAAAAACATATTACCAACCAGGCTGGCTAAACGAAGAAATATTACAAACAATCAGAGATCGAGATTATTGCCATAAAATCAAGGATATGGTCAAATATAAACAACTGAAAAATAAAGTAATGTCTCTCATAGAAAATTCAAAACGGCAACATTTTGGCGTACAATTAGTTCAAAATAAAAATAACCCGGCAAACATATGGAAAATAATGAAAAGTATAAATCCGCAAACTAACAAAATCCCATTAACATTAATCAATAAGGACGGAAATCAGATTAGAAATACTGTGCAACATTGTGAAATGTTCAATGAATATTTTGCTACAGTTGCTTCCGATCTGGCAAATAGCATAAATAATCAAGCGTATGCCATATCTGAGAAACTTAAAACCCATATCAAAGTTAGAGTGCCCAAAGAAATCGAATTGACAATACCCCCGATAACACTGGATTACGTTTACGAGGAAATCAAGCATCTAAAAACAAATAAGTCAGCGGGATATGATGATCTAAACGCCCATTTTCTAAAACTAGCTGCACCAGTTATTACCCCATCAGTTACCGCCATCATAAATAAAAGCATAGACACTGGTATATTTCCTACTTTGTGGAAATATGCTAAAGTAAAACCACTACACAAGTCAGAAAATAAACGCGAGGTAAGTAATTACAGACCCATTTCTATTTTACCTATCTTATCCAAGATAATTGAAAGACATGTACATAATTATTTATATAAATTTTTGACAGCTTATAGTCTGTTGTATGAATCCCAATCCGGCTTCAGGCCAAAACATTCCTGCGAAACTGCGCTTTTAAAATTGATAGAAAACTGGCGATTTGCTGTTGATAAGGGGGACTTTGTAGGCGCTATAATGATAGATTTTAAAAAAGCGTTTGACCTTGTTGATCATAAAATATTAATACAAAAATTAGACGTTTACAAGTTTGACAAGTTTGACAAGCTTGCGTTAAAATGGTTCACTTCCTATCTCGAACATCGGCAGCAGTATGTGTCAATCTCAGACAAAATATCTGGATTTCGCCCCGTAACAGTAGGCGTTCCGCAAGGCTCTGTATTGGGTCCGTTATTATTTATTATTTACGTTAATGACCTCCATCTCGGTATTAAAAGTAATGTTGATATGTACTGTGATGACACAACGATGTATTACAATTCTGATAGCGTAGCAAAAATAACCGACAGACTAACAGATGATATGGCATCCATCCAGACATGGTGTCAAGATAATAAAATGATTGTAAATACAGACAAAACAAAACTACTTATGATCAACACCAAGTCTAAGCTAAATCAGATTAATCAAAAAGATATTAAAATTCATACATGTAACGGAGACATAGGCAGTATAGCCAATGCAAAACTTCTAGGATTACATATAAATAACAATCTATCATGGCAACAACATATTGGCAAACTCTGCAGTAAAATAGCATCACTTATTTTTATGTTGAAGAAAAACAAGCAATATATGAATGTAGATGAACGAAACTTGTTTTACAAATCTTACATACTATCACACATCGATTATTGCTCCCTGGTTTATTGCGCCGGTACACCTACACTACTTGTAAGCCTAGAAAAATTACAGAAACGCGCCGCTAGAATTATTTTAGATGTCCCTCACAAAACCCCATCAAAACAGTTATATGAACGATTGAAATGGACTCCGTTAGCGCAACGATTGACTACAAAAACAAGCACAATGACGTACAAAGCACTCAATAACATAACACCTAAGTACATTAGCGACCTATTCACCCCTATTGAAGAAGCGCATACACTGCATCTACGCTCAAAAACTTATAGTCATTTAAAGCCTCCAAAAATAAGAACTGATTACGGGAAACATAGCTTCACATACACTGCAACTCAGATATGGAATTCGCTACCTAGAACTATTACAAGTCCGCAAACACTCTGTTCTTTCAAACGAAATATACACAACCATATAAACATGACATAATTTTCTATATGTTAGGTTTACAATGTTTGCGACTAATTTAGAAAAGAAAAGTCATGTATGTTTAGAGTATGTTGGGAGTGCGTGAGTGCGTGCGAGCGTGCGTGACTGAGTGCGATTGGTTGTATGCTTCTTTGAGTTGGATGAGTATGTTTGTGTCCGTAAGACTAATACAAATAATAATTATTTTAATAATAATAATAATAATAATAATAATAATAATAATAATAATAATAATAATAATAATATCAATAATAATAATAATAATAATAATAATAATAATAATAATAACGTACATTTATTAGATTAAAATGTCTGCATACGATATTGTATGCCTTTGAACATAGTGTAAATATTTATTATTCACATTTTGTACATATTTTTATATCATCTCGCACTGCACATATTGCACTGATCATTATTGTTGTTTTTGTGAGGGCATCTGGGAGAGCAGGTTATCCTGAAGATTTTACCCTCAATAAAGAATGATTATTATTATTATTATTATTATTATTACTGTATATATTATCCTTATTTTAGTACGTATATGACTAACAAGCAACGCAAGGTCCTATGACCTAATTTGCTGACACTGCTGTAATAGTTAGTTATGTACATGACATGCAACTATCTTAATTACTTGTCTTGTTTATTTTATATAAAACTCTAGGAGCACAGTACGCTAGGCTATACTATACAGCAACATTAAGTCCACATCACTTCCCGCCCCCCCCCGCCCCCCACCCTCCAGCATCAATTTTACACTGAGGTCACTGTTCATGTTTGCATTACGCGAACCTGACATGTGATCGACTAAATCTGGCTAGTCTAGCTCGGTAGGAAAGGCTTAAAGTAGTTGGGGACAACCACTCCGTAGGAGACATTTGTGTAAGCCTCTTTTCCGGCTCTAATGGATATGCAACACCACGCACCGCCTAGCTCGTGTAAAATTGGCCAAATACGTTAGGGCCTCTTATTATATTGAGTGAGTGCCTATTTCTACGCTCCTTCAGTCGCAGGGCTTGTAAATTGTCTGGAACTCCCATCGACACTTTGGCATGATCTGACTTGGGAAACTATTGGGGTGTTCGAGCGTTGAAGACTAAAGTATCGATTTTGTATACACACCCCTCAATATCTTCGGATACTAGTTAGCATAGATACCCTACCAAAGTAGGAAGCACTGCGAAAAGATATTTATGTAAAACCGGCCAGCAGTGCATCTCTGGGCATTCTGAAATTTAACCCAAATGCCAGGCAAACGGTAGATCACTGGAGTTGGTTCTCAATTGATCCTTCCCCGACACACGGGTGATGGATGGGCCGCAGATCTCCATCTATCTCTGCACATTGACTGGGTGCGGTCTTAGAACCCACCACACCCGCACGGGTGGGGCACTGGAGATGAATATCTGCCTCTTACTCCCCGCCATAAACATGTATGCACTTTTCATATTGCTTGTATAAATGGTAACTTGTCCTAGTGATGTTGTATGTAACTGGATCGTTATATGATTTTGAAGCTGTCACTCCGCAACATGTCTGCACGCTGCCTTTCTGAAGGAGATGCTCTGTAGGATGAACTTCGGGAAACGAGGGCATCTTCGCCAGTTAGGCTCATGTGTCAGAAGATAGGTAGAAATCCCTGCGACATGCGGCCAAAGCTTGGACGTAAATCTAACAACTAAATGGTAGGTTGGAATTTAGCAGAATGACCACATACAGAAAGCTGCAACTACCAATGCAGTATCTTGGGCATACATAAGATGACAGCGTTTGTATTCCTCGGAAATACAGCGTGCATCACATTAATTATAATTTCACTGAGTTGACACACACTACACTTAGCATATGTTTGAACAAGAGAGAGGCCGTCTTTGCCAGCTCTCTTCCTCCGCTTCGGCGTTGAAGGCATTTTCCTGTGACGGAGGCCCGCATGAGGCACTTTCCTCTCGCAGCAATAATATTTGTGTTAGGGGTATAATGGTTTATATTACACTACATAAGTAGCCTCGTTAGGACGCTCCCTTGCAGGGATACCTCACGGATATATACGGATCGGTGAGGTACCTCTGACGAACCCCGTAAACAAGACCCCAACTTAGTGCTATGTACTGTATATGTTCTCTCGTCTACTAGCAAACTAGTACCTTTGTTTGTGTAGTATATATTCTTAGAACAATTATCATATCCAGACTTCTAAATTAAGTTATGGACCTCCATACCGGTGACACTAATAGTTGGGATGAAACAGTGAGGTTCAATCTCGATGGCAATGGGTGCATGGCTCCACTGGAACGGTATCCTTCCACCCGCTCTAGAAGTCAGTCTTTGCAGTTTTCTGAGTCGTGATACGGGATCCGTTACCCCGAGAACCGCAGCTAGCCAACCCTTCTGTGCATCCTGTACATGCAGTGCAATGGAGCAGAACAGCAGAACGGACCAGCGCGTACCCCCGCGAGCTACATGAGGGATGAGGGAGGGAGGGAGGGATGGGGATGGAGGGAGCGGGAGGTAGGGAGGTGGGATGGAGGGAGAGAAGGGAGGGAAGGGAGGGAGGGAGGGAGGGGAGGGATGGAGGTAGGGAGGTGAGAGCGAGAGAGGGAGGGTAGGTGGGATGGAGGGAGGTAGGGAGCGAAAGAGGGAGGGAGGGAGGGAGGGAGGGAGGGAGGATGGGTGGGAGGGAGGGAGGGAGGGAGAGAGGGAGTGAGAGAGCGAGCGAGCGAGAGAGAGTCATTAAATAACTCGCTTAATATTTCGGTTCCGAGCATTCTGTAAATCAATTTGAGTCATTGGAAGGGCATTAGACAAAGCTGGGCCACTCTAAGATGCAGACCGATACCAATTACCTAGATACCACTAGTGTCCCGCTCACAGCATCAGTTTCCAGTTACAAAATATGCTGGCAGATCAAGAACAGCGGATGTGGTTTGATAAGTATAATGGACGTGTTTATTCATCAGCTGTGGAGAGCGTATTCTGCATTTATTGCACTTTGTGTAAAGTGTTGGCCAGCTCGTTAAGAACCCAATGACTGATATGGCTCATGCGCACCAGAAATTGACTGAATATTTCGGCACGGCAGATGGAAAGACTGCGAAGAAGATTCATCAATAGCAAAGCGAATTGAGAAGAATATAGAAGTGTTTAAAAGTGTTGTAAACTGTATACGGTTGTGCAGTAAACAAAACAATGCATTGCGAGGCCCTAGGGATGGTTCACAGTATCTAGGAGGGAGTAACAATTCCGTTAATGTCCATGCTCTTTTAGACTTTAGAATAGATTCGGGTGATGCGATTCTAAGTGAACATCTCAGTACATCAAGGATTGCGGACTGACGTCCGCATACCGAGGCAACTCTAACTATGTCTAACCTTCTAACAAGAAACTGTGCTCGACATCCTCGGACAACGCAATCTTCATAGGAGCTTACCATAGCTACGTGGAATGTACGTGGTCTGACTGCAACCTCAAAGAGGAAGGTGCAGACTGTGAACACAATAAAATCGACATCACATGCATTCAAGAGACTAACGTAGCTAAGCACTCAGAGCAGCAACTTCAGACAGGCCATAAGCTAGTACTCATGGAACAAATCAGGCCACTGACCGTGGATTAGGCTTCGTAATCGGACCAAGGGTATTGGACGATGTCATTAGTTTTGGATACGTCAGTGATCGCGTTGCATTTATTGACCTGGCTATACCAACGCCAAAGCGCACCACCATTACATGCTCAAAAATCCTAGACGTACTACGCCAGGCCAGTTGCAATGAAGATGAGCTACGGCTAGTCAGACTACTGCTTGCAGACACCAAGCTGAGAGTACGAGTCAAGTCAGTGAAGTCTGTAGAGTTTGAGACATCACTCGGCTCCACACAGGGAGATGGTCTATCCCCTGTGCTCTTCACCTGCTACCTGGCTGCTGCATTTAAATCCGTGCGAGAAAACTCCACAAGACCAAAGCCCCCGGTGTCAATACTGGGCATGCCGCTAGAGATGGAATATGCCGACGATGTGGACTTCATAGATGAGGAAAAGAAACCTCTTGACGAACTTCTCCCAATAGCTGCAAGCAAGCTAAAAATTGAGAATCTCATTATGAATGAATCCAAAACAGAGTTCACCAACATATACCTATCTACAAAGCAGGAAACTAAAGAAAATGACGATCCACTCCGTGGCGGCGAACCATGGAGGAAAAGTAAAATCCTGGGCTCACTGCTTTGCAGTACTGCGGACATTGCTGCACGCTGAATCATCGGGAACATAGCTTTCAAGTCCTTCTGGAAGCTATGGATTCGTGGATCAAAGATGCCCTTGGTAAAAAGACTGCGTCTATACAATGCAACCTGCGTATCCTTGATGATGTATAGCTATAACAGCTGGGCAGCTCCAAAGGCAGCTCTAGACAAACTTGTCCCCTGCCACCGCAAACACCTACGCATCATCACTAGACACCGATGGCCAGAGAGCATAATTTCCAACGATGAACTATACAGGATGTGTAATTCGTCGCCGCTGTCTGTAAAAGTCGCCCAGCAAAGATGGTCCATGTTTGACCATGTGCTAAGGATGCCAGAAGACACACCAGCACAGAGAGCTTTAGAATTCGCCCTGCTCGGGCCCAGCAAATACAGAGCCAGGAAAGGACGTCATTGCATAAATCTGCTAAGCGTGCTACGAGGTGACCTCAAGAAAGCAGGATTAGGTTCACTCAAATCAAGAATGGACTTAGGAAGCTAAGGATTTTGGCTGTGGACAAGACAGTGGGCAGAAGCGAAGAAGCACTGATTGCAGGTGTAGGATGTTTCTACTACTACAGCCGCAGAATACAGTAATCATACATCTCAATACAACTGGAAAGAACCGCACATATAGATAAAAAAAACTACTACAGAATGAAGTGATAGATGTTTTGAAGAATTTCATAACTGGCAAGCTGGCTGTGGAATAACGGAAGCAAGCATTTTCTCACTGTCTGCTGATGAGAAAGTGGATCGACAAATGAAGAGCAGCTAACTGTGTGTCTACGTTATGTTGGTAGGTACATCATGATCATTGAATGTTGTGAAGCACGGCGAGTGCAGCCTAAATGAGGCAAGTAGTTTACATGCCATAATTATGGATAATACATATGTATATATACAATTACATCCTGTGTGTATGTGGTCCAAAACGGTGCTGCTGACGACATGCTCTCAGGCTCTGGTTCCATGCAGTGGAGTTGGTGTATTCGGTGTTGTTCTTTGCGTCATTTAGTTGAATATTGATATATGGGGTCAGATGGCATAACACACTTGGTTGCCATACTCACATTATCGCATGCAATCCCTGGTTGCAGTGCCCCCCCACCCCGTTCATGTTGAATTAGATACATGGGCACCTTGATGTGGTACTCGACATGGCAACATCAGTCCCTGGGTACCTAAACTATCGCTAAAGGTTAGGAAGGCAGAAACCAGTACAAAGTAGTCAGTTCAACAGTAATCGATTAGTATTATTACTCTTTTCCTGGATATTGAAAAACTGTAGATTACTGTAATGATACATTTGATTTTCCGGTTAGTAGTCAAAGCAAACCAGAATAATCGTTCACATGTATATTGGTTTTTGTGTGTATATTGAATATGTACCCAAAAGACAATACTGTAGACGAATGCTCGCTATCTTGATTCAACAACTAATAAGCGTGTGCTAACTGGGAAGGAGGATCATGCGTTTTAATATATGCACTATACATCAGCTTGCGTGTACACAGTTGAAATATAGTTTCATAGTGTGTTGGCTGTTGCCATACACGTGGATACATATACATGTATTTAAATACATTAATTGAATTCAAGTAGTTCGCATAGAGTAGTATAACTATTTGATTTCTTAGTCTTCATGTAACCATATTATCAGCATAGACTTCCTCTTTCCTATGTTTACTATGCACAGAGGCTAAGGAAAATATCAGCTAATTAAAGTACGTCTTTTTGTAGGGAGCAGTATACGTGTACACGTTAGTTTTAAGGAACGTGTACACGTGTACACGTATTTAGCATTCTGCAAAAATGTAATAACAATTTGATATTTATTTTGCCTATTACTAAATGTCGATGGTGTATTATGGTGGGTTTGGAAATTAAAATAACAATTTATTAACTCCGTCTCCCCACCCACACCCGCATTGTGTCAAAAGCACCTCTAAGCGCCCAAAGTGATACTCATTTTGACATTAAAACAACTAAGTATTAAATTGTTGTGGTCCGTTAAAGTCTATTTGCAGATCAAGAGAATACTAATGGATATTTATCAAGACCACTAGATGATATATAGGTCGGTTTTAACATTAAATCGAAAATGAAAATCTTAACCCGTGATCCATTTGCATGCCAAGAGAAAACTATTTTTAATAGCGCATTGCTGTGGTAAATTTGCAAAATTAATCTTCTCTATGTCTACAAAGAATAATTCACGGAGACAATTTCACTGGCCACTTTGGCCGGCCTGACCACAATAGGGTTATGTTGGCACAAGAGGGCTAAAGCTTGTTTAGCGACTTTTTTAGAAAACACCGTATTTGGCCCATGTTCGGGACAGATCAACATCAAGCAATAGTCATTCACCCTTTGATGGTCAATCTTGGCTAAGTAAAATCGAAATCTGGCATTACTGAATGTCTAAATGCGGGCAAAGATCAGACAGTTTTTTGAAAATGTATGACTGGCTCGCTCGGTGAGTCAGTCACTGCAGCGAAAAATTTACAAAGATGTTGTCTTCTCTCGACATGCAAATAGACCTTCAATAATGGCATATTCCTCAAGCCACTATAGAGACCGTTTTGGGCGACTTGGCCATTAATGAGTTGACCAAATGCTGGTGGCGATCAGCCCACCCTGAGCTTAGATAACCGCCACACGCCACGGCATTCAAAGTGATAATCTGTGTTGATAAGATCACGCATGCATGCTCAACAGTAATTCACACCAATGTGATCTGACAAGAAGTGTTGTTATTCAGTGAAATACCTGGATGTCGTTGCTACTTGTGGATACTTGGTTAACCAGGTTGACACTCAAAGTTAATAGATGATTGTCTTTGAAAAGTTACACTAACAATGAATGGCTCTGATAGTTATTCCAGTTGTAACATTTAAGAGACAAAACCTGTCTCCTCTTGGTCTGCAAATTTACATTTCTCAAGAACACTGCAGAAGCCGTGTTTTGAGAGGCTTAAGTGTTAAAGGGTTAATGCAGAAATCGTTGACAGATAGAGTATGGCGGTAAATTCGGGGAATTAATTTGTCAAAAAATAGATACATTTTCTTTGAGGGATATCTTACTTATTTCACACAAATATGTATATTTTATAAATGTGTCCCGTGTACACGGTTACGCCTTTTGTGACGTGTACATGTGGCCAGCCCTAGTTTATATATATAGTAAACACAGAAAGAGAAATCGTTGCGGGCTATGATGCTAGGCGCGCTGCCGGTTGTTGGTTCGTTTCTCCGTCGATGCTAGTACCGTAATGTCACGAATACTTGTATAAAATATACATAGTAAAGAATTCAAGGGTTAATACACAGTTTATGATCTACTTGCAATCTGAACCTAGTGTTTCTCCAAGCAGCACATGGTGCGAAATTTGGTCGATAGTGCTGAGAAGGTAGTAATCTTCTATAATTACTCTCCTAAGAGAAATAGCCATCTCCAGGTATGGGCTAAGGAGAAATGTTTACAGCAGGAAAGAGTAAGCGTATAGACACATGTAAAACACGATTTATTGAGAGACATGAGGCATTTCAAATGTTTTGTCAGTTATACATTGCTATAGAGCATTTATTGTATGAGATGGCGAATGATAGAAGTTACAACAGGGATACTAATCGAGATATACAAGCTTTTCTTTCAGTAATCACTAACTTTCAGTTCATAATCACCTTAGTGTTAGTCAATAAGTGTATGGGGTACACCAAGCCACTAAGTGTCAACCTTCAGGGTAGGGCACAGGATGTGATTCATGCATACCAAAACATCAATGCTGTGGCAGCTACAATTCGGGAGGTTTGTGAGCAACCAGATATCATGTTTGCCGAATGGGTTAAAGAAGGGTGTGAGATCGCAAAAAGCGTCAATCTTGAGGCAAACCTTCCAAGAACATGTAATCGTCAAACGACCAGGGCCGATACTCCCGCTAACACACCTAAAGACCACTACAGGAGAACTTTAGCCATCCCATATCTGGATGAGCTTGTATCAGAAATTGAGCATCGATTTCCTCATCCGAGCAAGATGAGCAGTCAGCATTCTGTATAATTCTTGCCATCATTTACAAGAGCAAAGAGCCAGTCAAAGCAAACGTGCAAGCCCTTCTAAGGAGCTATGAAGCTGATCTCCTAGTCCTAGTGGTATATATACAATTAGAACTTTGTGAGAGAATGTGGAGAAGAACAGAAAGTGACCATCCCAGAACAGCAAGTGATACCCTCAAGGTATGCAGGAAAGAATCCCTGCTCAATATCCATCGACATCTAAGGATCCTTTGCACCATTGGTGTTACCTCGTGTGCGACAGAAAGGGTTAACGGTTAGCTTAGCTATCTCAAGAATACCTAAGAGCAACACTGGGACAGAACAGACTTAATTGGTTGGCTCTGATGCATGTTCATTATGGCATGGCAATCGATGTAGAAGAGGTTGCGACTCTTTTCACTAGATGTCATCCACAAAGTCTACGACTTGTTAATATGATAGAGTCAGAGTGAGAGAGTTAGTCCTAATAATTCTTTTCAATTAAGTTCTCAGATTTACTCTTCTTACACATAGTGTTAGGTTTCTTTTGACTGCCTTTGTAATTTGTTGGAAAGCATTTAGTTTTGCATTAAAATAATACATATTTGATAGTGATTTGAGTTTATAAACTAGGATCTAAGCATCCGGGAGCTGCATCGTTCTGACAATATACATGTTGTATCTAGTTTACTCAGACACCCCCACCCCACCCCAGGACTGGTGAAACAGTTTCAATTTTGTTCCTCATGAGATTAATCCATTTCTAAGCTTAATTCGAATTTTTGACATTCACCAATTATGTACACAATATCATGGGAATATATCCTCAAATATCAAACAGAAACGTATATCCACAAATGAGCTGAAATTCTGTTAAATGCCATTTCAGAGTATTGAATTTACAAAAGATTTCCCGAGGAGAACTCCCAGACTCCCGCAGTAGGGGTTGGTGGGGGGGGGGGGTGGCGGGGTGGGCCGGCACCTCAGATCCTATATCCTCTCACTTTCAGTTTCAATTTACTTTATTCACCCAGGCCATTTACACAGCATATGTGGTATACATTATCATTATATATATATTCATACTATGGGGATAGTTACTATTATTATTATTATTATTATTATTATTATTATTATTATTATTATTATTATTAGTCTGAAAGGCCAACCTTCCCGCACTATAGACTTCG
This sequence comes from Chaetoderma sp. LZ-2023a, assembly GCA_034401795.1. NCBI lineage: Eukaryota > Metazoa > Mollusca > Caudofoveata > Chaetodermatida > Chaetodermatidae > Chaetoderma > Chaetoderma sp. LZ-2023a. The sequence continues at coordinate 51,425,447 of CM067375.1, forward strand.
CCTGTGTCAATTAAAAGGCAGTCCATAGTCAGTGGAGCCAAATTCTTTGGAAAGATTAATTTAAGAGTAAAATGACCCTTAAAATATAATAATTTTATCAGCCAACTGATGATTCATATTTCCCTCCAGAAATACAGGAGAGGCCATCTGAGAGCATCCAGATTAAAAAAATTTGGGGGGGAGGATCCCCGAACCCCCCCCCCCCCCAACTGGTGAGTCGGACACCCCCTTAAAATATTTTTGGATCCGCCCCTGGTATTTCGTGCGCGTATGAATATGCTCGCTATATGTTTGAGACGTGGCCAATGTGACGACTTTGTCAATTCCGATTTGGCTCACGCTAGAGTATGCTCTTTATAATGGAGACGTACTCAATTTGGCCTGCTATATATATATATATATATATATATATATATATATATATATATATATATATATATATATATATATATATATATATATATATATATCATTTGATGCGCGCGTGAATTTGCATTTAGTACGCGCTGGACTTGGAATATTCATTACGCTCCCAATATGCATTTCACGACGTGCAGGTTTTGAAACAGATAGCGCGCGCTTTAAATTAGATAGCAAATTCAAGCGTGCGTCTCTATATTCACTGCGCTCCCAATATATTCATTGCGCTCTCAGTATGAATTTCACGACGACAGGACAGTTTTGAAACAGTTGGCACGGCATACGGGCGGAGCGTAGCTAGTAATGGACAGGGCATAGATACACGTGGATTTATCCATTCTGGGTATTTCCCACACATTTATCTAAGCTCCGCCCACTTTTATACCGTTTAAATCGAGTTTAACATGGTGAACCATGAATTACCAGAATCTCACTGAACCCATCCATCATATGACGTCATATCCAACTACGTGACGTATATAATAACATCACAATCAATGACGGCATTATGACGACATGAACGACGTAGATAAGTACGGCACGATTGCGTAGTTGAAGACGGACTATTCGTGTTTCTACTAATTGTATGTCCTTACTATTTAATAAATATCCTGTTGAATATTTTGAAACCAATTTGACTGGGCGCTGATGCTGCCATACGCAGCAACAGCAGCCAGTCAAATTAGTCACAAAAAAGTAATGAACTTAACTTTATATTTAATATAGTTTACAGAAAATGTATAGTCAGGGCATTCGGGGATCGATCAAACCCAACACGGGGAGGTGTGGGTGGAGCTTAGCTAGAAGTGGGCGTGGCAAAGCTAAAACTGGAAATGCCCATTACCAGAATCTCAATAGCAAGGTAACCATATGGTTAAGCTGATGAATACTTTGACATTAATTTGCCTAGGAGTCGTTACTGTTTATTACACCAATGCGCCGCTTGTCTATTTTGATCAGCTGGCATGTCTTACCAAAATGGTATAGTTATGAACTCACCGCAACAAGACACAATCCAGGGACATCAAAAAGACATTTCCCATGGCTACTGACACGTTACGTGTGCTCCTTGGCCGGCAGACATTACCACACACCCATGTTAAATTTATGCACTTGTGAATATGATTTTATAGATTTATTGAAGAATGAAGCCATAATATTGCAATTTAGGCTTATTTAGCAAAATTTTGGCTAATGGTGGTTAGCTTTAGGAATCTATTGCTGTCACTAAGTTGTGCTTCTACACAATGGTTGGCTAAAGAAAACAACAGCCTACATTAATACACCTTTCTAGAGTATCCATCTGCCATCTGACGTCATATGACGTCATAATCAGATAAGCGGCGTGCAGGGTGACGTCATAATTATTACGTCATAATGTATTATATTTGGCCCATCTTTAACTCTTAATAGTTCCGACACGCTATACGAAGTGTATGGCTGTACTATTTAATAAACATGATGTTGAATATTTTGAAACTAATTTGGCATAGGCAGCAACAGCGTCCAGTAAAATTAGTTTCAAAATATTCAATAGCTTACATGTATAGTTTTCTGGAAATTGATAGACAGGGAGTACAGGGATCGATCGAGCACAACACGAGCGAGGAGTGGGTGGAGCTTAGCTAGCAGTCGGCGGGGCACATCTAAAATGAAAGGTACATTATGATGTAGGCCCTACTCCAAAATAGACACACGCTGACGATAGCAGTTAAAATGGATTCAAAATTACGTATGTGAACATTATTGATGCGTCTCAATATATTACCTTGCCTCCACCACCACCCATTGCGCGGTCCAATGGCTCCAATCGCAAACGACAGCACCACAACGAGTATCAACAGCTTCATATTGAATGCGTGTCTGTGGATCAAGCCAGTTACATTAAATCAAGTACTAACCTGCATTCTGCAGAATTCCTAGTCCCTCCATTCCATTTTTCGCTGACCATTTGGCCACACGGTCCCGCCTTCCAGTAGCAATCACCCACCGTAATTTGGTCAAGAACCGATCAGTGTATCATCAATTATCATTTTTTGCAAAACATGTATATGATGTTGAACTTGATCTTAGATTTTCTGATCCCCAGAATCGACGGACATTTAGACCAAATAATGTTATTTATGGAAAATAGGGCAAAAGGTGTGCATTTAGCATGCCGTCCTTGACCTTGAAGCCGCTTTGCAATTGGAAGGCTGACAGGGCTCAATCCAACCCCCTTGACGTGGGGGACCAACAGAATGGTAACCAGCTGGCGTTTATTTATGCTAAGTAATGATAAATCCAAATTTACATACATAACATGTTTCTGATATCTGATGTTTCAGAAATCACAGGGACAGTATTTCTGAATGAACTCGCGTCTGGACCGTGAGCCATTTTAGGGTTCACAAGTGGCAGTTATGTATTGGAACACCGGCATGGTCCAAAGTAGTGTTGCTGTTCTTCCCCATACGTGTACACTTGTATATGTCCGTGAGTGTGTGCGTGCGTGCGTGCGTACGTGCGTGCGTACGTGCTCAACAATGGAGATTAATTCTCAGCGCGCATAGGCGTGTTTAGCTTTATGCCTTGTCCAGATATTTACTATGAAATAAAGAGGTGATGTTTATGAAAGTGTATACCTGTTGCATTTATTATTTGTTTAGAATTTAACAAATACGAACATAAAGTAAAATGCATTAGCTTTTTAATGATATATATATTATACTAATCCAGTCAAAATGCCGATTATGCCCTTTTAATAATGTATATAACAGGGGTCTGTCTATAAGGAATATATGTGATGGTAGAAAATGTGGGGTATTGCCCAACATTAAATCAAAATATTTCTTACCACACGTGGTAAAGAACCGCACTCTTGTAGCTTCAAAAGCAAGTGCCCACTATAGATAGTTTATGTGGCAGCACCTTTAATCATTCAGCCTGAAATTATACTGATACTCAATAGCCTAACTCTTTAATGGATGAATTTGTGCTATAAAATTCCAATCACTCATCAGAGACAAATTTGCAGACCAAGATTTGTAAATTTCCAAAAGTAGTATTCTCTTGGTCAAAAAATGGGCATTTCTCAAGACTACCAGATAAGCAGATTTGGGCTAGGGTAGACATCAAAGGGCTGACGGCGTAACAATTGCATCTGGTAAAAATGGATAGACCACGAATCCCATTCTCAGTTCGCTGCCACCATGTTGTCTGTGCAATTTCCTATGGTCCCATATCTTCTACACACTTTTCCAACAATTCTCCTTTTGAAATATTGCAGTATTCGGTGCCCATGTTTAGACCTACATAAGCACACGTAGGTAGATACACATACGCGCATGCGTACACATGCACACACACGCAGCACCCGCACAACACGCACTCATACACCTACACACAGATACACACACATACACACATCCACACACCCAGACACCCACCCATCCACGTACGCACGCCCGAATGTACGCACGCACACACCCGCACTGACATATGTGTACTTAGGTGGAGAATACCTTATGTGGAGTGATTTTTTCCTATGTAGAAGAATTACATTTTCCGTATAGAATCTTTCACTTAGAGGCAATTTAGAACATTTCCATATATGATAATGCCTACACACTCCACTCAGGGGTACACATTCCACTCAGGTGTACATATTCCACTCAGTGATACACATTCCACTCACGTACTCACACTCAGCTCAACGTTACACACTCCACTCAAAGTTACCCTGTCCAGTCAAGTATGCACACTCCGAACGATAGGCTTAGGTACACATCGCTTTTCTCATTTTAAACATCAGATATAATACTAACATCTCTCTCTCTCTCTCTTCTCTCTCTCTCTCTCTCCCTCCCTCCCTCCCCTCCCCCTCTCTCCCTCTCTCTCACACGGCAATAAAATGCTTAGCGAACAGTTAGGTGTTAGAATAGACTTCAACAACCCCTCATCCCATCATCTTTCCTATCTATCCCAACTGCCAGAGCCATGCATCTCTTGCTCAAGAAGCGACGAATTAACTAGGCTTCGCCCATGCCTATCTGTGAGTAAGGAACATCATTGAGTAACGGAATCGGGAGTTATTCCTGTATCCATATGCTCAGCGTCCGGACATAAGCTAAAATATACCACACAGAGACCTTGAACTAGAAATCCCGACGCTATCTACCACCACCCATTCCCCTACCCCCTTAACCCCAGCCGATGGCCGACGGCCTCTTCTCCTCTGTGCCATCTGTCCAACTGCCGGCTGCGACACATGGAGCCCTTGAGAGCGGCATATACATTTGACATGCATTTGTGAAAGGCAACACCATCTGCGGTGGGAGCCAGCTGCGACACGTTCGCCAACAGATAAGATCATATTTAAACAGCAGATACCCACACACGTCCCACCTCCCCTCAACATCACTGACTAGAGAGAAAAACACAATATAGAGAAGTGCCAAATGGGCGCCGGTAGACTGTGCCACACCAGCCCCCTGATGATGATAACGCAGTCGAGTTCAACATAGCTTGAGACATCAAGTTGAACATGAGTATGACAGGCCCCACCCACTCGCATTTATGTATGCATCTTGCCCCTCTGACTAGGAAATGTTTGTGGGATGGCGTGTCACCAAAGTACCGCGTACATCACCATTCAGCAGAGCCTCTTCTAACCAGGACACCGACAAACCCTCTGCCCAAACCTGCTGACTTGTTAGCATTTAAATCAAGTGTCAAAAAGCCCAATATCCTCCCTTGTCTCTATAAATTTAGATTTGGATTTTAAATTATGTTTTATTTAGTAATTATGTCATGGTATGGAATATAGTTATGTGATGTTAGGCATGTGCTGATGCAATAAACAGTTGCTAATCATTAACTGTGGCGTCATATCCCACCTAGAATACTGATACACCATTTCGGACCTTTGGATGTTCGGACCAATGGATCTTCAGACTGTATAATGGTTACCATTTGACTGAGCCTTTCAGTCTAAGCGAATGTTTAAATACAGGTATTTGAAGATTACCCGCCTATTTTCATATTTGTTTTAGTGTAGATACCCGAACCATACTATATATAAACGTCCAATGTGGTCAACAATGATCAGAAAAACAGAGTAGCATGGAGATGTATCAAATAGAAATGTTAGTTTTAGCCTCTGCATTCGGGCAGACAGCATGCCCGCTGTATTTGTCTAACAGATCGACATTTGTTTTACCTCAATGCTACAGGCCTGCTCCTGGGTGAATGCGGCATAAGTCTTTCCTTATGTAGCACGGATCGCATACGCATGATGTCGGATCGGCTCGGGCTGAACTGGTTCCATCTCACCCACTAGCATAGATACCTAGGCCCACACACATAGCACGTATACGATAGAGGCATTACAGATAACCGTAAACCTGCGCATTGCGCATGTGCACTATTCCAGATAGACGTATTCGCGACGTAGTAGTTACCATGTATGGCATGCGCCTGTTCATAATGGCCCGTATTTTCTAAATCATTGATACTGAGCCTATTTTATCCGTCCTTGTGTGAATCATTAAGCGAATTCGCCAACTAACACAAATCCGTTTACGGAACTGAAATCGGGCAGGAATTGGTTGAGATCTCATTAAATTAAAGTCTTGCTTAAATATAGCATGCACTAATGCTGACCCAGCATCGCTCATGTTCCATGACACAATATGGCGAAGGTCGGCTGTGATGTCGCGAAACACATGGCATCATAGCGTGTATCCGTCTAAATGGTCATGCGTTGATTGGCTGAAAAAGTTCAGTAGCGCTACCTTGATTGGTCGATTGCTCCTACAAGGCGGCAATTCCGGGGCGGGGAGGTTATCCGAAATGGGTGACATAGACTGGCGCTCTCCAGCACTACTCTGAACAGCTTCGGCAATCTACACCGGATCGAGCGCCCAAGTTCAATTTTTCGACATTCTCTAAGGGCTAATTACAATTAGAGTCAGGCTCACTTCTCAAGACGAGAATTAGCTACTAATGGTTTATCAGAGGTACCAGATAACACGAAAGTATCCGAACTTCTCAAACTTAAATCAGCGCTCATTTGAACATTTTAACATTACGAAAATCAACTGTGAGCCTTCCTGACCGATCTGTATCTCGCCGAATCTTGTCCAAGCCATGCTTAAAAGGTGGTTCTAATAAAGTCGACTACTGGCGCATACGTCTACATAGTTTGAATAACTGTATGGCTGTTAAGCCGATTTTCACATGTTTTGAAACATTGATTCAGACGCAGCATCTAAGCTGACTGCACCAATTCTCTTGTGCCAGACTTATCTAAACTATAGTACCACACCGATTTTACTTCACGCGTGTTATAGATCCAGTGCCGTCTTCCAGCATTCAAGCCTATCAGACTTTTCTACAAGATTCTAGGAATCTTCACAACATACTTTTTCAAGCGATTTGCTTCTCAACCATTGTATAAGTTGGATTGTGCCAATTGTATCCTCAGCACTTCATTTTATGTGTACGCGTCGGTAAATTAAAGGCGATACATAATAGGAGTTCCTGATTTCTTGAACGTTACATGCCGATGATTGTTATATTGTTTTCTATTCGCCGATAACTAATAGATGTACATATGTCAGCTAGACCAACATTAGTTTAGCCATTTTCTAGCTATTATGCATGGTTTAATGTGTTATATGTCTAGAGTGTTCTTAACTTAAGGTGCATCGGTACATGTATAGCGCAAACAGAGGATTTATAACTCTGCAAGGAATATTCAAATGCATGTACAAGCGAATGTATTAGCTACTTAATAAGACTGCTGAGTAATATCTTGAAAATATTTTGACTGGATGAGATTCCAACACATTTACACAAAACTATGCAACACACAGATTTCACTTGTGTAAATCTAGGTCAGGGTCGCAGGCCTTATTATTATATTAATTATTATTAATAGTATTAATAGTATTAATATTATTAATATTATTAATACTATTAATTTTACTAAAATTATTAATATAATTATAAGTAGGGGTACTGCCGATTGCTGCGTAGGGGTTGGTGACTGAATTTTGAGGTATTTCTGCAGGATCTCATTGCTTATGTGAAGACTGTTTTCTTGATAGAGGAGACCCTGGCGTTGGAAATATATAGATTGCCATTGATATATAGGATTGTTCTAGGTACTCCGTAACGCCCGTTCCTAGGAGGCACAGACCTCAATTCTGACCATAAGCTAGTCATCACAGGCCTTCAGATGAACGATGTCTAACTAAGGCAAGAGGGTAAAGTCACCTACAACCTGCCCAAGCTTATCAGCGACACTGACACTCAAATGTCATACAAAAAAGCCTCGGGGAGCAGATAGCTAACAGCGATGTCAGCGCCAATCCAAACGAAGCCCTAAGCAAAATATTAAAATCTATGGAATCATCAGCTACCATAACCATAGGTGTTCTTATAAAACAACCAAACTAGGTATACTGACGACCCCCTAGTAGGAAAACTGTCAGCGGAGCAGAAAGCGTTATGGCTGCGCATCTATTAAAGTTGCCAAAGTGAAGATCGCACCAAACTACGCCAGGAGTGCAATAACATTCTGCACCACATTAGCGAGCGCTTAAAAGATCTTGCTCTTCAACAAGCAGACTCCCTAGCAGATGAAATCACTGCCACGGATGACTGTCACAAAATGTGTCGGACAGCCCGAGCCCTGAGAGTTACTGACTACACACCACCCCTCACTGTACATAACTCTGAAAGACACTGTATCGGGACTGGCCAGGGAAAAGACGAAACAATTCGAGAAAGCCTCAAGGAACAGTTCATTGACAACAATGATGAGCCCTTGCGCCCGTTCTCAGGAGACCCCCGGCAATTACTAACACCAATTTAAAGAGCAGAAGTTGAGAAGGCACTTAAAGACGTAAAACATGGACGTGCATCTGGATCTGATGACATGAGCAATGAACTATTCACATATGCAAGTGACGTTATCTCAAAAGCGAACACGCACCTAATCAATTCAGCTTTTATGAACCACATTCCCATCGACGGTGTTGGCCAAGGCACACTTATCGCACCACCCACGCCCAGGAAGCTAACTGCCCCATCCCACCCCTGTCAATCTGCGGCCCTTTGTGCTCCTGAGCATCATACGGAAAATCCTATCCAATGTTACTCTATGCCGCATCCAAGCCAAGATCGATGACTTCACCGGATCATGTCAAAGTAGCTTCAAATGTGGACGCAGCTACACAGACATTTCATGGGCTCAACGCATTCTTGTGTCGGTAGTCTTGTCCAAACATTGGGACTTCCACAAAATGGGCATTGACATGTCATGAGCCTTCGACACCATTAAGTGCCAAAAGATCCTAGATGTAATATGCCAGGCCAGTTGCAATGAATATGAGCTACGACTAGTGAGACTGCTGCTTGCAGACACCGTGCTGGGACTGCGAGTCAAGTCAATAACGTCTGTAGAGTTTGAGACAGCCATCGGCTCCCCACCGGGAGATGGTCTATCTCCGGTGTATTTCACCTGTCAGCTTGCTGCCGCATTGAAATCTGTGCGGGAAAGTTCCGCAAGACCAACATCGCCCCCCCCCGCCTGTGACAGTACTGGGCATGCTGCTAGAGTTGGAATATGCCGACGATGTGGACTCCATAGACGAGTAAAAGAAACCCATTGACGAACTTCTCCCAATAGCTGCAAGCAAACTGAAAATTGAGAATCTCTTTATGAATGATTCCAATACAGAGTTCACACACATATACATATCTACAAAGCATGACACTAAAGAAAATGATGATCCACTTTGTGGCGGCGAGCCATGGAGGAAGAGTAAACTCCTGGGCTCACCGCTTTGCAGTACCGCTGGCAGAGCTGCACGCTGCGTCATGGGGAACATAGCTCTCCAATCCTTCTCTGATGCTAAGAATTCGTAGATCAAAGCTGCCATTGATAAAAAAAAGCCACGTTTGTACAATGCAACCTGCGTACCCTTGATGCTGTATAACTGTAACAGCTGGGCAGCCCCAAATGCAGCCCTAGACAAACTCAATGCCTGCCACCGCAAACACCTCTTTTACCATCACTGGACACCGATGGCCAGACAGCATAATCGCCAACGATGCACTATACAAGATGTGTAATATGTTGCCGCTGTCTGTAAAGGTCGCCCAGCAAAGATCGTCAGTGGAGACACCAGCGCAGAGAGCCTTGGAATTCTCCCTACTCAGAGCCAACAAATACAAAGCCAGGAGAGGGCATTGCATAAATCTGCTAGGCGTGCTACGAGGTGACCTCTACAAAGCAGGACTTGGTAAACACAAGTCAAGAATGGACCTGAGGAAGCTAAGGATTTGGGCTGAGGACAAGACACAGTGGGCAAAAGCGAAGACGGAGTGATTGCAACTGTAGGATGTTACTACTACTGCGGCTGCAGAATACAGTAATCATACATACATTGCTCTATGTGAGGAAATGCTACAGCTGTGTTTTGATGGTCAAAACCGCTTTAGTATACTTCCATCTCCTCTTCGACAGTATTAGTAGAACCATGCCTCGCTGAATGTGTTATAACTCAATAGACCTCCAGACACCCAGAGCCCTAAGCGTTTGTCTGATCTATTTCCCTGCCAATACCCCTGCATCTCTAATAATGGCGACCCTATAAGCAGCACGTCATCAATATTTGAATTAGGTCACGACCCTGACACTTTCACGACTCATTACCTGTGTCAATAGTTCTACAGGACAAACACTGGCGATCGTATACGTGGTTGTTCTTATCAGCTTGCATCTCACGCTCGACCAGTTGTGGCCATATAAATGGCTGCTCCGATAACCTACCCAATGCCAGACATTTCACAACATGGTATGCTTATCAATAGATCTACAGCTCGAGCCGTGGCGACTGTGTAAGTGGCTGCGCTGATTTGTAGAGAGATATGACATCATCAATATTTTTACTCATCCGGAAACCCATTTCCAAGTTGCCGCCGGTGGCTGGTGGTCATATGGGATTTCCGATCATTTAAATTTGAATACGTTTCTTCCTTAGACCTGGTCCAGTCATCCTAAGACGGCTAAAAGCAATCCGCTAAAAGGAAAATGGAGTTACCTGGAGAAACCAATATTCAAGAAGGCCGCCAGTGACTAGCACCCATTTTGGATTTAGGATCCTCGTCAATTTCGATAGACTTCTTCTCCAGACACAGTCCAAGCACCCTATAAAGTTTCAAGGCAATCTGATAAGCGGTAATGGAATTATCGTGCGGAAACTAGTTTTCAAGATGGCTGCCCATAGATTGCAGCTATCTTGGAGTTCGCATTATCATCAATTTGGATTGGTTTTTTCTAGACGTAGTCCAACCACCCTATGCAGTTTCAAAGCGATTTGATGAATGGCAACGGAGCGACCATATGGAGGCCAGTGTTCATGGTGACTGGCGGCCATCTTGGATATCGGATCATCGTTCCTTTCTACAGCTTTCTTCCGCAGACCCAAGAAATGGTAACAGAATTATCATACGGAAACCACTCTGCCGCCCACCCGCCCGGATGGTGCCATCAAATAATATATTATACAGATCAAGCATAGCATGCGAACATGCTTACACATTGCCCTACTAAATTAGAAATGTCAGTACGTGGGATTTATAAAAAAAAAAAAAGCTCGCTGCCCCGAAATCAGATTCTAGTGTTTGGATAGCATGTATAAATCTTTGATATGCAAATAAGCTTATTGAATTTGATCTACACGCAGGTCAATGACGTCAACATTGTTAGCATTTTCATGTCTTGTGGTTTGTGCAAGCTGGAAAAGATGCTCCGAGAGAGAATGACGACGCGATTTATATCTGAATTTGAATGGGTTTAGAACGTTATTATAAACATATTTATTTAATTCGTGAGCCCTCAGTTTGTGATTTCTCTGCGAAATCAATTTATTATGTCGGAGGTGTAGGGAAGAGAAAATGGCCACCGCAAAGTAATATGGCAGACACTTACCTGATAAAAATTGCATATATGAATAATTAATTTGCTTACTATTGTTTTACTAACAATAATTCTAAATTTTATAATAACCCTTCAGCTTTAATTCAACGGTCAGATTTGTGTTTGCATTTCATATATTTGTAGAATGTATAATTTATGTCTTCTTGGCTATTGAGTAGTCGTATATATAAGAATTGATGTTAAAATATTATTATTGACCCACTGGAAGCATTTTATATTTCGAGATCTATTAGCGATCTATTAGCGATAACCTAAACCTTCATTTTACTGTGATCCTTCGCTGGTTATGGCAGCGACATGTTCCTGTCAAATTAGCTTCAATATATTCAATCGCAGTATTGCTACCTAGAATTTGGGATACTATACTTTGCGTGCGCCCATGAATATCCCTGGACAATACACTGATAAACACCGATAACCATTGATATTATATTAAAACAGAAAATCTACTTACATTTTAAGCTTCTTCAACGAGGAGTGAATGAATTCTGTTTCTGAAGATAAGGTATGCTGTACGACGTATTACATAATACGCGATAATCAATGACACGCTTAATGTATACTCCAGGATGGTGATTGTGTGCGACGAATTGACGCAAAGCTTACTTATGTTAACAGCCTGCATAGGAGGGGTTTATAAATGACTCGCGGTGCTGCACACTCCGTCTTACATTGACATATGGGTTATTAAATTTGTGACAAGTCGCTAGGGTAAATGCGAGCATAGAGTGCTTCTTCTTCTTCTTCTTCTTCTTCTTCTTCTTATTCGGCAGTTGACGTTCTTAATAGCTCTGGTTCTACTGGACGGATATTCTTCAAACTTCGACGGAACCTTGCCCGCGGATTCCCAACTCATTTGCCGATTTTGGGGGTTAAAACGGAACAATCAACAGCAACAGCTTTCAGTCGTATTGTTTTCAAAAATTGGCAATTTTGATACATTTTACAATAACGGCCAAGCTTCCTGCCGAGTTTGGATATCGCTACAGTAGAACCCACTGTAGCGATTTGCATCCTCGGCTGGAAGTTTGATTGTTGAATAAGTAAGCAAATTTTGGGGTAAAATAAAAATAAAACGCAACTTTACAGTTTTTAGCTACATTGTTATCAAAATAGACACTTTTGACCTCACAACAGATTGACAGAAAAAATTACTTGCGAGAGTATTGGACAGATTTATCCTTGTTCTTCACTATGAAAAATATGTATGTTGAAGTTTTTATTGCCATGAGGTAAATTTGTATAGAGTTGGCATACACGTGACAACTTAACAGAATAGACGTTACAAGCACTAAGCCTACACAAAAGCAATGGATATGAACGATCTTTGCAGCGGCACTAGCTGATAGATATAGATAAGGTATGCCACACATGTTTGTCACTTTTTGCTATTTTTCTGTAAACAGTACTACAGTTTCCTCGCATTAGAAATTATCACCTTAAAAGAAATTTTAAATTATTACATACATATAGACAGTTTTGAAACACACAAACGGACACGCACGCACACGCACGCACACGCCCGCCGGCGCACACGCACGCGCTCACACGCGCACGTGATTTTGCGTCAAAGGGGGGCGGGGGGGGGGGGGTATTTACTAAACCGCGTTGATAATTTTATAGTAATGTTCATGAATATCCATAGATGTATTGTCATTTGCTTCACATTTACAATTCTGCATTTACACATGCCTTCATTAAGGTAGACAATTTGTAAATATGTCTAATAAAACACGACAAGACGTTCAGTAAGATTTACTTCATACACGTACATAATCAGCTAAATTAAAATATCTTACGCTCACACATCCGTTTACATTTATCCCGGTGACTATCGATATATATATATAGTGAAGGCTGAAATTCGAGATATATGATTAGGGACTAAGAGCCATTAAACTTTGCCCATGGAATGTTGATATGTAAAGCACATGGCCGCCGTTGATCTATTAACATTTAGCATGTTTGGCTGCCACGTTAGATTTTCTGGCAATTTCAGAGAAGATCATACAGAAGACTACTTATTAACCACTACGCCAATTTTAATAAAACTTAGGTAACCCTTCACAGACATTTGATTGGTAAATTTTTCCACTGGTTATCTTGTTTTGTTCGATTGTGGCCAATAATTCCAGGTGAACGATATAGGCCCATTGGGCCTCTTGTATTATATAAATGTTGTCTTACAATCTGGCATGCCACAATCATATAGGGTAACTCACATAAGATTACAATTGGACTTGGTTGAATTCCACCAAACTGTTTCGGCGGTAGAAAAATTGGCAGATAGATGGATGGAGACAAGTCATACAACCGTAATCATAAGGACAAGAAAATGTGGTGAAATCCGCCATCGCTGGCATTTCCCCCCACCCCACCTCAATCCTGGGCGCGGAGCCTAAGTAATGTAAACATCGCAACATAATCTGCAATCATATGAGTAACTCACATACCAAATTTAGTTGAATTTCAGCAACCTTGAGTATCTGCAAATTTCCTCCGCCTGTCTGTTCATCCATCTGACTATTTCCTTCCATAATTTTCCCGTCACAGCACAGCCCAGAAATAACATAACATGTTTCCAAGACAAAATAAAATGCTCCACATATTTTGACCATAATTGGATTGGAAGACAAAGAGCAATGTCGAATTACATATATTTCCAAAATATTCAACATAACATTTCTTACATCGTTTTCAAAATTGTACTAACTAATGCGTTTCTGTTTGTGTTTTGAAAACTATACTATGCATATAAAATACATGTACATAAGCCAATGAAACGGTTAAGTGCTTTTGACCATTTAATGACCAAGCCGGCCATAAACTGGCATTTGTATTCATCTTGAAATATGTTATTTTTAAAAACTTTCCACCAGAATGACTGGGCCGACGACCATTTTGGATTTCGGCTCATTTTTAGATGTATTTAAAAATCATCTCAGCATCCGTTTGAGGGATTGATTCAGAACTCATGAAATATCATCTAGGGAAAGAACAGAACCAAGTTTGTTCAAGGGAACTTGATTGACTAAATAAGTCGGCGGCCATCTTGGATGACCTAGTTTTTTCGAAAACTACTTCTCCAGAACGGCTGAAGGGTTTGGGCCGATATTTTGGGGATATGAGTAGGGACTAAGATCCTTTAATGTTTGTTCAACGGAAGTTGAACCGTCAAAAAACATGGCCGCCATGGGCCAATCAAAATATGTTTGGCGGCAATTTGGGTTATTTTATTTGATGGATTTTGAGGGCGAAATTGGTTTTATATATGCTTTTGAGTATTCTGATCTCAAATTTGCAATTTTTGAAACTGTCAAATAAACGGGTTGGCGGCCATCTTGGATCACTTTCCAGCCAAAAGCTCCCATACTAAAGCAATGGGAAATTTAAAATGTCTTCTCGAGAACTGCTTGGCCGATTTCAATTACATTTGGCAGGATGCATCCTTAGGGTATAGAGATTCAGGTTTGTTCAAACAAATCCGATTGGCCAATTTGGCCGGTGGCCATCTTGGATACTGGCCGATTCTTTTTAGAAATGTCTTCTCTGACTGTTTGAGCGATTGATTCACAACTCACGAAATATCATCTAGGGCAAGAGCTGAAAAAAGTTTGATCAAGGGAACCTGATTGGCCAAATGGTTGGGCGGCCATCCAAAAAAGGCTGCCCTGGTTTTCATGAAAGCGACTTTCGCTGAACAGATGGGGCCAAAATTTGGGAGATATGCTATTGATGACTAAGGGTCATTATTGTTTGTTCAAGAGAAGTTGATACATAAAGAAACATGGCTTCTGTTTCTTGTTACAATTCTGCTCACCTCCTTATGGGTCTACCTATTGTTGATGGTCATTCTACATGCAGTTTAAATGCCTATAGCTATGCTCCAGGTGAGCTATATAGGCCGGTTGGGCCTCTTGTTTTAAAAATATATAGACAGTGACCATACATAGCAGTATAACAGTAGCCTGCACCCCATCGTTTCCATGATGTTGACATATTGCTGATACCCACAAATATAAAGCCTCTTCATGTCCCCAAGACCAACCTCCCAAAAAGCTTGTTGATGGTTCAATCCGAACTGGAGAACTTTATTTAGTGGCACGCATGCATGCGTGTACGCGCACACGTGCACGCATGCATGCATATACGTGTGCGCGCACACACGTATTTGTTTAATATTACCAGTGATGCAAGTTGTAATTTACAACACCACCATGAACCAGTTGTAATTTACACCACCACAAGATTTCATGACAAAATTAATAGCACATGTACTTACTCAAATATATGAACTGAGAGACCACACATAGATCCTGTTAATGTGAAGGTGCTTGGCATCAGCTCATTTTGGCTATGGGGATGAGCAATTCCTGGTTTGGTCAGCATCAAAGTTGTAGAGAAGACTCGTCTGCTACAAGGCTTGGCCTCCTGCAAAATAAGGATAAATTGCAGCCCTAGTTTTTGTAATGTTATTTACCAATTTAGTTGTGTTTATCACATCAACCCTTTCATGGTAAAGCCTGGAAAACCGGCCTCTGTAGTTGTCTTGAAGAATGTCCATTTGCATGCCAGGAGAAGGCACCTTACAGAATGACTGGCTTCAAAACCGAGCCCGTTATTTGATTTCAGTGCTAAATTTTCAAAAATAGCCTCTTGGCATACAAATAGACATTCCATAAGCAAATATGTGTATATTCTTGGCCAAATTTAACCATTAAAGAGTTAACTTATCAATGCTAAAAAGTGTATGTATGTTTCCTATCCCTACAGTATGTATCTATAACAATAGCTGTGACCTACCTACCCCCAAAATATTGCTACCTTAATATGTCTACACAGGGAAGTGTGACTGCTGGATTTTTAAAGTTTTCAGTGATTTTATCACAGTTTCTACCAAAAATTTGACAATATTTGAACAGCAAAAACATGGTAAAAGAAACCGCAACACCACCGACAAAAAATAATAATTCCATACGTACTGCCTACTTGAATTGTGTGGGATGTTTATGAAACATATATTATATATTATTTTATTTGGCCTAATACACATAAAATATAGGTAATACTTATTTTAAAATAACTACAGTAACAGTGTCGGTGGACAAAAATTACTTGCACTCATCATGTGAAATGTTCATTGGCAAACAAAAACATTGTTTTAAAGACTATTTGACAGGAATGGCGCGATCTAGCTTTAACCATTTAACAATCATATCAGCCATTTAACCGTCGAATTTGTTCAGGAAAATTTCAATCTTCTCATACAAAATGTCCATTTGCAGAACAAGAAGACTATTTTTTTTAACTTTCCCACTAGAATGACTGACTCGATAACCGAGCCAGTCATTCCAGTTGTCAATTTTCAAAAATAGTCTTCTTTGTCTGCAAATGGACATTTTCTATGAGACGATTGAAATTTTCTTGAACAAATTCGACGGTTAAATGGTTAAATAAGTAACCAAAACACATTTCAGCTCCTCAGCTATCCAAGTTATTATGTTCTAACACCCAGCTATTCAAGTTATTATGTTCTAAGACCAAGCTATCCAAGTTATTATGTTCTAACACCCAGCTATCCAAGTTAGTATGTTCTAACACCCAGCTATCCAAGTCATTATGTCCTAACCCCTAGCTATCCAAGTTATTATGTTATAATCCCCAGCTATCCAAGTCAGTATGTCCTAACCCCTAGCTATCCAATTTTTTATGTTCTGGCCACCAGCTGTCTGATTCTTTGATTATCATTAGTCCATGTATACTTCAAAGCCTTATCTGCTAGATTCTGAGATTATCTTTATATGTACAGGGACAAATACACATGTAGTGCACACTACACCCTCATGCAGGAAATTCCTTTTTGAAATTTAAATTCTCTCAGTGTTGTCTTCATTTTTGGAGGTAACATTACTTGAATGAGTAGATGATGAGAGTAGAAAGGTCAGAGGAGACAGAACAACGAACTTCTGCAACAAAAAATGTCACGGTAGTAGTGATAATGGGGTAGCAGTTGCATAGCAATCACACCCGTAGCTGCGATAGGGTGGGGTCGAGACCTCGAATGGGACCGGTGATTCTTGGCTTCCAGTCATAATAATCTCAAAATATTTAAAAGACAACTTGACAGAGTATGCTTTATTTTATAAAGTATAAATGTATTTTATCAGGGATTTGACCTGGAAAGGGTTAATGGCTAACTCTTCTAAAACAGTCTCTGTCGAAGTGAGAAATATACATTTGCAGACCAAGACAAGTTTTGAAAATTTACCACGATAATCTAGCCAGCCATTCCAATGTTAATTTTTCATGTACATTTGCTGTGAGACATTAATTGAAAGCTTTTGACCAAATATTCGCATTAAGGGGTTAACTTATACCAGTTTCCATAGAAAATAGAACTGAATACAGTTTTGATAAACATACACTGGCAGAAATTGCCATAAGTCTAGCTAAGACCAACATTGTGGAGCATAATGCCTATACGCAACCACCATGCATATATCTGCCGAGTAAGGGGTAATACATAGATAAAAGGGCTAGCTATGAATGACTTACCTCAATACCTAGACAGCGTATCCATTTACAGCAGCGAACGTACGCGGAATGAAGGCTATGTATACAGCATAGGCTACTCAATACATGCCCAGTAAGTAGCCCAAGATGTCTTCTAACGAAACGTGTGACTAGACCACTTTACCGATGATTTCTACTCATATCAACGTGTTATTACCGCGGATATGTTAATGGTGTACAGTCTAACATGTCGATCTCCCTATAACTGTCGCAATTTTGTCTCTTCTTTTGTATAAATCTATTTGTTCGGTAGACTCTATAGTTTACGTTTCCGCCATGTTCCGTCGTTTGTTTTCTTTGACATTCGCGCTGAAGTCACGTGATACGTGATGACGTATATTTAATTTCGCAATGCATTGTGGGTCTGGAAAACCCAGCGACGTCAGGTTCTCAGTCGAATTTTACTACCGGGAGTGAAATTAAAATGAGAAAATAATACGATCCATTACGGATAAGCACCAGACGCAGTACTGCCATAAATGGTTTCAATACATAGAAATATACGAAATATGACATTATATGGATAGAAATGTATATATTATTTTTATATATTTGATGTGCCTGAACCAGTAGCTTTAACACATTAGGCTCAGTATTGCCGATAATAGTAATAATTGCAGTCAAATAATTCAAGGAGCAATCCGTTGCATTTTGATCGATTTAAAGATTTATATTATTCTTATTGTCTGGGTTTTTTAATTTATGATTGCGCCTGTGTAAGTGTTAGCTAAGCAAATTTACCAGAAATGTTTTCCTACCATAGTAGTTTCTAAGATGGTGGGAGAGGAGAGGCGGGAGTGGTGGCGGGCAGTGACAACACACGAATGTGATAACGCGCCTGTTTTCTTTAGATTACCTAAATAGGAATAGCTTGTTAGATTAACTCTCTAAAGATCTGGCGGTCAAGACCAGTACTCAGTCTTGAGGAATATCCATTTGCAGATCATGAGAAGAATATGGTTTTTGAAAATTTAACAGGGGAATGTCAGGCTTTTATGATCGGACCAGTCATTTCAGTGGTAAATCCTCAAAAAATGGTTTTGTTTCTATCCCGGGAATCAGCTTGGCCTACAACAAACAAGCAGGAATATCCGTTTTATCCCGCCTATCTAGACCACCAAGGAGTGAGATGGCCGGGCATTTGAAAGTAGCTTGTTGGAGGAACAAGACTTCTTTTGATTGAATATCCCAACTGTCCATGCTACCCGTGACGTTTACAGAAAGATGGGATCCATCCATTCATCCGTCCGTCTTGGCGTTCACCCCTCCGCTCGCCAGCCCGCCTGCCCGCCCGCCCGTCCGTCCGGCCAGCCCATCCATCCATCCATCCATCCATCCGTCCGTCCGTCCGTCCGTCCGTCTTTACATTGAAAAAAAACATTGGCACAGGAATTTAATTAAAAATTTCTTTACCTAAATTTGTCCTATCGAGACCAAGTTTAGATTTACTTAGAGTGGTCCCCCTTTGAGATTAGTTGGAGTAAAGTGAACTTATCAGTAGGTCGCTTTAACCGGTAAAGGCTGGGATTGATCCTACATTATAGAGAAATCACACACACGAATGCACACGCACGCACATACGAACGCACGCAGGCACACATCTGAACGAATGTACGAATGCATGCAGTAATACATGCACACAGTAATATATGCACGAATGCACGCAATAATGCAAGCATGAACGCATGTACGAACGGACGCACGAATGCATGCACGCACACACCCACGCACTAATGCACTCACGAATTAATGCACCCACACCCACATACACACACGCACACATACACCCACGCAAGCATAGATGCACGCACGTACGGATGTATGAGCACACACCCACACACATACACACATACGAACAAACACACGGACGCACGCACGCACGCACGCACGCACGCACGCACGCACGCACGCACGGACGCACGCACGGACGCACGCACGCACGCACGCACGCACGCACGCACGCACGCACGCACGCACGCACGCACGCACGCACGCACGCACGCACGCACGCACGCACGCACGCACGCACGCACGCACGCACACACTTTTGCAGACAAAAAACTAAAAGATGTCTCACGGATATGATTTCATTTTGCCCCACCTTTGATTTTGGTTGGGATTAGATGTATTTAAGAATAGGTAGGGAGGGATGAAACCTTGTCATTATTAACAGGAACCATGAGGTCTAACTTTGATCTTACTAGCAAATCTTTCAGGTTTGGATTTCTATTGTAAGCTATTACTGGTCGTGCTTTGATCGGTTCCTTTAATTTAGATTGCAACTGTGAATATTCGTCTTTCATGGTTTTCGCTAATTCCACATTACGTCTATTGTATATGAGTTTAAATCGGATAATTTTGTTTTTTTGTGATATTCCTGAATCTACATTTATTCCAAATGGTGCTTTTGTTTGGAGTGTTCTAATCCAATGGCCTTCTCGTATTTTGCGAGATGAACTCGTTTCTTCTTCACTATCGAAGGTCGGAATCTGTTCTATTGGCATGATTTCAAAATGATGTTCAACTGAATGATCAGGAAGTTGGAAATGTTGAGTAATTGGCGTATCTGCTGAGGTGTTAATATCAGAAACGTGGCGTCTAGCACGCACTCTAAATGCATTTTTTGTTTCACCAACATACTGTTTCTGGCAAAGGGCACACTTGATCAAATAGACTACATTCTCAGAATCACAATGCATATTTGTTCGAATATGATATTCATTTTTAGTTTGAAAGCTCAGGAAAGTGTGTTGGTTTACAATATAGTTGTTTACTTTGCATCTATTTTTGTCGCATTTAGAAACTGATCCATCGCACATGATTGGTTTATTGTGTTTAATTTGGACAGGCTCAAACTCGGGGCCGCTATGAGGTTTTAGCTTATCAAGCTCATTGATGGTGTCTGGTTAATTTTTCGAAGAAAATGGGCTGAATAGCCTCGTGCTTTCAAAGCATCAAACAGAGTAGAGCATGCACCATTCAGATGTTGCCTGTTGCTAGAGTTTCGAAAAAATCTTATGATTTGCGATTTTATCAGACCTTTAAATGTGTGTGGAGGATGAAATGATTTTTTGTGAAGCAGCTGATGTGAGTCTGTTGGCTTAAAGAATACTTTTTATTCTAATTGTCCAAATATATCGTGACATCTAAAAAGTCAACTGATGTTCCACTAATAGTAGCTTTTAGCTTGATGTTTGAATCTCGGTTATTTAAAATGCGACAAAATTCCCAAAAGTCTTCTCCTGAATGTTGCATGCTCCGTCCGTCCGTCCGTCCGTCCGCCCGTCCGCCCGTCCGCCCGTCCGTCCGTCCGTCCGTCCGCACTTATGAGAGTACACATGAGGCCTGATTTGTAAGTACATGAGTCACTTGTGTCCTATTTGGCACTTGTGGCTTGTAAGCCACATGCATATGTGCTAAAACTGGTCAGTTTGGCATTTCTGGCTTACACAAAAAATGTTGGTAAAGTAGGCCACAAATATTACGGACAAGATTTTATCGTCCGTTATGGCCATCACGGTGTTTGAGTTCTATTATGCGGGTAATTAACATATATACCCGTTATTGGACTCGGACAGAAATTAAAACAACTCCCTTAATTCTTTCCGGAATCGAGGATTCGTGTATCATGTCTTTAGTAACGTAAGTAATAAACGGGTACCACGAATCTCATACCCGGGTATAAGTGCGCAGAGTCGATGACGTTGAAGGTTGAAGTTGGGTTGCTTCGGTTTCATGAACTACACAGAAGACAAAATACGAGCCACCAAATATCGAAATAACCGTGATTTTTTTCGCAACATCGGCCTTGCCCGTTTTGCGCGTATTTATGCTTGGTAAGTTTAATAACTTGTAATTTAAATATCTAATGCCATCAGTCATTTACCGTTCAGATTATAACCCCTTCCACCCAAAACAGTTGATTAGAATAAAGGGATTATCAGATATCTCTACATACGGGAGAGAATGGTACTTTTCAGTTTTCACTCCTTGAAACACCCAGCTTGTACGGAATGACAAAGCTCCGCCACCTCACCTCACCCTACCAAACACCTTGCATAAAATTACATTGAACATGTTGAAATAGAAATCGGCATTTCCCGGAATTTGGTGTTTTTAGCGGAAAACACCTCTTCATTAAAGCACGCAGTATGATGTCATCCTGAACAGTTAACCGCCAACCCGGCCAAAGAAATAGAGTCAATATAAAGACTTGTATTTCAGTCACGCGACTACATTGGGTGACGTCAAGTCTGGGTGTTAGTGTTAGTGTTAGTGCAACACTAACACTGAGATAACACCGAGACTTGACCTCGCCGTTCCGGGTTTGTGTTAACACCAGATTTAGTGTTAACACCGTGTAAGCGCCTAGTGTTAACACCAAATATTGTGTTAGGACCAACCAAGCATAATTACTTTTGTTTGCGGCACGATATAATCAAGCACACATAACTTGCAGCCAGTGATTTGCACATAATACAACAACCAAGCTTTACCTTATATAGCGATACGGCAACTCCGTACTTTATTGTCGGACACCAGCTTATTTTTTTGTCTATATAAAAAATAGTTATTTACCTGAAATATGTAGAGAGAAGCCAGGGGTGCCATGTTTATCACGTGGATGGGGGTTCCGCTTTTTAGTTGAATTACCTCCCTTGCAAAATAATCAGACAAATATGAGATGGTATAGTCTGATTCACATATCTGTGGTAAATTTTGAAGACACTGTTTGCTGGTAACATTTAATTTCGGTTAATGACAAGTCTATGAAAACATAGTTATAATAAAAAATATAAATTCCTGAAGACTAGTTCACCTATTTATCAACTTTATCATCGCATTCCAAGTCTTTGTCTTTTCAGGCATAGGGGAGACCGGGGCACTAGGCCTATATGTACGTGGTACACAAATATATATGGCTCAAATAAGTTTAACCGTATAACAGATTATCAGTTCATTAAAATGCGCCCCAACGGCGTACATATAGGCTATGTACTTTATAAAAGTACAGAGAAAATATAGTGTTTTTCCATTACACTAAAATCTCATATGCAACCTGTGGGGTTACTATCCTGGATATTACGGTGACCTGGTATGCGATACTGTGGTCAGTTGCTTATTTCCAGCCCTGCAAAATTAAAGTGGCCCATAAATACAGGCAGTAAGTTGATAACTCTCATCTGCTATAGGATGGTGGTTCTCTGAGATTGGCGGGCATACGACCACTCTTGAGTCCTCTCATGCAAAAATAGGTTTGAACACATAAATTGGGAATAGCACAGCAAGCATGGACAATTGTGTCAAGTGTTGCCATTCCACTAGCATCTGTTTGTTTTGGAAGCGATTGGAATTGTATCCCCGAGCATAGAATATTTTTTGTCTCATCATCCCATTCACACATTACATTGTCAATCCAATAATAATAGGCAAGATTTAGAATCCTGTAAGCTGTTGCTGTCATATAGGCAGCAATAGATTCCAGCCAAATTAGTTTCAAAATATTCAGCAGATTTACTAAATTATTTAATTAATTATTATAAGAGTGAACGCTTTCAACACACCATATTACTGAAATTCCTTTGCAGAAACTAGATCCTATGCATTCTACCACCACACACAGACAGACATAGATATAAACATACCATAGACATGATTCGAAGTGTGTGGTGTGGCAATGTTAAACCAGGTTTGGGGTGTGTGTGTTGTGGAGCTGTCAGACCGGGAATGCGAAGGAGGGTGGGGATGGAGAAAAAAGCGAGACATAGGTATCACTTTTCCGACGACGACGGCGTCAACAATGTTAAGTTTTTGCGTTTAGAAAAACTTCTCGGCTTATATCTCAAGATTAGCTAATCCTATTCCAACCAAACTTGGGTATATAGTTGCCCATACTGTTAGGAAACAGCAGCATGGATATGAGATCACAGGGTCAAAGGTCAAGGTCACTTTGACCTTGATACAAAAATCCGTTTTTTCAACTTTAAGTTTTTGCGTATATATACTAAGAGGTGTGCTGTTTGCGAGGCACTTTCCAATATGAAACCTTTCTTATGGGGCATTCTCAAACCTGTGGGGCATACACAACACCCCACAGGCAATAACTGTTGCAATGCCTCTATGACGTGTTATTATGAATTATTTTAGTGTTCCTAAATAATCATGTCTGACATCGAAATATATATATAGCATTCCACGATTACCTCCCCCTTGGCCATAAAGTACAGCTAGCTGGCCTTTACCGCCATTTGGCTTACCATGTGATATATAGGATCTCCCAATAACCCATAAGCAATATATTAAATGGACATCCAAAACGTCAATACAACCAGCGCTTCATAATGCAAATAGTAAGTTAGGCTTTAAAATACACAGCACACTGCATACATTGTTAAAGCAATAGTTACACGATGAAATGACATCCATTTCGAATTTATATTTGAAAAAATAATGATTGCAGTGGCTTTTTATCACGCTCACAACCTAATGACACCAGTATTCGTACATCGACGATATAGGAGGATGAGTGAGAACGGAGACTGTCTAGCAGTTTATACACAAATAATCTTTTTACTGCTGTAGCTAATATACAACACATTCACCGAGGACAGATTATATCTTTTGAATAACTGAAAAACCTGGTATTGGCGGTTGTTTTATTGGACATATATGTATATATAAACGTTAGGAATGGAAAGTACCTGCGTGCCCCACAAACTTTGTTTCATATATAGGATGATATATATATGACTCACACTCATGTGTGAAAACAAAAACACTAAGCCTGCACCGTAAACATATAGTGGCGTATAGGATGATATATATGACTCACACTCATGTTTGAAAAGCAAAAAACTAAGCCTGCCCGGTAGCATATACTGGAAAATAAGATGATATATACAGAGCCAGGAGAGGATGTCATTGTATAAATCTGCTAAGCATGCTACGAGGTGACCTCAAGAAAGCAGGACTAGGTACACTCAAGTCAAGAATTGACCTGAGGAAGCTAAGGATTTTGGCTGAGGACAAGACACAGTGGGTAAAAGCGAAGAGGGACTGATTGCAGCTGTAGGATGTTTCTACTACTACAGCCGCAGAATACAGTAATCATTCATTCAGAATGATGTATATATATATATATATATGACCCACACTCATGTGTGAAAACCAAAGCACTAAGCATGCCCCGTAAACATATACTGACACTCATGTGTTAACACTCAGAGATATGCCGTTTGAGAATTGTGAGAATTAGCCTATATAGACCTATACAGTTAATTTTCGCTTTGAACCCTGAAATCCCAAAACCTTGATTTCAAGAGACTCGTACGGGTAACAGTTAGCTGCTGAATATTTTGAAACCAATTTGACTGGAACAGACCCAAGTCGAATTAGTTTCAAAATAATCAACAGAATATTATAAAATTGCAAATGATTTTCGATGTTTGGTCTTTCGGGTTCAAATAACTGTATGATATTTGTTCAATATTTAAGATGACACATCTAGATGAAAATGAGTCAATGAACGGGTGAATGAACGAACGAATGAACGAACGAACAAACGAATGAACAAATGAACGCACGACGAGCGACCAAATCGATGGATGGATGGATGGAGGAATGAATGAATGAATGAATGAATGAATGAATGAATGGACCTATGGATGGATGGATTAAAGAACAGAATGATGCATGGGTACCACATATCAGTAGAACAGTGTTGCGCTGAGCCACCCAGCTGGCATTGGACCACTAGGTTGGCCCTGGACAACCCGGCCGGTGGTGAGTCACCTGGTGGGCGCTGAGCTATGTGGTGGCCTGTAGCGGCAGACTATTGTGCAGTGGGCTGCTACACGCCACAGAGCCAGTGCAATGGCCATCTACACGCCACCGGGCCTGTGCATTGGGTGCTCCTCACCACCGGGCCAGATCTCGGGCCATTGGTGTGTAGCAGCACACCATCCAGTACAATGGGCTGCTACATGCCACCACGTGGCCCAGCAGCCACAGGGTATCTCAGCGACCTCAGGGTGGTCCAGCATCAGCCGAGTGGCTCAGCACCAGCCAGGTTGTTCTGCGCCAGCTGGGTGTAAAGACCCATGGCACTGGTCAGTGGTGTGTAGAAGCCACTACATGAAGGGCTGGATCGGTGGCATGTAGAGGCGCACTGCCGATAGAAGATTATGTCTATTGTACTTGTGGGGTGGGGAGCAGGTGTAACCTTGTA
Source organism: Chaetoderma sp. LZ-2023a (assembly GCA_034401795.1). Taxonomy (NCBI): domain Eukaryota; kingdom Metazoa; phylum Mollusca; class Caudofoveata; order Chaetodermatida; family Chaetodermatidae; genus Chaetoderma; species Chaetoderma sp. LZ-2023a. The sequence continues at coordinate 51,451,660 of CM067375.1, forward strand.
ACATCTGGTCCTTTATGCTTTTGGTCAGAGTCTCCCTACCCCCCCCCCCCCCTAATCAGTACAGGTTGTTACACCACGCCACTGAGAATATTAATTAATTCCCATGCCTAGTTATTCAGACTGGTTTGAGTCTGCCTTCAGGTCCTATGCTGCCAGGTATTGACTTTTGGTCGAGGCGAGTACAGGTACAAGAAAGTCGCAAAGAAAGTGTGTGCTTGTGGCGTGTGTAGAGGGCAGTCTGGCATGCCAATCTAGTTCATACAATCTCGATGGCAGCCTCAGCACCCACTCCAGCTGAAGAGAGTCTGGATGATTTTCTAGAAGATATGGTAGCGAGAATGGAGAAGGCTGGTGACAAACAAAGCGGTAGCCAAGCCTTACACCACTCAGAGGGTTATTAGCCTAATATGGTTGCTTTGTTCCTACTCCTACACGTAGAGAACCGACAGTGGTCACTTCGTAGTACTGGCCTTTTCCTGTTCCATAGCTTTGTTATGGGATGGCTGAACCTCAACTGATGTGATTGCAGCGGCTGTTGTCATGGCATGCTCCAGCGAGTTGATGTCCCTATTGAAGCAGAAATGGATGCTGGTGGAGCTCCCTTCAACACTCATGTTATCATAGCCCCTGACAACTTGATGCTCAACATTCTTTATCATATTGCTCAGGACATATTTCAGGCCGCTGGTCGGCCTACTGAGAGGCGTGTTGAAACTTGACAAACAGACGGCTGGGGTCTGCGACGATGATCATATCCGCGTGGAGACTGCTGAACATGACCTACACCTATTCTCCGCCAACCCATGTCGCAGCTAGGTATGGGCAGTAAAGAGACAGTAACACTATAGCTCCAATTATTTAATGAATCCCTGCTGGCATGTGTCATGATGTGTGTGGTACGAAGTACTTCTATGCATTTGGGTGGTCATGCTTGATGATGAGAATGTGCATATTCTGTACCAGGGACCCAGGCCCTGAATCTTAGTCGAATGCGAACATCACAGTCTTTCGCCAGCCACTTTCTTGGGTGTGAGATCGGGAAAACCTGAGTAGCCTCTCATCAGTTCACAGTATATAGTGCATATGCCACTTTCATCTTCTCCATGGAAACTGTAGTCTGTGTGCACACAGAATTCTTGCTGGAGTCTAATGACGATCGAGAGGCTGTAACTGTCTGGCTGTGGGTCGAATTCATTCGTAGTTGGCAATGTTGCACCCAGCTCTCCCTGAGCTGGGTGTAACATTGCCCACTACGAATGAATTCGTCTCACTGTTTAGTGCATGCGGTACCTGAGACAGATGTCGACGGTCACAGCTTCGTGGGTGTCAGCATAAGAATGGAGCACGACATGAGACTCACCATGATAGTATCGATTCGTTTGACTCACCAGCAATGGAAATGGCAGCGCAAAATCTAAATCAGCGTCAAACAGGCTGTCTAACATGAAAACATGTGAGTAGCAGCATCATACACTCTAAATGAGTGTTAGACATATAATCTGTGCTGTCACATAGGTTAATGCTGACAAACAGATGCTCCATGGGGGTGAACAGATTGGGGCTGATCACCTTACACATGTGATTGGCTCTTGCTATTTTTCAGATATTCTATCACATGCAAGCCCACGTCCGCCATTGTGCCTTGACCCACACGGCCTGGAGAAGTATATATAAGATCAGCATGTATGGAGACTGTCGTGGAATGTTGAGCTACTTTGATGAGGACCCATTCTACGTGATACTGTACCACACGTCTACCCACCAGATAGGGTCTGATAGGGTCTGAATCACATTGTTACCAGGCTAGCGTAATGGTCCCATGATCATGACTTGTCGAGAGTATATCTGCCCGTATAAACCCTCTGTATACAATGGAGTTGATATTCGCTCACATAATGAGTATCGTTGAACAAGTAGATGTATACGAGATTGGTGATGCAGAACAGCAGAATAATTGTAAGTCATTCGCTCAGCAGTATGGAGCGAATTGTAAGACATTCTCCCTCCACCCCATCGGTGGTGATTGACATGCTCACGGATCTGAAGGATGTTAGGAAAAAATGTTTGGGTCGAGACTGAGATAGTAACAAGATTGCATTCTGCGGGGACATCATGATGAAGAGGTATATCCTCGAGGCACTGATTGAAGTAATAGAGGGCAAGGACAAGCCTTATCTTGATCGCCTGCAACAAAGCATCTATGACAGCTCGTACCCCGTGAAGATGTAGAGTCTGTCTGCCACTTATACACTGTGCAGAAGCACCCGCTCGCCATCAGATCATGCAACATGTAAACACGCTAAAGTCTTCCACGGAACATAGGCTAGCCACTTTGATATTCTACGAGATGAGCATAGCCGAGACACCTGGAAGAACCTATGGTTTGTCCCATCATGTCGAGATAAACTGGCAGGTACAACGTGCTTGTCTGATTTGGAGCAAGCCCTTGTTAGAGAGGGGCGGACTGATTGCATTCAGTTGTGAACCCCAAGTGTTATCTCCCTCTGATTCCCAGACAGTGAGGCTAGTGGGAGCCACAAATCGCTAAATTATGACTTCCAGATGGAGGTGTACTTTTGTAGTCGGATATGCTGCTGCTGCATCAGCAACAGCAGAGCAGTGGCAGTATAGCAGCAGAGCAACAGCAGCCACAGAATATCAGCAACAGTGAGAAATAATAGTTGTTTATTATGTGCATAACATTAATGGCGTTGTGAAGAAATACTCATTAATATGAATGTGCAGTGACCTATTTTCGTGCTCAGACAAACTAGTGCGAGGTATAAGTAGGTTTAATATGCCGACGAGAATTGTAAATGGCGATATCTCTGGATTTAGACCACAATCAAACTGAACATACAAGGGTTAATATGATGTCAAACTTGTTGTGATCCATTCAATAGGGCAATCCGCCAAATATCCATACATGCGCTACGATTTCATTAATTCATTCATCCATCCATTCACACACCCATTCACCCATACACCCACACACCCACCCACCCACCCACCCACCGACCTATCATCCACCCATCGGATCCATCCATCCATCCAGCCATCGTTGCAGATAGTTATGTATCTACTATCTATACACGCGGGTAAGAGGCCTGATGATTTCAATTATAGTCATTGGCTGGTTTAACAAAAAATGACAGAATCGTTAAACGCTTAGCCCATAAATTATTAGACAATAGACTTATAGCTATACGTCGTGGGAATTTGTAATACAGCCCCGAACCCCCACCCAAACACATGTTAACCGTCTGTAGGCGTTAACAGATTCACATTGTAGCTATAACAATATAGGATTCTTAGAACCCGCCCCCCACCCCCTTTAAAATATGCTAGTGAAAATAAATTTTCAAAAGTCGGCGTTCCATTCCTAGAGATATATTTCGGACATAGCCTCGACGTAGGCTGCACCTTGTTACTTAACGTTTGCGCGAAAGAGCACCCCTCGTTTAGACAGATCACATATCAATCTCTAATACATGTGAAATTGATTGAGAAAACGTGTTTAGCAGAAATTTGGCTCGTTGTTGGAGTTGAGTTAATCACCGGTCAATGGAGGAATGCACATTTGGCTATGTTCCGCCCATCTCTACCTAAGAGCCACGCACGCTTTGGCCGTGTTGGGCTCAAGCGATCCATGCACTCTCTGAATCTCGATTACTGGAAAACTATACGGGTAAGCTGTTGAATACTTTGAAACTAATTTGACTGTATGATGGTACTGCTTATGGCGGTAACAACATCGAGTCAAAGTAATTTCAAAGTATTCAACATGATGTTTTTTAAACAGTAAAGACATAGAAGTCGTACAACTTGACGGCTTATTAAGCGGTTATAGCGGAATATCGCATGCCATTCATGACGTAATGACTGGAGACACGTGATTTAATGAGGGGTGGGACTTGTGGCCATGCTCTCTATATCTGAAATGGCGGAGGCGCTGGAGACCGCCTTTTGAAACTACTTAATTACATTCATTAGAGACAACAACTGGCCTTACACATTGCATTAACCCTTGCGTCCATTGGCCTGTCTCGAAGAGATCAGATGCTTTGAAAGCTACTTAATTGCCATCATTAGACCCTGCCAATCATCCTTACACATCGGCCATTGCACTCTCTCGGGGTCTTTGAAGTGCCTTATTAACCCTTGTCAATCATCATTACACGATAGGACGCTAAGAGACTTATTGGATGACCAGAGTCACTTGATTTAATTTGGGGGATGGTCTTATGCCCCACCCTCTACATATAACATCCAATCAGAACAGAGACGAGCTGGGCCCCACAAGAGAAATCATTACACAAAGGATTTTCACAGCTAGGTGTGCATTTCTTTTGTAGGGCCCTTCGCCTCTCTGCTACTTCCATCCATCCACCCACCCACCCACCCACCCACCCACCCACCCACCCACCCACCCACCCACCCACCCACCCACCCACCCACCCACCCACCCATCCATCCATCCATCAAACAAGGCTTCCAGTCAAATTTTTTTACGTCTTTCCCGTATGGCTGCCTTGAAACTAAGATAGTTTTTAAGGATATGGTTAACGATTTAATGGTAAAATCTCTCCAAACATCTGCTTCTCACAGAAAACGTTGATTTTCAGACCAATAGAAGACGATTTCTGACGATTTACCACGGGAATTGAGCCAGTCATTCCAACGGTAAATTGCCGCAAATGGCTTCATTATCTACACACGGCCAGTTATCTAGACAACTGCAGTGGTTTGACATTAAAGGGGTATTCTTACAGAGCAGATATGACAAATTTTTATCAGGTATGGATTATTTTATTGAATATTTGTAAGCTAATTTAATTGATCTCTTAATTAATTTGATCTCTTTCATTGACATATTTCAGGCAGATTAGTTAATAAATGTATGTTATCATCGTTTTGATCATTTTCTACAGAGTGCATATACAGTTTTGACCAACATGTCATCCAAACAGAATTATAAATTGGATATGAAATTTCTCATCCTCGCCACAAAAGAGTGTAAGGGTTTATGAGAATCGAGAGAGAGGGAAAGGGGTAGGATGGGAGAGGGGAGATGATGAAGGAGGGTGTGGAGGAAGGGAAATAGAGAGGCAGATATGGAGAGCGAAATTGAGGGAGACGGGGATGGAGGAATGACGGAGGGAGGAAGCTAAGTGGAAGGTGGATGTGGCGTGGGGGAGAGAATGGGGAGGAGGAGGGATGGGGACGGAAAGTGAAGGGAGTCAGGGAGGAAAGAGGGCGGGGAGGAGGAGGGGGTGGGGAGGGAGGTGTGGAAGGCGAGAAGAAGGGAAGGCAGGGAGGGACGGACGGTGGCAGGGAGGGATGGAGAGAGAGAACACCTATAACCGTGTCGGTTATAGTCCGTGTACTGGTAATCATATTATGGCATATGTAAGATCAAGGCTATGAACCAATGCTATTACTTATACTTATCACATCATTTAAAAGAGAATTATATATAATATATAATGCAGGAGAAGCTATCTAAGAGCATCCAGATTTGCAAATCTTCCGGGGTGGGTGGTGGGGACGTAGATACCTCGTCGACGGAGACTCTCCTACCCCACCAAATCAGCAGCCACAGCCACCCCACCCCCACCCCACTTCCACCCTCCCCCAACACAAGCGCACACACACACACACACCACACACATTTGCCCTCTAGCCTACGGGCCTGACACCTCCCAGACCATCGACAGTTCATCCACCCACTTATTGAGACAAATCTACACCATTGGCTTTGCCCCATATCTCGACTCTGCGACTCTACGAAGATGCAACATGGGCCTCCAACCAACTTCGAATAATCGTTTAGTGTAGGCCCTATAACATACTCTAAGAGGCCATCTACTGCATTTCCTGAGCTAAATCATGGTTTAGCAATAATCAACATATAATATTTATATAGCCAATAATTTTACTATTCTTGCTTTCCTGCCTGGTCAGTAGAAATGTGTGTAGGGCCTTTCGACCCTACCCATCCCTGTTCCTACAACGACGATATATGGTATAAAAATTGAAAACCCACCCACCCCCTCCCACCCTCAACCCAGCCACCAAACAACCCACACCACAACCCCACCCCACAACACAGCAGGTTCCGTCGTGTCTGTTATCTTTAAAAGCTTTACATTGTGCATTTTGCAATATTTTTTCATTATTTGGCTTGCGTCCACATGTGCGCTGTAGACATATCTCTGTAAATGTTTTTTTACGCCTGTGTGAAATCAGTGGTGACGTCAATCCGGGAAGTGCAGCTAAATGTACGAATCGCGGACAAAATCCCACCGGATAAAATCCCTCCGGACATAGTCCCACCTGGACATAATCCCACCCAGACATAATCCCACCAGACAAAATCCCACCGGACAAAATCCCACTGGATAAAATCTCTACCATTGAATCATACGATAGTAGTAGTAGTAGTAGTAGTAGTAGTAGTAGTAGTAGTAGTAGTAGTAGTAGTAGCGGCGGCGGCGGCGGCGGCGGCGGCGGCGGCGGCGGCGGCGGCTGTAGTAGTAGTAGTAGTAGTAGTAGTAGTAGTAGTAGTAGTAGTAGTAGTAGTAGTAGTAGTAGTAGTAGTAGTAGTAGTAGTAGTAGTAATTGGTTAAAAGCTTGGGTTAAATAGAGCAATCTTCTATTTTTCCAGGACAGCAAAGTTTTGTGTTGGTACTAACATGATTGTACTACGTTCACGCAATGCAGCCACCCTCACCCTTTCCACATCCTTATCTATCTATCACTATCTTAGATGGCCACCCTTAGCGAATCGTATTAAAATGCTGATTAAATTGAAAATAACTTCGCCTGGAATATGTTAGACAGCAACAGTTTCCAGTTATCTAACCAACAAGGGACCACTCCGTTTGGTTACGCCAAATTTCCAGGCTTAGATGTATCCAAACGAAATATATCATAGCAAATGACGATTTCGTTACGCATAAATTAATATAATTTTTTAAGTTATGAAATTGAATTAGAGACACGAGTCCCTAATTCAACTTCCCCATAAAAAAACATTATATAAAAATGTGTACGGGTTGCGATCATCATATGTTCAGATTTATTTCGCGTCATTACGTTGAGGTACACAAATTAACCCTCTAAAACTTTACAATGTGAACAATTTTATTTTCACGCATTCTGGTACGTGTGAATGTGCGCATTTAACAATAATTAATTAATTAATTAATTAATTAATTACCACGACGAACCCCACCCTCCCCTCCAGACTGTACCTACCCTACACACCTGTATATTCCCAAGATAACACATTTTCAAGCAGAACGATAAATGTAGGCCTACTATGTAACTGTCAATGTCTCATGTGTATTCATGGTTTGTAATATTATGCCACGCATAGGCCTACGTATTATATGTAAGAGGTCCGTAACATGTGGCTTCCCCTGGAATCCTGAGTTGATCCCGGTTGGTCCCCAATGGAGTGGGCATGAAATCCTGGTGTGAATCTGTCCAGTGGGATTATGTCCGGGTGGGATTATGTCAGGTGGGATTGTGTCCGAGCACCACATGGACAGTTAATTTTGTATGGTAAATGAGTCTGTTAAAACGTGAACTCTGCCACGTCCAAGAGACGGCCACGCGCTGTAACTCTATCATAAGATTATGACATATAGGGCCTACATATATGATTAGAATGAACCAGTTGTATGGCACGTTTCACGACGTTTAATAGGACCTACGTTTTTTGATATGCATATATTAGATGAACTGTTTACGACGTTGATGAAGCAGAACTATTCAGTGAAACCAGAGCTCGTGAAAAATCTGCTTAAATCCGCGTTTAATATCGGAACACTTGCCCTTTCATCAGCTTCTGATCACCAGCCTTGTCTATTAAGCCATAGGCCGAAGCAAAATTGTTTCTGTACATTATTAGCGTGACCTATATTCAAGCGGCTAAGGAGCGCTCTAACTACTGACGCGCGATGACGCAAGCCGCGCGTGCCACATTTATGCATACACTATACCTGTCTATAACGACCATTAATTTTTATGGTGTGAAGTCTTGAAAAAACGTGTATTTTCCGAAGGAGGATTTAAAGGGGGGGGGGGGGGGGGTGCGGGCGTGCGGGCCTGGCGTACGCCGCCCCCCCCCCCCTAAAATTGCCCAAGACTACTATTAATTTTGGTGACCGTGCAAAAAATTAGATTTTTTACCCCCTCCCACACCCTCTCCCACTTACGCCCCTTCTAACACAAATTCCTAGATCCGCCCTGTTTTCGGTAACAATATAAATCTCCGACATGGCAACGAATTTACGAAACCCAGTAGTCCGACAATAGAAATGTAATAGTCGATAAAGTGGTTCAATAACTTCAATTGAGCCGAATAATTACTCAGTGTAGGCACATTGGAATGGTGTGCGTATGTGTGCGCACAAATGTATACACTGCACACACGCACGCATGTTTATACCCGCCCGCTCGCTCGCACGCACGCACGCACACACACGCGCACACAAAAATGTAGGGGTAATTGTATAGTAGGCCTATGTTATGTAATAGTAGATGGTAGACTATAGTACGTTATGTATGGGTGGCGGTGGTGGTGGTGATTGTGGTGGTGGTGGTGGTGGTGATGATGATGTTGGTGGTGGTAGTGGTGGAGGTTGTGGTCGTGTGGTGGTGGTGGTGGCGGCTGTAGCAACGGCGGCGGCGATGGTGGTGATAAGGAGGAGGTGGTGTTGGTGCTGTTATCGTTGGTGTTGTTGGTCGTATGCTGGTTGTGGCTGTGGTGGTGGTCGTGGTGGTGTTGGTGTCGGTGGTGATGATGATGGTTGTGAACGGTGGTGGTGGTGGTGGTGGTGGTGGTGGTGGTGGTGGTGGTGGTGGTGGTGGTGGTGGTGGTGGTGGTGATGATGTTGGTGAGTGCTGTTGTCGTTGTTGTTGTTGTTGTTGTTGTTGTTGTTGTTGTTGAAACTGTTGGTGGTGGTGTTGGTGGTGGTGGTGGTGGTGGTGTTGGTGGTGTTGGTGGTGGTGTTGATGGTGGTGGTGGGGGCTGCGGCGGCGGTGCTGGTGGTGGTGGTGATGATTTTGTATGTGTTGTGATTGGGAGGATGGAAGGATAAGGGCGGAAAATTAAACACTTTAGGGTGATATTTGCCGTTTTCGAAATCTTAAAATTAATCTCACTTATTATTTCTCCTTAACCGACCATCTGACACCTCGCCCCATAAGGGAAAGAGGGTATTGCGATCGGATCTTTGTGCGTGCGCGCGAGCGTGCATGTGTGCGTGCGTGAGTGTGTGCGTACATGCGTGTCCGTTCCCACCGGTATCTGAAAAACTACTGATCAAATTTGGCTCAAATTTTAATACGAGGAAGCACATTGCCGTGCAACAGGATTCCCAGGTGTTAGCCATGATCCGAATAAAAGAACTCGAATAAAAGAACCCGGAGACGCATCAAATCGAATTCTGGATATATATGTATCTCGGAAACTACTGACCCGAATTTGTTCACGTGTTAACACAATAAAGGGTGCGCGCATACACTAGGATTCCACAACGTTTGGTGTGATCTGAAGCTATTTGGGAAATCTGAAAGAAATCTAGGAAAATCCAAATATGGGAGGGTCCGCTATCTTCGATTGCTATTCAGTAAGCGGTAGCCCGCAATTCATCCCTCCCCCATTCACTCCATCCAACCATCTATCAATCCAGCGAGCAAATGAATGACTCAATCAATCAATCAATCAATCAATCAATCAATCAATCAATCAATCAATTACTAACACACACCACATCCTGTTTTGCGAGATATGGGTGGAGGCATGGTGCCGTTGCCATCAGTCAGTCAGTCGGTCAGTGTTTTTGAACTGGAAAGACTTTGCACCTGATATGAATAAATAAACAAAAGATCATGATCGGATCAAAGTCAGGATCTTTTGCTGCTGTTGTTGCTGCTGTTTACTTGCTCTTCGCTCATTTGCATAATGCCCAAGGCTGCGTTGACTGATATAGTCTACAGTAATATATAGGCCTATTATAAAAAAATCATTAGGTTTTTCCAATGACGACATACACATCTTATCCTAATTCAACATTTGCGTCGTTTTGAAGCAATTACACCTTATTATTCTTACTTCTTACTATTGTTGGTCTATTGGGTTGACGGACTACTGGTTTTGTAAACTTTCTGCTGTGGTGGATAGGGATGTGTATTGCCAGTGCCCTCGCGATGCAACGCGTATCGTGATACACCCGATAGGCCTACGTATCATCAAATGACTAAATTGACACAACATAGTGAGTAGCGTCGACTTACATCTTGTCTGTCCTGATAATAATGATATGGTGATGACGTGTATTAAGTACAAAAACAAAACAAAAATTGCACAGGAAATGTTTTGGCTGTAATCACATTCAGCAAAGGAAATTGCGAAAAAAACATTTTGTCAATATTTTGGCATATTTAACAGTGTGGTAAAGTACTGGCAAGCAAAAATCTCATTCTCCATGTATTTGCCAAGATAATTTGGTGTAAAGTAAAATTTGTGCTAAAATAAGATGAACATAATGCAACAATGCATGCTATTAAGTTGTGTAAGTAAGTAATTGTGTGTGCTGTCGAAGCGGTGGCCATGGGGATCTAATATTGATGCCAAATGTTGAACGTTATGGTGACATTATTGTTCTCACCATATAATGACAGGAAACAAGAGAAATAGCCTTTGCCTATTCCTATGTTGTGTGCATAAGTGTTGGGGGCAAAGCTTACGGTAACGCATATGTACGAACACACACGCACGCATGAATTGGGTCCTATGTACACACTAACGCGTGCATGAAAATGTACACGGAGCACGTCAATATCGAATGTGCACTGTTAACCAACGGCACAGGAACCAATATCGAATTCGATATCGGCGCACCCGTGGCGAAATTTACTATTAAAGTATTCAGTATTTCAACACAAAATGAATTCTGGGTCGTGCATGTGCATGGCGTCACAATTTAACGTCATAATGGTGAGAAAAGACAAAAGCATTCTGCGGCAAGTATAATACATGTATCCAATCTTTATTTGTTTCAAATAATTGGAAATATAAATATAATTAGTGTGTGTAGCGTAGCGTAGCTGAACATACACAAAACAATAAATTTTCACTAAGAACTTTCTTAGTGGATTTACGCCATGGGGGTACCTGTCGTAAATTAAGAAAGATTTAGGAACGTTCTTAGGCCTAAGAATACGCCTTGATTGCCATTTTTCATCCTTACCCTCATCAACCTACATCAACTCTGGCCATGGGAGGAGTCTTTTCAGGTCCTCCTTAACACTCTGGCATCCGACGGCCACCTGGCCTGACTTATCCGTGAGCAGTGTTGTTGCCGTGTATATGTTGCCCACATTGAACATGTTGAGTGTGTACTTGTAAATCGTGTGTCCAACACAGCCATGTGGAAGGAACATCATATTTGTCTGGTGCACTCTGTTCGGAACCAGTTCATCGAAATACGCGACTAGCGTGTGGCAGGGACAAGGTCTGCATAGCTGCCACATTGTCTGCCTGGTGAGCTACTGGCTGACAGGCTCCGAGGCGAAGCGATGACCCTTGTGGCAGGTGACCTCGAGTATCTGGTGAGGCTCACGGTAACTCATAAAATCACGATGACGTCATCACAAGCAAATTTCTCATAATACCATGTGAGCGAAGCCGTTTTTGGAAGGGCACATTTAACATTACGAGCAATGGGCCGTAAAACGTTAATTACATTTTCTTTACTATCTTGCAAAATTCACTCATGATATGATGTTTTCTGATACCTGGCAGGGTTATTACAGCTTCTCAGATACATGATTTTATGGTTTGAGCGCCATGGAAAATGTAAACAATACGTTACTATGGACAGTCCTCTTTAGCATGTAGTAAGTTTGCCCCAACTTTAATGGCGGCCGATCCCAAGCTGCCCTTATACGCGAAACTATGAATAGCCACCATGCCAGTAATAGAGGGCCTCAAGAGAGGCAGTTAAGCCCACGGGTGAACTTTCAGATTTAATTAGCTACATCGACTACTGTCTTTACACACATAGCATGGGTAAACTCTAGACAGATGAACAGATTGTAAATATGAGATTGTCTTGTGGGAAGTCATGACCCCGCAGGATGTCTTATAATTCACGTAAGACCCAAAATAAATTATGTTTTGAAAATACCAGATGAGCTAAAAGTCCAGGTGAGCTAAAGATGGGTGCCGTAGCGTTGCATCAATGTTAATTATAACATACAATTCAAAACGGGAAAGTTATGATGACTAAGTATACCGTGGCTGTGTCAACCACCTGTTATTTATAAATATGCGTCAATCATTAGGACGGTGGAAAGTCGAGCCAGCCATGTCAGCTCTTTGTATGTAATAGACATGCACTAATGTTAAATGGATAGGATGCTGTTTATAGCGTTATATAACCAGCAGATAAGATTAATATGATGATGATAGAAATAGGATGAATTAATTGGAAATGATTCTATGGTTCTGAGTTGATGTGTATTTGAAAATGGTTTAGATAAAAGTTGTTGCTGCTTAGCCGGCATTCACTTTTATGATATTCAGCAGTTGTTGGTAATCGTAGTTTTGGAAATAATCAATGTTTAGTGGCAAGTGGTGGGATCATGAATTATGAGAATAAATTGAACGTGACTGACTGACATAGTTGATGACGTAACCATTCTAGTATTTAACCGTGGGCTAGAACAACACCACCTGGTAATGAATCATCCAGCACGTGTTCCTAGCACCCTATGATTCTTGAGACTTCTCCATTAGTACGCAATGGACAGGACATGGAAATTATAGCGTCCTTTAGGAATTCATAACAGAATAGTAATGTATTGATAAACTATATGCCACTCATTTTATGGTATGCAACAACAACACATACCATAATGTTGTTAGTTAGCTGACAGATCACATCAAACCAGAACCGGTCCCCACCGCTTTGTCTATGTGGGGCGCAATCTTCATGGAAGAATTGAGCAGAGTATGATTGGTTAGAATGACGTCATAACCAACTAAGATCGATCAGGCTCTGCAGTAAAGAAGTATAGAGAATAAATCTGTGCGCCAGGCAAGTGAGTGAGGAATCACTGGTTGGTTAAGAGGACCACTCAGTTATTAGGTTAGAACTTCTAGGAAGAAATAAGCAGAGGTTGATTGGTGACTTTATTGTTTGGCCAAGCAAAGTGTGCTTATCGGATACCTAGAAGAATTGTAAGAATGGATTGGAATAAATTCTGAGAGGAATTGTGCATTTCTGCGAAATGTGTAGGAGTCCAAGTTGGGGCTATAAAAGAAGACATTTCTCTCAGAATAATCAATCAATCACCATCTCTGATTCACTAAGCATCTCTTGCTTGCTTAGTCCTGAAGCTGTGGCTCTTACGCCTAACGTAGCTTGGTAAAGTAGAGTAGGAATAAGGACTTGGAATAATTTAGCTGTTGTTAGCCTTGTACAACGAATGTGTACTAAGTGTTCATTTGTGAGCGATTTTGCTCTAGAATTCAAATTTATTATATTTCTGTAAATAAAGTGTTCATCTTACGTATATGTAAGACAAGTCGTTTGTCAATTTGATTAGGTTAGGAATCTAGCTGAGCTGTGAGCAACACCCAGTTCTTACCAGGATCTTGAGAAAGTCAGATAGGTTAGGCCCAGCAGTCAGAAATTAAATATCGTCAATTTATCATCTGTCAGACGAGGCGAGCCGACTGCGGTTACCCCCTTCATCACCACTTTCAACGCTGTCGCAGCAGCACTGCAAAGGTTTCCGGTAGTGAAGCGGGAGACTTCATTTATCTACGTCATAGTTCTTAGTATGAGTGTCCAGAATCTTGAAGACACGCCCCCAAATCTTCAAGATGTCTGTCATCCATTCGACTATTATTGAACACCTCTCTGAACACCTGGACACAGCCATATAATCTCTTCTTGGTGCTCAGAGAAGGGCAGCTTATCGACCAATACACGAATGCTGGGAACCATGACACAGTCATACAGCATTGCCATCCTATAAAACATGGCTTAAGTGCCCAGCAGACCAGATGCTCGAGAGTGCAATGGAAACAATATGGGAAATACGGTCCAACAAATCCAACTAATGTGCCCAGAACTGAAGCAATGGTTGGAATAGCCACATGCATCGTCTCACCTCCATGGAGTGTTGGTGGCGATATTGCGGAGACTGGTGGCGATCTTGCGGAGACTTTTACATGTTTGTCATGAACATAGTGATCAGATCACCGATGACAGTGGGCATGATTTCCCACCAGGAAAACACCCTGTGGGACCGCTACATCGATAGATACTGGGCTATCAAGCCAATGTCCTTTAATCCTGCTCTCGCAAGGTCTTCTTATACCATCACCCCTCTGACAGCTTCAGGATGTATCGACCTTTGGACATAGATGTCCAAACTGGAGAGTCATGGAGCCCTGGCCGCGTCCAACCATTCACAGGTTAACTAGATCTTCTGGTGTGTGTGGATCTGTATGCTTTAATCCATGCCTCATAAATGACTCCAGGTTCGAGGTAGTTCAGCATATCGAAACCGCAGCTCTGACATGATGAGGAGTACTTTCTTGACGAACTTTACTGCGCGTGTGATCGTCTCAAGCGAGGCTGCTAGCTTAATCACGAACTATTTCTTGATGAGATTATGGTGCTACCTCCCAGAGTTTAACCCTTTGAAAACCATCTGGTCACACCACACATTAATCGCATTCTGCTGATTTTTGGTAGCTTGTTGAAGTCTGAGTGTTTGAGCTGTGCCCTGACAGTTGTATGGATTCTGAATGTTAAGCATTGGATGTGCGCCTGTGCTGGCCTGCAGATGTGGTTAGACGGCTTTACATCCACCATATGCATATTGTATAACTGTTTGATGAGCTATTGTGCATGAGTCATAGGTCTATCAGGTCTAGCTCCCTTGTGGACTGTTAGACGTCTCCAGAAACATATACACCTAAAATGGTTTTGGTGATATGTACTTGGCTGCAATAGCACGTGTCACACAGCGCCACCCAGGGTAGAAGAATAATGTGTGTAATGTATTACCCAAGAAACGGCGTTATGCACAAAGTTAACTTGGATTGAATGAAAGATTGCCCCATTTAAAAAATCTTAAAACCATGCATGTCTATTGCTGGAGGACTATCAAGCATTCTGACCAATTCTCTGTAACTGTAAGGTCAGTGCCAGTGCGTGCACAGAATTAATTCGGTATTTAAGCAGTGTTAAATTAGCAATGCCCCACTTATCAAACACGCATCAGGCAATTGCAGATATTGCTGACCTGTTAGAAGAGGAGCGGGTGGCTATTCCACCGCATCGTGTCACTTGGCTCATCAACTCCATGTGAAATCAGTACCGTCAAGTGATCTAAAGCCAGGGTGGATATACACGGTATTAGCAATACTAAAACTGTGAGAGTGAATGCACTCACATTCGTTGTTATTTGATTGTGAATCGATGGCATTTGTATTGTTGTCATGATTTGAATTCATATTGAATTAAACCAGTATTTTGATATTTTTTTAAAGGGTCAACTTTTCATTTGATCCATGCTCATTCATGCATAGCGCCGTTTCTGGGGAGATCAATTTTACACATCGTTCCTCTAGTCCGAGTGATGCTGTGTGCGAATTTGTATTGCAAACAATTATATATCTCAGAAAATATTAGCCCATATTAGGGGAGGGGTGTGTGTGGAAATTTACTTTTTTAGGTGTATAGATTACAGTAGTAGGTGTCATGTGGTACCATATCTTTTTCTTCTGTTGGCTCCTACTGGCTTTTGTAGCTACAACGCAGGTCTGAGCCGCTCTTAGTGTGTTCATCCAGTAGCATTATTGTGGAAAATCTTTGCCATGATCTGGCCGGTGATGACCACTATGAGACTTTGGAAGAATCTCCAGCATACTATTTGCCATCCTCTTTCCTCTGCTTCTACCTAACCGACGCGCTCATTGAAAATGTGCTCACCTTCCCGTCTAATACTCTTTGCTAAGAGCTCAGACATTGGAGCCCTCAATGCTCGTCTACCGATTCTCCTCAGGGGAGGCAGGCATTCCAATAGATTGTCTGCCATCCAGGTAGCTACATGTTTAGCATGCGTGCTATCAGTTGTCTCCTCAGTCAACAGACGAAGGTCACCGTGCAGCTGTGTTTTATTGTGTGGATTCTGAGGATCATCTTTGGCAAGTGCTGGAAATCTCCCCATCGTCATAGCTCACTTGTGCCACTCTTCGGCTCAGAACTGTCCAATCATCTGGAGCAGGTCAGCTGTGTTGTCCTTTTGCAAGGTTTATTTCACTGAGGCTGCTTGTCTTTAAATAACAGTTCATAGTGTATTATACAATGGGGATCACTGATGGACAGATCATTTAAACCGGCAAATGCTTGTCTCTAAATGGACGACAGATAACATCCATTTAGAGACATGAGATATGTATATATGTGCAGCATATATACTAGAGAATGTTTGATTGGGTCTTCAGTTGGTCCGTCGGTCAGCCGATCAGAAGGTCTGTCAGTCAGGAAGGGAAGAAGGGAGGGAAGGAAGAAGGGAGGGCGGTAGTTTGAGTGCGTGGGAACTTCACAAGACATGGGTCCCCCGGCTGCTATCTTGGCTGCCGTCCCAACTGCCACATGATTGACTGTGAGTTCACTCTTACGTGCATGCTATTCGAAGACAATCTTGGGGAGAACTTTTCCGAAAATGGAGGTGTTTAATCTTTGTATCACTCAAGCATCACCTCGATGGTAGGAACATCCCACCTAATTATGACAACCAGCTCAGCTTCTATATTGGGAAAATCATTGCTGTAAACCGTACGATGGGCTTGCCAGTACAGTACTTCGGCAATGCGATGGTGAACTTCTCACAGAATGGTGCTATTCAGCTTGAAGGTCAGTTAGGAGTATAGAACATGGCGCCCACTCCTTCAGCTACCACAGCCCTGACTCTGAGTATTTCTACTATGACCTCTGACAGCCGATGCTTAATAGTCGAGCCTTGGCTTGGAGAGCTGTACTGCCTAAGAGTACTCGTCGGGACTCCCATCTGCCTCTTCAATAGTTTGAGTAGCCCGAGCCGTTTGGTGCTGCATATGTGCCTCCTTTTGACGCATATGCTGTAGTTCTTGGTGTACTCAAACATCTCCGCAGACAGCTTCATTATCACCTCGTAATATATGTGTTTCAATGTCATTGGAAGAATATATAATCCATATTTCCCGTCCATCACCACCCACCCCATACCAAGGATGCCTCGTGGTAAATGAGTTTTTATTATATTTCTTTAGAAATTCTTGGACCAATATATATAAGTGCAGTACTACATACATACGGTAGTGTAAGAGTGCAATTATTCCCTAACCCCGTTTTTGAGGGAGCAATTGGATTATGCCATCCAGCCAGTGTGTGCATGCGTACATAGGTGTGTGAGCGAATGTGTGCGTGCGTGTGCGTGCGTGCGTGCGTGCGTGCGTGCGTGCGCGGGTGCGTGTGTGTGTGTGTGTTTGTGTGCGTGCGTGCGTGCGTGTGTATGTGTTGTGTGTGTGTGTGTGTGTGTGTGTGTGTGTGTGTGTGTGTGTGTGTGTGTGTGTGTGTGTGTGTGTGTGAGCGCGCGTGCGGTGAGCGCGCGCGCGCACGTGTAATAGCCTGACCTATGATCACAGGCATCGTGTGGATACAGGGGCAAATTAGATATATATGCCAGTATATGTTTATGGGACAGGCTCAATGCTTTGGTTTTCACACATGAGTGTGAGTCATATACATTACATCATCCTGCATATGGAATTAAGTTTGTGGGTACTTTGTCTTCCAAACATGACTGTGGGGTATATATGTGTATACACATATATGGCTCATAAACACATATATGGCCCATAAACACATGCCGGTACTAAATTGCATTGTTTCCTAGCATCTGCCAGTAGTAAAAGGCGGTCAAAATGATACCACCTCCGTCAACTGGCCGCCGTTCGGCGATCCGTGACTCCCACCATCCTCTCAATCCCTGGGGCATAGGGATTTGAGACATGTGATGTTCGTGGTCGAGATGGGAGTTGCTGACATGGAAATAAAACTTCCGTGTGGACCCCACTGTCCGGGAGAACCTCCTCAGGATACCGGCCAGTGGCCGGCCTCTCTATAGTGTGTAGGCTCAGACAAACACGTAGTCTCTGCCAGAGTCGCATCGGCATGATGGGACCACCCATAGGGGCTTCCATCTACCTTGACAATGCTCACCTGGGAGGAGGCTAAAGTGATTAGCATGTGAACCATGACAGACTCTGGCATGTTCACATGTTACGCAGAGAATCTGGTGCTGAGCAGGGGTCTCCAGCAGACAACCACGGCCTACCCTCTCCACCCCATAGAAGTGGCAGACAGACTCGATCTCTTTACGTGGGTGAAAGTGGTCGTAAATGTTTCTCCACAAGGGGTCGACCCAAGGATTGTACAGGGGGTCATCCCGGAAGCGGGCCCACTTGACATCCAATATCATGGCAGTCTCAGCGCCCTGTGCCGCTGCTGCAGACGCCAGCACGAGCAGTATGATGAGAATCATGGCAATATATGAAGAGTTTAACTGAACAGAGTGAGCCCCTCGAGAAATATCTGTGCCAGATCGAGTCCTGTTCCTTCCAGATCGATAGTGATCTTCATCCCCTCAGGGGCAGGGACTAGCTGCTTCACTCTGCCACCGGCTAAGAAACGTAGCTCTGAGTCATTTGCGGGCTAGTGAGTCCGACTCGCTGAAGCAGTTTAACAGCACCCTTGGCTTTCGTGACATGTGACACACTATCTACCTGTAGGATGCCCTCCTGGAGGTTAACAGCTTCTTCTGGTCCATCGAATGGACGATGCAGCAGGAGCTTTCCACCTGTAACCCCGATCCGGTGACCCAACCTCGTCAGGGAGACACCTTCACCTATGTAGGTGAGGAAAGATGATCCCCGATTGTAGAGCTTTCGAACTGTCCCATTCCTTTTCACAACAGTGGAGAGGGGAATAACCTCTATGTCAATGACTGCGGGAGGCCTATATAGTGGCAACCGTGTTTGCCAGTTACCACCAGATCCAGCGTGGTACCACACTTCATTCTTCTCAAACATGAACTGCAGCTTTACCAGGGTCAATAGCAGACCCTCATGGGTCATCAGCGTGGCACCGCTCGAACAGGGTTTGACCAGATGAAATCTGAGGTCGTCATTTATGGTGTTGATGTTTGCCACCTCTGTATCCGAGACCTCAATCAACGGCTCGAGGATGTACTTCCTCTTCAGGAAATCGTACCGAAACACGATCTTGTGGCCATCTATGTTGCGGCCCAGTCACCCCTTCGACACATCCTTGAGGTCTGTGAGCAGCTCCACCCCATCACCACCAACGGGGTGGAGGGAGAATGCCGTTGAGTTTGCTTCGTACTGTAGGGCGAACGACTTGCCATCACTCTCTTCTACCTTGGCAGCATCAACTGCGTACACATCTGCCAGGTCAGCAAGACCAGTCGAGTGAGCAAATATGGGTTCCATAGCATGCTATAGAAGGGGTTTAAACAAGACATATAACCATGCCGATTGTCTGACTGCTGCTCTCCGGTGGTGAGAACGTAATCTCACCCTCTCTAGAGGGGAGACGGGTGGTACAGTACCATGTAGAATGGGTCCTCTTCAAGGTGCCCCAGCGGGGCACAACATACATACACGCTGACGTGCTACATCAACCTCCGGGCAGTGCACACATCAGCTCACTGGTAGAAGTCGGCCGGGACGTGATAGAGTATCTCCCAGGTGCCAACAGCAACCTATGGAAAGCTATCAGTCCTGGCCTGTTCACACCTGTAAATCACCTGTTTGACAGCCCCTCCATTAACATATATGCCGGCATGGATGGGATATCGGACGCCCATTTAGAGTTTACACTCTTATTACTCATTGACCTGACGACAACATGATATCATGCCAGCATTATCTGACCTTGGCCGAGATGATGAAGAAAGAGGTTCGCCCCTTCTTGACCCCTACACAGATAAAGGCCTTAGATGCACAGATGCTCGCACTGCAACAAGAAGGAGAGCGACTACAGCGGGAGAGCTGGTATCAGCAGAACGTGAGCATTGCAAGGAGGCGAAGGAACAGTGAATCTTCCAAATACTGGCAGGACCTCCTGAAGAAGAGTAAGCGGGACGCAGGAGTCTTGACAAATGGTGATGAGCCAGATGTCTTCACATACGATGATGAGCCAGATGTCTTCACAGACGAGAATGAGCCAGAGGTCATACAGTGGGAAGAGGAGATGGCGCAGAAGTGTAAGACCAGGAAAGCCATCCAGCGGCGGACCTACTATCTTGGTGATATGGTGAAGTTCCAGATGTCATATCTCAGAAAGCTACTGGCACCCGTCATAGTGCTGGATGACCACTGTCTAAGAGACGTCTGTCTCAACACCCGCAAGCTGGTACAGTTCGTCAGGCTCTCCAAAATGAACCCTTCTATGACTCTTGAGCAGATTCTGCAGCTGATGTCAGTTTAAACCTAACATATATACTATGGCAAACTCAGAGTGGCGGAAGCAACCAGAACTATACCCCTCCCTGACTGCTGACGAGGACAGGACCATCCATGGCTGGCGACTCCAGCAGATAGATACAATCAGGCAGAATCTCGTCCGTGAGGCAGAAAAGTACAGCAGAATGCGCAGGCGATATAAGACAGCATACAATGGCCTCGCGTGTACAACCACTGCTGCAGGTGTGATTGGAGCCAGTGCTGGTGTGGCAGCTGTGGCCACTCTCGCTACAGGTGTGGGTGCCCTCGTCACCATCCAGCTGGGGGGGGGGGGGCGTGGCACTAGCTGCCATTGTCTTGGCCACGGGCTTGGGGGTGGGGCAGCGGCAGATCACAAGGAGGCTGGAGAAGCATGCTAAGTATGTGACACTGGCACAGAGTATGCTACGGACTATCGACGAGTCTGTCAGCAAAGCTCTCGAGGATGGCCAGGTCACCGATGAAGAGTACCACCATATATTGAAGGTCCAAGCCCTGTACCGAACGGAGAAACCTAAAGTGCGACAGCAATACCTCAAAAGCTCCAGCGGGCATGTTGATATGGAGGAGCTAAAAAACGAGATGTTACGGCGAGGTCACCTCGCCGGTCGCTGGAGTCGAGACGACTACAAATAGTGTGCTGCCTGTACGGTAGCTTTAAGAACACCAGTATAGATGGCCTTCCCTCTGAACCTCACGACAGTCATCCGAAGCCAACCGCCCCTCCTGGGTACACCCTTGACTAGCCTGAGAGGTCTACTGGATGATATACCAGAGCTAACAACATTCTCCATCACAGTGGATGGACGGTCCTGAACCAGCTTCTCCATCAACTCACGACCGCTGACCAACCACCCAATCACCATCAAGGATGCGAAGCAAGCTCATACTTGGATGGCTGCTCCAAGCCTCTCATACTGGAATCAGCAGCTGAACCTTGCCGTGTGGTGTGCCACAGCAGGATGTGGAGTAAGTTCCACCTTGCATCACTCCTATTCTGATACTCCTGAAGCTGTGCTTATCGCCAGCTGTCTCAGATTCCACATGGACTTCATGGTGCAACGAATCCTCCATGAGCTGGGTGCAAGCCTTCCTGATACAAACAACTTCGACCCACAGCTCAACAGTCATAGCGTCTCAGCGGCCAGCAGACTACAGAGAGAGTTCAGCTCTCACCCAGACTATTGGTGGCATGGTGGTGATAACAGCGGCCTAGGGGTTATGTACGGTGACCCGAGATGAGACTACTCAGGATTCCCCTATCGATCACCCCAACGAGTAGGCCGCCGGAAGACAGAGACATTCTCGTTCAATCCAGACTCCGACCCTGGAGCGCTGGTGAAAGATATGAACATCACTGGCTTGCGGCAGGACTATCCAGATGTGTGGAAGTACTTTGTCCCACACACCACCTCAGGCCTCACACCAGCAGGGATCGTTCGGATCAACCATTCCCTGGAAGCAGTGTGCTACTGCCTCTTTATAGCACAGACCAAGCTGCGCCATTCCATAGATGGTGTCAGTGGAGCAGAGGTCCAGGCCATGTTCAGCAGTCTCGTTGAGGATATGATCATCGTGGCAGACCCCAGTAGTCTTATCGCTAAGTTCCAGCAGGGGTTGCAGAAGGCCCATCGCAACCTTGACTTTGCTATTTCACCACACCTACGGTTGATTCCGTGCAACATGATCATGAACATCGAGGACCTCCAAGTCAGGGGCTATAACAACATGATAGTCGAGGGGAGTTCCACTTCGGCTTCAACACTGCTATCAACGCACCTACGCATAGTATGGGCCATACAGTCGGTCCGACCCTGACACTGCAGCCAGTCGACACAACGCTTCCCATGGCAGCTCCGACACCGACACTGCAGTCAGGCGACATGACACCGCTTCCCGTGGTAGCTTTACGAGTGTTGTCAGGCCTAGCTATCGTGGCGCTCGGGATCAGCCTACTCCGCCGCTAGCAAATCAGCTATAAGACTATCCTGACTTTCTATAGTAGCAGTGGGGACCACGGTGAGACACTGAACCAGCTTGGCCTGCCCTACAGCCCCTATACCCGCTGCCAACATGCACATCCAAGGGCTGGAGGGTTCGGCAGTGCATCCTTTTTCCAGCTTGTAGTATCGCAGAGCCTTGTTCAGCTCTGAGTCAGGTGAGGCCATGGAGGTCTGCAACTGCTGGAACACATCTGACAGATACACCTGATCCTTGTAGAAACCTTTAGCTCACAGGAGCTGCTCGACGATACTCTCACCCATGATAAGGTATTTGAGGAAGCAGATCTGCCACTTACCAAATCCTAAATAGAGCTTCACAGCTGTCAGCTCCTCTGTCAGCTCAGCACCGGAGAGCTGAACGAGCTCATCTGGTGTCTTCTTCTTGTAGTCCTTCAACTCCCTTCGGAAGACCTCATAGTACTTCTCGGATAGCGTGAGCCCAGACATGTTTAAGATGTCTCAATAGAGAGATGAATATTCCTGAGTACCAACCCAGCCACCTGGCAGATGCAGACTGGGAAGATCTTATTAGCTCTCTCGACAGGGGATGCAGACGTTTATCAGCGTTGTATACTCAGTGCTTAAACAATGACGTCAATGGTACAGATAGTGAAGCAACTGCCCGAGAGCCAGGCGAGTCTTCAGAAGGTGGAGAACCTGCTGCGAACCAAGAAACAGAAGTTACTGACCAAAGCAAAACCTCTGGCAGTCCATGTCGCCAGTAACGTGGCGGCGAATGTGGCTGTGGTGAAGATGACAGGGGGAAATGATGTTCTTCCTGCCGCCACTGTGGCTGTCCTCGCTACATTGGTGAGTGGGGTGGCTGGGAACTGTCTCAGAATAACTCACCCCATCCCAAAGATCACCCTTATTGGTGCCTCCTACACTGTTGCCGCCAAGATCATGGGTGAACGTGTTACACTAATGGAGGCTGCGGTTCTAGGGCCAGCAATGAGTGCAATGGCTGAGATCATCGTCGCCTACGTTTAACCCCTCTGAATAGTGAGAGATGGATCACGAGACCCCTGCAGCATATGAGGCATGGTGTGCCAGAGGGCAGTGTGTAGCCCATAGTCGAGCACACGGACTGAGGATCGCCAATGCTCGGGAATGCTGGACCGCCAACAAGGCATGCCCCTGCAGAGAGGGCCAGTACCCTGAGCACTGCTACCTATTCCCTTGGCCGACTGCGTGGTCCTCCTATGCCCAACTATTTCACTGGGGGTATGACTAGTAGGTGTAAGCCGTGTATATAGCACTATGACTCTGTCACTCACAGACCTAGAAAGCAAAGAGCTAGGCGATCTTGCTCACTTGGGCGAGGCACGCCTCGGTTCAGAGGCCCCTGCTGCCCCTATCTCCTTCCTAGACCTCGATGAAAAGGGAGACCCGCGGGAGATCTGAGGTACCATCCCAGCCCGAGATCTCATCGGGAACATTGATACGGTAGGACAATCGGCCATTAATAAGACCAAGACTGTATACAACGGGATGGGCATCAAAGACAGGGCAACGATGCTCGGTATACTCGGAGTCGATGAGGCTTGTGCCATCAAGGTTATGTTTGAGTCCTATGCACAAGACCTGGTTAAGGATCTCCTGAATTCACTGAGCTCATTCCAACAGGATGGAGAGAATCTCAGGGTAGGCACCCTCGGCCTGAGCCATATCACTGTCGATGGCAAAACAGGTGCAACCGCCAGCCTCCAGCTACCAGAGGTGAAGAAGTCAGGGTTCTTTGGTTTGCCGTTTAAGACCACAGGATAGTTATGGCTTCCTGTACATGTATCATACAGATACTGGATGTACTAGACACTGTGGGTGCTAACACAGGCCCTCTACACTATCTTCTCAGCTGCTGCTGGGATTTCATGCTTGACGCCTCCATCGCATCCTTCGTATCTGCCAGAGGTGCGCGATTCCCCACTTTGCAGGTGAAAGAGCTGGTGCAGGAAGTACTGCCGTTTAGTCTCTCAGATATAGATGAGGCTACCACCGACCAAGTGCTAACCATCCTCCGCATACATGTCTGTACCATTCGACAGTAGGCCGGCCGATTTTGGCCAGGTGGTGCTGATCATTGCCCCATCAGGACATGGGAAAAATGTCTTGCTGCAGGCTCTCCTCGCCGAACATCTACACTCTCAATACATCCGTTTGGTGTCTGACTCCACCGCTGAGGCGGTTGACGGTAATGATCAATGGTACAATGGCCCAATCACCAAGACGCAGAACCTGCAAGCACTGATGGAGAAGCTGCTGGAAGCCTGACTCACAGAACCACTTGTTCTAGTTATCGATGACCCTGCAATGGACCAGAAGACAGTCAACTACCTCAGCAACATCAACAGGCGCATCCGGCACACAAAGCTAACTGTCTTCATCCTCTTTCAGAAGTACACCCGCGAGATCTCACCGGACATCCGCCACAATGCCCGGTTGCTATACTTCAGCTCCAAGTGTGGACGTGCCCTGCTCGAGACCATAGACGACAGCCTAACCCTCAAGGAGACCAAAGGGGACTCTGTCGCAGGTGTACAGAGGGCAGCTGAGCTGTACCGCTTCATCTTCAGCAACAAGGAGACAGGTGAGCTGTCACACTTCAAGCCATCTCTTGAAAAGGCACAGAACTTCACCTACAAGCTGAATCCAGCCAGGAAACTAGCCTGCTCTATGCATCATCCCTGACAGACTGTCGCAGCTGCCGCAAGTTTTTTCATTCATCAAAAGGCTGTGCGGTCTCCGCTACTTCGTCCGCGGTCTCTGCTACTTTGTCAGATGCTTGAAGACCTTCGTCAGAAGCTTGAGGAACTTCGTCAGAAGCTTGAGGAACTTCGTCCGAAGCCTGTCGCTTAAACACTATCCACTGCGGGTCAGATGGTAGGACTCTTTTCTTCTGGAACTTCTCACGGTAGATCCACTTTGTCCATGCGTGACGAGCATCTGACTTGCGAGTGGATTGGATGAGGTAGTCCTCGTAGTTATCTGGGAATTTCAGAAATGCTGCCAGATCACTGGCCAATCTCCTGCGCCCTTCTTCGTTGAAGATGTGCTCAACAGCCTCCTTGCGGCCAACAGTGAACCCCTCCTGAGTACCTTCTGCATGACCGGTGCCATGGCTCTCCGCTACAGCGGCACTGACCTCCTCCCTGAAGTAGTTATTTGCTCCAGACTGGAGGCTATCCAGCATCTCTCACTCTTCCTGGCTATTGAGGCTAAATACGGCAGCCAACTTCCCGACCATTAGTAGATCTTTGGGGTCGACCCTCGCCTTTTGGAGAGCTAGAATAATAGGACTGTTGGTTTGGGCCACAGGTAGGTCGAGTGTCCTGCCCTAGGTGCTGGCAAATTTCTGGTAGAGTATCCGAGTCAGGAGGTCTTTTGTACTACAAGCTGGCACTCCTTCCGCTATGGCGGCCAGTATCTCCGCATCAGACGGAGGTGTGACCTTGGCTCGTTCGTGGATAATGTTGATGTCACGAAGCAGTCCTCGGACCCTGTCACAGTGGGGCAGTGCATGCCGTGGCTCTCGTGCCGACTTGTCCTGCTGCCTATAGACAATCTGCTGGAGAACTTTACCAAACATGGCAGCTGTTTAACCCCTCTATATACCCAGACCTTAAACATGCTACAGTATGTGCAACATCCAGATGGGGTCATTGAACCCGCGACATCGCACCGCACTGATCCTCGGAAGGACTGCCTGATGGTCATTCGACCCAGTATACCCGATGAGAACCTGTTGGCTGCTGCTGGGAAGTACATCGACCTTGCAATCTCGGCACAGATCCACGAGATCAACTGCATGACACTCGAGTTCAAGCTTCAGAGCACAATAGGACAGACGGTAGAGCTCCCGCAGGTTTTGAACAGGTGGGAGATCGTGCAGAGCAACAGCACCATGGACACCACCTATGTGAACGATGAGTACCGAGTCCTAGGTCCGCTGGCTCGTGGACCAACCTTCTATGCGAATGGAAAGGGGTACTACACTGTGGGGCAATGAGGGGTTCATGGAATTCGAACTATGGGTAGGTGTCGGGAGGCCTGTGGCAGTTCCACTCTTAACCCTACTCGATTAGGTTCCTCCGGGTGTACACTGAACATATCACAGATGCAACGATGAATGCTCCAAGACTTCATGTGTGGCATGACCAGAATGACCAGGAACTGAAGCAAACGGGTTCCAAACAGTGGATCGTGCATGTGGAGCGAGAACACCAGCAGGTCCAAGCCACAGCTAACCAACGGGTAGAGCTAACATTGCATCGTGGTGCATCGGACTGTGTCGCTGTTGTGGTCCTGGTTCAGATAGGAGTAGCCATCCAGCAGGTGGATAAGCTAGACAACCTCAAGCTTGTGGTTGCTGGGACCAATGTTCTTGGTGAGGTACACGAGCTGGCTGACTGCCAACTCTACAGACAGAAAACTAAGTCATATGCACTTCTGTGACTAACCAGTGGAAGCGATGACCTCGAGTCGGCACTCAAGGGCCGTCACCACCTCGGGGGCAGGAACATCTCACCTAATCAGGGCAACCGGCTCAGCTTCAACATCGGAACCCTGATAGCTCGGACTCGCTCATTAGGTGTGACAGTACTTTACTTTGGCTATGCTAAGGTATGCGTGTCGAACACATCAGTTATTCAGCTTGAGCGTGCATAGAGCATGACTCCTGTCGTCACCACTTCAGCTGCCATAACTACTATAAGCTCTGCTGTCTTCTGACCTGTCGATGCTTCATAGTCGAGCGTTGGCTGAGATATATTTACAGCCTCGTAGTACTCATCGAGACTCTCATCTGCCTCTTTAACGCTCTGGTTGGCCTGAGCTCGGAGTTGTCGTCAGCGTGCCTCCCTCTGGCGCATATCCTCGAGTGCTTTGCTGTACTCAAACTTCTCCTTAGACAGCTTCTCAATCACCAGGTTATGACGCTCATGCTCGACCTCTGCTGCCTTCTTGTCTTCATGCTATAGACTACAGTTTAAAGCTACTATATAGCTGCCCCAGCGATGGATATGTATGAACCAGAGGCTAATGAAGATCCAGTCGAGGATATAGATGATGAGGACTATGATGAGGATGATTATGATGCAGATGACTACGATGTAGCGGAGACCGCGGGTGAGTATGATGATGTAGAGCCTGAATCCCGCAAGCTAGTACACAGAGTGAAAGGAATCTATCGCACTTACATAAAAGGTTCTATCAGTCCGCTGGCAGCAGTTGGGGCTCTGATCGCTCTGTTCACAAAGAAGGCTGGCGAGATGGTCCACATGATCGCCAACAATGCTCTACATGGGGTGGAGAAGATTTCTGAAGCCATACCAGCCATCGCCTCAGGAGTAGGTACGTTCTTCGAAGTCACAGGCCCTTGGCTACTGTATGTTGCCATAGCGCTCGTGGCCATCTGGGCCGCCGAACATTTAAGCTGTACTATATAAGGATGGCGTCTCTGTACGACCTGGTCAAGACACTTAACTTCCAAGGGTTGATCGATAAACTACAGTTCAGTGAGGATCCAGCAGAGACTAGACGCTGGTGTACAGAGGTGTTTGAGGAGGTCTTCAGTGATAGTCGAATGAATGACGACCGTCTGTTCGTCTGCTTAGAGTTCGCCCAGACCATGCATGACAGGATGGAAGTGGATGTCAGTGATAAAATCACCCAGGCCATGCATGACAGGATGGGAGTGGACGTCAGTCATAAAATCACCCAAGGCCGTGCGTGACAGGATGGGAGTGGATGTCAGTGATGAAATCCGGGAGTTTATCAACCGTCTTTATTGAGGAACTCTACTATCAGCCTGGTGGATATTACCATGAGCCCCCTCAACTACTCGAGGCTGCACGTCGCAAGGGCCACAACTTCACATTGGAGACAGTTAGCCAGTGGCTCAGCCGCCAGGCGATGTGGCAGATATACAACCTCGTCCATGGCACATCAGGCATGCCCATTTCGAGGAAACTGTCCCGATCAGAGTTCACCAGGCAGATGTTCTATTCCTTCCACACGACTTGGTTGGTCGTAAGACCTACAAGTATACCCTCACCATCGTCGATGTCGCTAGCAGGTACAAGTTGGCAGTACCGCTCACAGACAAGTCAGCTGGCCAGGTGGCCCAGGCATTCCACGGTATCTACGAGGCTTCGGAAAATCCGCTCCAGTGGCCAGAATTGTTGCAGGTGGGTGGGGGTAAGGAGTTCAGAGGGGAGACTGCAGCCCTCATGCGGAAACACGGTGTGGCCGTTAGGCGAGGCGAGGTAGGGCATCACCATGCCCAGGCTATCGTTGAGCAGTGGAATCGGACACTGGCAGAGAGACTGTTCCCACACCAATATGCCCAGGAAATGGCCGCACTGAGTGAACGTTCTACAGTATGGGTGAGAGGGATGCCTGCTGTGGTGGAGAGATCCAATGCCGAGGTTACTAGGCTAATCGATAAGAAGCCGGTAGAGGCTATCAGACACTCTGTTGGTCACAGTTCTAGTGGAGCAAACAAGGGTGAGGAGTGCCTACCACCTGATGCTCTGGTTCGGTACCTGTATGAGCCTGGTGAGCTGGAAGGTGGTCGACGGCGTGCAACAGATCCTAACTGGTCGATAGAAGTTCACAGGCTCGACAGGTATGTGGAGGCGGGGAAGCGGCCTACACTGTACTACCTGGCACGCCAGCACGGAGTGCCTAGGCAACCATTTGTCATATAAGAGCTTCAGCTAGTCCCTGAAGACACACAGCTACCACCCCTAGGGTGCTAACATGATAGTCGATGGGCTCGATATGGGCCCCATCTGGCAGCACATGGCGCTTATCATAGTAAGTGGAGAGTCCGAGTTTTTCCTGCCCATACATTACCATACCCTGGTTGCGCATGCATAGACCTCGGTTTTTAGCTCTGCCCACCCCGTCATGTAGGTCACTGTAGAACCTCTGCCAAGACACCTCATTCTGCCGCTTTGACATTCCATTAGCCGAGCACTTACTTGCAGCTGCGCTCTCCACGTAGTAGCATTTGGAGCAGAGAGCAACGCCACGAGGGCCTTCGAACTCGAGCTTAAACAGTCCCGGAGTCCATCCAGACCATTTGTTCCAAGCTAGCCAGTCCCGCTTATGAGCCTTGTACTCTGCGTGCATCTCAGGACGAATGACGTCATCGAGGTTGGAGCCTGCTATAGCGATATATGCAGAGTCAGTGTCCATCTGCAGGTACTCAAAGCTGTCACGAGCTACGTAGCAATCGAGGAAGTCATAGTATAACTCCAGCATTCGCAGCTTCGCGAGCTCATAAACGGCTATCCCCACCTGGAAGGGCTTTCGAATAGTGATTCTCGGCTTGCAACTCTGGAGCTCGTATGATTCACCGATCTCCTCGAGAACTTCGAACCATGCACTATGCAGGGCCTTGTCTACCACGCTTTCATCCTTCGTGAAGCTGGTGTTGCTATGGCGTTCTAGGGCCTCGATGAGCTTCCCGTAGGCATTGTTGCTGAGGAGTTTAAAGAGATCTGCCAAGAGCACTTTGCTCTTATCTACATCTCCCAAGCGGCGGGCCTCCATAACATTCTCCACGAACCACTCGAATGGGCGCTTGGCCTCATAGTCTATGGTGCGGTATATACCACTTGAGTGTTGGTGCGTACAGCAGCTGCTTCTTGCCAGAGAGGGCGCCGACCAGCTTCTGGGTGGTGGGTCGCTTCCGCCCTGTTTGCTCTAGATATGCCTGCATCTCAGAAGAGAAGCCTCTACCGGGATCTCGCGGTCATAGAAGAGCAGGGGCATTTCCTCGAACTTTGCCCACAGAGCCTTAGGGACCTCTATATCCACCTCAGCAAATCCAAACCAGTGGTCTGCTAGGAGCTCCTCTTTAAAGCTGGCTACACCACTGGCACCGGACCAATGGCGCACTGTCTCCTTTGGCCATCGTTGACAGGTACAGGGCATTACCGTCATAGCCGAGTAGACGTTGGCAGACCCGCTCACTCTGGCGGATGCGTGTCACACATGCCTCGTGGTATCTGGTGAACACAATGCTGGGCCCTCCAACAACCACATCCTTCAGCATATCATAGGCCTCCTTGCCAGGAGAGTAGAGGCTAACATCCGGCATGTGCTGAGCGGTTCCACGTAGGAGGTACTGCAGTGACACACCTGGGAGAGACACCGCATCTTTGAGGATGTCTATTTCTCATTCTATGTAGAACTCCCGCATCTGCTCTAGGGCTTCGATGAATGGACTGACGTCCAGGTTGTTGTAGTATCGTAGCCAGTCAGCGAATCTGCGCATTCTGTGCTCGCTGAATGTCTGGTTGCATTGTTCCCCCTCTGTTCGCGTCAAGAGGTAGCCACCCTTGAGCTCTGATGTCCATGCTAAGTAGTCAGGAAGCCCTGGATAGTTGAGCTTCTCATGTGTATCAAACCATTCATACGGGAGCCAGCTCTTCTGCTGTGTATACTCGTAAGCTTTGACCCATACCTCGTACGAGACTCCTGGGCTGAGGTAGTTCAGCACATCGAGAAACCGTACCTCAGGTGTTATGAGGAACATGGTCTGACTAGCCTTCTTGGCGACTTTCACTGTACCTGTACTATCAGTCAGCTCATCGACAAAGTACTTCTTGATGAGGTTCAGGTCATACCACCCAGAGTTGAACCCCAGTACAGGCACTTGGTCACACCACTCGTTGACCAGTCGCTGCTGTCGCTTTGGGAGCTTGTCCAGGTCTGTCGGTATGTACTGTGCCTAACCCTTGTCCGGATTAGAGATGCTCGCCGTTGGATCACCAGCATGAACTCTCTGATCAGTTCTTTGGGGTCAGGATTGCAGAGGTGAGTAGGCTCACTCGTGGCGCCCTGTAAGGTGCAGCCAACGGACACAGAGATAGGTATGTGAGTACTCTCGATCGTGTGAGTCTCTGTAGGATGAGTCTTGATACCATCTAGGAGTGCTTCGAAGTCGTAAACTATGAAGTGTGGGTATGGGACAGTCCAAACTCGTTTAGGGACGCTTGGATAGCGTTTTATACAGCACTCCCACTGTACCACAAGCATGCACCCAGACACTCTCAGCTCCTCCTCTCTCAGGACTGTCTTGCGGTATCTTTGTTCAGCATCCTCACCTCGCGGATGTCGTGGACACCCATGCCAGTGACAGCCATGGAACTGGTAAACAGTGTTGGTGGTCGGATCATAACCATCTACGGGAGCACCCTCGACCCAACGCTCGCCACCGTGCCCGCACTCTACATGGTGTATGTGTACGCCTCTTTTTCTCGCCCCATACTCGATCCAACGAGTAGCTGCTGAACTGGGTGGTTGGGGCAGATAGAAGGCGTTCTCATACGCAGCCTGTGGCGCCTCAACCTTCTCCCCAGGACACACGATTTGTGTTTTGCCGCCTGTACAGTGATCAGCATGGCATTGAAGATGGTATGCCTTTGTAAACCCCTGCTGTCAGTGACTGCCGACTAGTGTATGTGCCAGCTTGGAGATGTTCTTGATGTAGAAGGCATGGTGGTCCAACACTCTGATGGTCATGGTGTCACGGTAGTGAGCTGCTTGCCTGATCATGTGCCAGGTGCCCTCTTTGGTTGGTTCATACATGCGAATCCCGATCTTGGCGAAGAACTCTACCTTGTCCAGCTGCTCCCGTGAGGTGTTGCGGACATCAGGTACTGTCTTGCCGTAGAACTGTGTAGCAAGCTCTCGTGCAGGAGCTGTACTTCTATCGGCTCTCACTCCTCGGTGGACTACTAGACATCTCCAGAGGCAAATGTTGTCCGTGTAGGTGTCGAGGGCAATCATACTCTTCTTCTGTCGTAGCCAGTCTGGGAGGGGGCCTGTCCCAAGCAGAGGTTGGCGGTCGATGACAGCCCTGACCTCAACGTTGATTGATCGAACGAAAGCCCACTTGGTGTTGTGTCAATCAATATTGTCTGTGTCGAGGCGGGCTTGTTCTCTTGCTGCCACCAAGTCCTGGGCTGCTCCTATCGTGTTCAGCCACGGGCTCCCTGAACCATTCTTGTGGAAGAGCATCACCCTACCGTCTTCAATGTGATGGATGCGATAGGCATGGGTGTAGCGGAGGTAGAAGGTGTTTTGGACAGTCTGCTGGATCTTTTGCATGATCTGGCCTGTGAGGTCTCCTTCTAGACCTCTGAAGAATGTCCAGCATACTGACCGGCGTCCTCTAGCCTCTGTCTCCCTTTTGCCGAGACGATCATGCTCTGGGCTTAACGTTCAGACCACGGCCCCCTCATCACTCGGTTAGTGATCATGCGTAGGAGAGGTAAGCGCTCCAGTGGATGGTCG
Source organism: Chaetoderma sp. LZ-2023a (assembly GCA_034401795.1). Taxonomy (NCBI): domain Eukaryota; kingdom Metazoa; phylum Mollusca; class Caudofoveata; order Chaetodermatida; family Chaetodermatidae; genus Chaetoderma; species Chaetoderma sp. LZ-2023a. The sequence goes on from CM067375.1 coordinate 51,484,576, forward strand.
GCCCTCCACCTCGCTACAGTCTTGGCTCGCAAGCTAGCAGTCACCTCCTCATCCAATTGATGAAGCTCACCTATCTGCTGCACTGTCTTGTGGGGATTCCAAGGATCATCTTTGGCATGCACTGGAAACCTTCCCATCTTCATTGCTCGGGAGAGTCGCTTCTGCTACTCCTCGGCACGGACCTGTCCGATCATCTGGAGCAGGTCGGCTTTCGTGGCCTTAGGGTAGCCTCTAAGGCTGAATTGCTTTGCAATAGCGCGAAGCTGTGAAACAGTACTCATGGTGTATGTCCCTGTGGATGCCTGTCTCTAAATGGGCGTTCAGACCCTATTATGTGTGGCGATCAGTACCTGTGGGGTGGACCGTCGTGTCGATGTGATGTGGATGCTTGTCTCTAAATGGGCGTTCAGACCCTATTATGTGTGGGGATCACAAGGTGATCAGTACCTGTGGGTGGCCCGTCATGTCATGTGATACCGACGGAGACTATGTGTGAGAGAGTTTATGCTTATATTGTACCGAGAAATCACTTTATTCTCGTCGTTCCTGGTATCAATCAGGACCGGAATGAAGCGAGAATTTCAAAACTGTTTACCATTTTAAAATCGGACCAGAAATGGCCGAGTTATCCACAAGTGCTAATAGTGAGATTTGAACCTGTGATTTTAAGTTCAGTAACAAGTACAAGGATCCAACGCATTAACTACCTCGCCTATGTATTAGTAATTAAAGCTGATAAGTTATGTTTTCTCATTGCTGCGCTACATGTGTAAGATGCGGTCGATGTTCAGGAGCTGATACGTGGTAGTAGTGCGCGCATTGAGAGGTTGGTGGGCGAGGACCACTGGATTATTTCTTGTTTCGAAGCGAGAATTTCAACATTTTTTACCATTTTAAAATCTGACCAGAAATGGCCGAGTTATCCACAAATGCTAATAGCGAGATTTGAACTTGTGATATTTAGTTTACCAATAAACACAAAAACGAAGATCTAACGCATTAACTACCTCGGCCATGTATTAGTATCAATGCTGTGCTACATGTCTGAGATGTGGTCGATGTTCAGGAGCTGATACGTGGGAGTAGTGCGCGCACTGAGAGGTTGGTGGGCGAGGGATCACTGCATTATTTCTTGTTTCCACTCTTGTTCCAACTCGATAGCAGCATCCACATCAAAACTGCAAACCGTTTCTAAATAATTCATATACTTGAAGCGTTTGTCCATCGCATTCAGTCATCAGATAACGCGTAAGGCATGTTAGTGGAAATGACGAGTGGAATGTTGGGATCCCTGAGCTTCTCCTCCATTTCTCAAGATTTCGATCTGCATAGTTGCCCATATCATGCAATGGCCCGGGTACTTTTTCTCATTGCGCCGCACATCCTACATCATGCATGCATGACCATAGCTCTTCAGGCCAGCCCATTGTGTTTAATATTGTTTATAGATGAGCGTTTACACGTAGTTGAGCGTTTAGTGTATGATCGCCAGTATACCAATGGATGCTGTGTCTAAGTAGGTGTTAATGCATAGCAGCTACTATTCTTGACTTTCAATGACTGTGCGAGTTGGTCGTGACATGATGTCTTACGGGTAAAGAGTAATTGTAGACATGTTTACCTTTTGCTAATAACGAGATTTGAACCTGTGATTTTACAATTTTAAAAGTGTCAAGCTCGATAATAATGTCCAGAGTTGCGAATTGAATATTCCTCTTAAGTTTTATCACGATCCATTCATCAATAACGGAGAAGTAATGATTTTAACATTTAAGGGTGGGGCACCCTACTAAAACCAAACAGGGCAGTGAATCAAACATTGGGCTGCGTAATGATGTTGGTACTTATCTCGAAACTATTCCTACCAAATGTTATCGAGATACATTCATTATTGATGGAGGTAGCGATTCTAAGAGTTAAGGGTGGGGCCACCCTATTCAAACTCAGCAGAGCAGTGAATCACACATCGGGCTGCGTTATGATGTTGAGCGTTACCCATAGAATATCCCTCTCAAGTTTTATCGAGATGCATTCAAAATTAAAGGGGTAGTAATTTTAACAGTTAAGGGTACAGGCACCCTATTAAATCTCAGCAAGGCTGTAAATAATAAATCGGGTATCGATTATCATGTCAATACTTATCCTTAGAATGTCCCATTCAAGTTTATCGAGATACATTCATCATTAACGGAGAAGTAGCAATTTAAAATTTGTGGCCCACCCTACTAAAAGTCAACAGGGCAGTGAATCGAAAATTTGGCTCCGTCATGAGGTTGATACTTACCCCTAGAACACCCCTCTCGTGTTTTATCGAGACACATTCATCATTAACAGAGGAAGTTTCAGCGAGATTGGATGAGAACTGTAGGAGTAGTAGTAAAAAGAAAAAAATGTCCACAGCAAGAACAACAGAAACATGAGTAAAATGCATGGGTAGGTGTGCGGTATGCGTTAGCACCTCGCTTGAGTGCTTTTTAGCTCACCTGGCCTGAATGTCCAAGTGAGCTTATGTCATGGCGAGCGTCTGTCAACGTTTTCTTTAAATGACGTCATCTCAAGAACCACGAGATGGATTTCAACCAAATCTGGCAGGAAGCATCCTTGGGTCATGCCGATTCAAATTTGATCAAAGGAAGGCGATCGGCTAATTTGGCTGGCGGCCATCTTGGATTTTGTCCAAAATTTGGAACTGTCTTTAGAAATCTTCTCCAAAACCGCTAGGCCGATTGATTTGAAACTCATAAAGCATCATATAGGGCAGTAGTAGAACCAAGTCTGTTTGAGAGAACCTGATAGGGCGATTGGTCTGGTAGCCATCTTGGATGACCTAGTTTTCTCGAAAATGACTTCTCCCAAACCGCTAAAGTCACCGGGCCGAAATTTTACAAATATGATTAGGAACTGAAGGCCATTCAAGTTTGTTCAAGAGAGTTTAGTACGATAAAAAACATGGCTGCCATAGACCAATCAAAATTTAGCAGTTGGCAGGAAAATAGAAATTTTTTATTTCATGGATTTTGAAGCCGAAAATGTTTTTATATTGGTTTATGGGTATGGCGATGTGAAATTTGCCACTTTCAAAACTTTCGGATTAACGGTTTGGCAGCCGTCTAGGAATGCTCTCCCGCCAAAAGCTCCCATAGCAAAGCAATGGGAAATTTAAAGTGACTTCTCAAGAACTACTGTGTGGATTTCAATCAAATATGACAGGAAGCATCCTTGCGTCATATGGATACAAGTTTGTTCAAACAAAGCTGATCGTCTGATTTGGCCGATGCCCATCTTGGATTTTGTCCGATTTTTAGAAACGTCTTTAAAAATCTTGTCCGAAACCGCTTGGGGGTGGGGGGTGGGGGTGGGGCGGGTGTTGAGTCAAAACCCATGAAACATCATTTATTACAATAGTAGAACACAGTTTGTTCGAGAGAACCGGATTGGTCAATTTGTCCAGTGGCCATCTTGGATGTCCTTGTTTTCCCGAAAATGACTTCGTCTCCCGAACTGCTAAAGGGATCTGGCCGAAATGATTAGGGACTGAGGACTATTCAAGTTTGTTCATGAGAATTTAGTACGAGAAAAAATTGGGCGCCATGGACCAAACAAAATTTTGCGTTTTGGCAGGAAAATATAAATTTTTTATTTCATGGATTTTGAAGCCAAAATTGGTTTTATGTAGGTTTATGGGGATGGCGATGTCAAATTTGTCAACTTCGAAACTCTCTGATGAATGGTTTAGCGGCCACCTCGGATTGTTTTTTCGCCAAAAGTTCCCATAGTAAAGCAATTGAAAATTTAAAGTGTCTACTATTGGGTGGATTTCAATCACATTTGGCAGAAATCATCTTTGGGTCAAATGGATACAAATTTGTTCAAACAAAGCTGAGTGGCCGATTTGGCTGGTGGCCATCCCGGATTTTGGCAAATTTTTAGAAACGTCTTTAAAAATCTTCTCTAAAACCTGAAAGGCCAAATTAGCTTATGACATGGCAACCGTCCGTAGGATTGGTCAATTTGACTGTCAACTTTTGCTTTAAAACGCTACTCCTAAACATCTTGGCGGATTTTAACCAAATTTGGCTGGAAGGACCCTAGAAAGGTAGGTTTCAGAAAACGTATACAGAATTTTGATCAGTCAATTTCTTTGTAGAACATTTTAGATTTAATAACAAATTTACCGGAAAGTGTCAAAATGCATGTCCCCCTGCACCATTTGTCGGATTTCAACCACATTTTGCTGGAAGTATCTTATGGTGGTAACCTATAGAACCTCTATTCAGATTTTCGATCCGTCATTTTTTGGGGTGAAAATCTTAGATTTTATGACAAATTGACCGGAAAATGTCAAAATGCATCTTGCATATCCTCCATCACAGCTTCATGGATTTTAACCAAATTTGGCTGGAAGTATCCTATGGTGGTAGGCTCCAGCCCTTCTATTCAAAATTGTTGGGTGAAAACCTTAAATTTTCTGAAAGATTTGCTGGAAATTGTCAAAACGTATCACCTTAACGGCTTGCCAGATTTCAACCAAATTTGGATGGAAGGATCATATGATGGTAGGCTCCTGTCACTTCTATTCAGCATTTTGACTCATCAATTTTTGGGTTGAAAAACTTAGATATTATAATAAATGTATTGGAAATTGTCAAAACACACCTCATCTTTAAGCACTTGCCGGATTTCACCCAAATTTGGCTGAAAAGTTCCGATGGTGGTGGACTCTAGAGTCTATTCGGATTTTTGATTTGTGAATTTTTTTTGCCGAAAATCTGATTTTATGAAAAAAATTACCAGAAATCGTCAAAAAGCATCTCCTTCACCGTTTGAAGGATTTCAACCAAATTTTGCTGGAAGGATCCAATTGTGGTAAGCTCCAGAACATCTATTCAGATTTTTGAAACCCTCAATTTTTTGGGTGAAATTCTTAGATTTTATTACAAATTTACCAGAAATTGTAAAAACGCATCTCCTTCATCGATGGAGGCGGTGGCAGAGGGTATTCCATTTGGGTATGTTTGTCTGTTTGTTTGTTTGTTTGCTTGTTTGTCCAACAGCTGGATCTCGTAAACTACTGGTCCGATTTGTCTGAAATTTTAACATAAGATGGGTATTTACAGTAAACTAGGATTTCCAAACCTTTGATGTGATCCGGATCCGAATTCGGATCTAATGCATTTCCCAGAAATTGCTGCTCCGATTTGCCTCAAATTTTAACATATGAGTGTGTGTAAGCATATAGTATATTTTCCAAACATTGATCATGATCCGAGTAGATCTGGATCCGAATCCGAATCTATATTAAAAATCCGAAAGATGGTATCAAATCTGAAAAAGTGGGGAGGGCTAGGGTTTGCATTCTCTGAATTGATCATGATCCGAGTAGATCTGGATCCGAATCCGAATCTATATTAAAAATCCGAAAAGTGGTATCAAATCTGAAAAAGCGGGGAGGGCTAGGGTCTGCATTCTCTGAATGCTCTTGTTTTTTGGGTAAAACCGTAGATTTTATGAAAAATGTACCGGAAATTGTCAAAATGCATCAGCTCCTTCAACGCTTATGGATTTTACCCACATTTGGCTGGACGAATCATATTGTAGTAGGCCCCACACCTACTATTCAGATTTTTGATAGGTCACAGTTTTGGGTGAAACCTTCGATTTTCTGAAACATATACTGGAAATTGTCAAAACGTATCTCCTCCTTAGCAGCTTGCTGGGTTTCAACCAACTTTAGATGGAAGGATCCTATTATGCTAGGCTTTTGAACTTCTATTCAGAATCTTTATTCACTAATTTTTTGGGTGAAAACATTAGATCTTATAATAATTGTATTGAAAATTGTCAAACGGCATCTCAACTATCACAGCTTTTCAGCCCTCACCGTCTGTCGGATTTCAACCAAATTTGGCTGGAAGGATCCAATGATGGTAATCTCTATTACATCTGTTCAGATTTTTGATTGGTCAAGTTTTTTGGGCGGAGATTTTGTGAAAAACTTAACCGAAGTTGTTAAAACGCATCTCCTCCTTCTTCGCTTGGCGGATTTTAACCAAATTTGGCTGGAAGCATCCTATAGTGGAAGACTCCAGAACTCCATTCAAATTTTTGACCAGTCAATTTTTTGGGTGAAAACCTGAGATTTTATGACAAATTTACAGGAAAGTGTCAAAATGTATCTACTCCTTCACCGTCTGTCGGATTTCAACCAAATTTTGCTGGAAGGATGGGGTAGGCTCCAGAAGTTGCTATTCAGATTTTTTATCCATCATTTTCAACTCACCTGGTGAAGCTTATGCCATGCCGACCATCCACAAGTTGTCCGTCAAATCGAATCTCCTTAATATTTTGACCGATTTTAACCAAATTTGGCTGGACTGGCCATTTGGTGATAGTCTCCAATGATTTTATCCAGAATTTTGATCAGTCAAATTCTTTTAGTAAAATAACCCTTAGATTTTGTAAAAAGAAATTGCCGGAAATTGTCAAAACGCATCTCCTCCTTAACCACAGGCCGGATTTCAACCAAATTTGGCTTGAATGACCCTTTCGTGATAGACTCCTAAAAATATATCCAGGATTTTGATCCGTCAAATTTTTTGTAAAATACTTAGATTTTGTGAAAAGAATTTACCGGAAATTGTCAAAATACATCTACTCCTTAACTGCTTGACGGATTTCAACCAAATTTGGCTGACAAAAACTATTTAGATTTTTGATTGGTCAATCTTGTTGCCTGAAAATCTTGGATTTTATCAAGATTTACTGGAAATTGACAATTCGCTTCTTACTATTTTGACTGAAGTCAGCCAAATTTTACTAAGATGATGCTTTTGGCCATAGGCTCTAGACCCTTCAATCAAAATTTTTATTCATATTTAGTGAAATTGGGCGAGCCAGAACAGACCAATTTTCTCGATATGCAATGTCAAAAGGTTTTCATCGCTGATGGTAAAGCTTCGCTAGAAGTATCTCTCTGGTGAAGCTGGTGCAAAACACTTACTGTCCATCAGTCTTATAAGATTACAGGTGTAATACATCAAGATCGTAGAAAGCGAATTCTCCCTAACTGCTGAATGGAGCAGGCCACAACAGGGCAAATATGATCAGAATCAGAATTCAGCACAGACAAATTTCTGAAACTTTCTGGAAATCTTTTAAAAGCTTACTTGTACTAAATCTGTCCAGACACTTGTTCATACACATCCAATTTGTCAATTTTGCCAGGGACCAATACTGTCAGGTGAGCGATATAGGACCCTTGGGCCTCTTGTTATTAAGATGCATGACATAGAATTGCTAAACATGGGATATTGTATTCCTTGTCAAACTATATTTACAATAAGTTCTTACCTAAGACACGTATGCGGCAGATTTAATTATCTGAGTTTCAAACTTACCTGCTCAGCAAATAGGGTATATATAGCTCATTATATGTTTACAGGGCAGGCTTCGTACTTTGTTTTTACACATGAGTGTGAGTCATATACATTACATCATCCTGTATATGAAACGAAGTTTGTAGGGCACACACGCACTTTGTCTTCCAAACCTGCCTGTGGGGTATATATATATATATACATGGCCCATAAACTCATTTTGTTTTCATCTAATTTTCATTTTACTCAAGCCACTGCATAGGCATTCGTGAGTATTGTGATCGGTCATATTTGTTCATTTCTTTGTCCGGATGATATCTTTGGAATTCAAGAAGATAGAATCACTATATTTAGTATATGGGTGGATATTGGACATGGCCAGTTCTGAGATCAAAAGGGCACATATCTAGGTCACATGGGTCACACTACATACAGTGTTTTTGCACCATAACACCAAAACGTCACATGTTAGGATTATACAATCAGGCGCATACCTTTATACGATCAATGGCTATGATTTGTTTGACCTCATGGTGTCTCAAAAGGCCAAAGATAAAGTTCCCGGGGGCATGATACATAGACAAAAATGCATGGGACGGCGTGAGTTAGCACCTCGTCTGAGTGCATTTTTATATTCAAATGTATTCATATTAATGCCATAGAATTGCCGAACATTGGATATTGTCTTCCTTGTGATGTTGAATTTGGAATATATGTATCCGCTCATGTAAGAGGTGTATGGGGCCGATTTCATTTCTGAGTATCAAACATACCTGCGGGGCAAATACAATATATGTTTATGGGGCAGACTTAGTGCTTTGGTTTTCACCAATGTGTTATATATATATATATATATATATATATATATATATATATATATATATATATATATCATCCTATATGCCAGTATACATTTATGGGGCAGGCTTACCCCTACGAAAATGTTTACTTTGCGGATAACTAGCCGCTAGTTAGCGACTAGTTTGTGGCAAAGGAAAAACTGAGCGACAGGACTTAACATGGCATAGTGGCTAGATCTTAACGTACCGTTAAGTGGTGGCATAATTAAAACTGAGTGGCTGGTTTGCAGCAGAGTATGTGATTTGCCAAAAACTGAGTGGCTGGTTAACATGAAAGACTCTGTTTCTCACTAACTGAGGGGCTGGTTAACATGAAGGACTCTGTTTCTCACAAACTGAGCGGGTGGTTAGCATGAAGACCTCTGTTTCTCACAAACTGAGCGGCTGGTTAACATGAAAGACTCTGTTTCTCACAAACTGAGCAGCTGGTTAAAATGAGACTCTGTTTCTCACAAAGACTATATTTTCCCACCTAAATTTGGAAGAAAGGTCAAAGCCTGATTCTGGCAGAGTATCTGCTATTCGAAATTGTCTTGTTAAGGAAGATAAAGTGTTGAACCACTAGTACGTTATCACAGCTATTTATGTGCTTTAGAATGAATATACATGCATTTATATTGACCTAGTTTAACAGGAAGTAGTAATGGCATGAATGGTATCCATTTTCTTCTTCAAACAGGGTAAGAGTAGTGCAAACTACTGAGAGGCTGGTTAGTGGCAAACTGAGCAGCTGGTTAGCGGCAAACTGAGCGGCTGGTTAGCGGCAAACTGAACGTTTGGTTAGCGGCAAACGGAGTGGTGGTTAGCGGCAAACTGAGTGGCCGGTTAGCGGCAAACTGAGCAGCTGGTTAGTGGCAAACTGAGCGGCTGGTTAGCGGTAGACTGAATTCTTCTTAACCAATCAAATTTTGAGTTGTCGCTACTTAGCGGCTACTTTTAGTGGTAAATGTTAACCACACATTACTTAGCAGCTAGTTTGCGGCTAACTAGCAGCTAGTTAGCGGCGGCACTTAGTGGCAGGACCGTTTTTCCTTGTGCTTTGGTGTTCACACATCAGTGGGAGTCAAATATATCATCCTACATGCCAGTATATGTTTACGGGGCAGGCTTAGTGCTGAGTCATATCGGCAGAGTTCAGGCTCTAACTCTCCAGCTACTCTAGGGTGGACCTGGTTCCCTGGCCTAATGTATATGAACTTGAGCCAGGGAACAAGGCCTACCCTAGAGTAGCCAGAGAGTTAGAGCCTGATCTCAGCCATATATCATCCTATATGCCAGTATATGTTTACAGGGCGGGCTTAGTGCTTTGGTGTTCACACATGAGTGTGAGTCATATATAGCATGCTATATGCCAGTATATGTTTATGGGGCAGGCTTAGTGCTTTGGTTTTCACACATGAGTGTGAGTCATATATATCGTCATATATGCTAGGGTTGTTTACGGGGCATGCTTAGTGAGTTGGTGTTCATCCATGAGTGTGATTCATATATAGCATTCTATATGCCAGTATATGTTTATGGGGCAGGCTTAGTGCTTTGCTTTTCACACATGAGTGTGAGTCATATATAGCATGCGATATGCCAGTATATGTTCATGGGGCAGGCTTAGTGCTTTGGTTTTCACACATGAGTGTGAGTCATATATATCGTCATATATGCTAGTATTTGTTTACAGGGCATGCTTAGTGCTTTGGTTTTCACACATGAGTGTGAGTCATATATATCGTCATATATGCTAGCATTTGTTTACGTGGCATGCTTAGTGCTTTGGTTTTCACACATGAGTGTGAGTCATATTGGCAGAGTTCAGGCTCTAACTCTCCAGCTACTCTAGGGTAGACCTGGTTCCCTGGCCTAATGTATATGCAATTGAGCCAGGGAACCAGGCCTACCCTAGCGTAGCCGGAGAGTTAGAGCCTGATCTCGGCCATATATCATCCTATATGCCAGTATATGTTCATGGGGCAGGCTTAGTGCTTTGGTGTTCACACATGAGTGTGAGTCATATATAGCGTCATATATGCGAGTATTTGTTCACGGGGCATGCTTAGTGCTTTGGTTTTCACACATGAGTGTGAGTCATATATATCGTCATATATGCTAGTATTTGTTTATGGGGCATGCTTAGTGCTTTGGTGTTCATCCATTTTTTTAGTCATATATAGCATGCGATATCCCAGTATATGTTTATGGGGCAGGCTTAGTGCTTTGGTATTCACACATGAGTGTGAGTCATATATATCGTCATATATGCTAGTATTTGTTTACGGGGCATGCTTAGCGCTTTGGTTTTCACACATGAGTGTGAGTCATATAGGCAGAGTTCAGGCTCTAACTCTCCAGCTACTCTATGGTGGACCTGGTTCCCTGGCCGAATGTATATGCACTTGAGCCATGGAACAATGCCCACCCTAGAGTAGCCAGAGAGTTAGAGCCTGATCTCAGCCATATATCATCCTATATGCCAGTATATGTTTACAGGGCGGGCTTAGTGCTTTGGTGTTCACACATGAGTGTGAGTCATGTATAGCATGCTATATGCCAGTATATGTTTATGGGGCAGGCTTAGTGCTTTGGTTTTCACACATGAGTGTGAGTCATATATATCGTCATATATGCTAGGGTTTGTTTACGGGGCATGCTTAGTGATTTGGTGTTCATCCATGAGTGTGATTCATATATAGCATTCTATATGCCAGTATATGTTTATGGGGCAGGCTTAGTGCTTTGCTTTTCACACATGAGTGTGAGTCATATATAGCATGCGATATGCCAGTATATGTTCATGGGGCAGGCTTAGTGCTTTGGTTTTCACACATGAGAGTGAGTCATATATATCGTCATATATGCTGGTATTTGTTTATGGGGCATGCTTAGTGCTTTGGTGTTCACCCATGAGTGTGATTCATATATAGCATGCTATATGCCAGTATATGTTTATGGGGCAGGCCTAGTGCTTTGCTCTTCACACATGAGTGTGAGTCATATATATCGTCATATATGCTAGTATTTGTTTACGGGGCATGCTTCGTGCTTTGGTGTTCATCCATGAGTGTGAATCATATATAGCATGCGATATGCCAGTATATGTTTATAGGGCAGGCTTAGTGCTTTGGTTTTCACATATGAGTGTGAGTCATATATATCGTCATATAAGCTAGTATTTGTTTATGGGGCATGCTTAGTGCTTTAGTTTTCACACATGAGTGTGAGTCATATTGGCAGAGTTCAGGCTCTAACTCTCCAGCTACTCTAGGGTAGACCTGGTTCCCTGGCCTAATGTATATGCAATTGAGCCAGGGAACCAGGCCTACCCTAGCGTAGCCGGAGGGTTAGAGCCTGATCTCGGCCATATATCATCCTATATGCCAGTATATGTTCATGGGCAGGCTTAGTGCTTTGGTGTTCACACATGAGTGTGAGTCATATATAGCGTCATATATGCGAGTATTTGTTCACGGGGCATGCTTAGTGCTTTGGTGTTCATCCATGAGTGTGATTCATATATAGCATGCTATATGCCAGTATATGTTTATGGGGCAGGCTTAGTGCTTTGCTTTCCACACATGAGTGTGAGTCATATATATCGTCATATATGCTAGCATTTGTTTACGGGGCATGCTTAGTGCTTTGGTGTTCATCCATTTTTTTAGTCATATATAGCATGCGATATCCCAGTATATGTTTATGGGGCAGGCTTAGTGCTTTGGTTTTCACACATGAGTGTGAGTCATATATATCGTCATATATGCTAGTATTTGTTTACGGGGCATGCTTAGCGCTTTGGTTTTCACACATGAGTGTGAGTCATATAGGCAGAGTTCAGGCTCTAACTCTCCAGCTACTCTAGGGTGGACCTGGTTCCCTGGCCTACTGTATATGCACTTGAGCCAGGGAACAAGGCCCACCCTAGAACATCCAGAGAGTTAGAGCCTGACCTCAGCCATATATCATCCTATATGCCAGTATATGTTTACAGGGTGGGCTTAGTGCTTTGGTGTTCACACATGAGTGTGAGTCATGTATAGCATGCTATATGCCAGTATATGTTTATGGGGCAGGCTTAGTGCTTTGGTTTTCACACATGAGTGTGAGTCATATATATCATCATATATGCTAGGGTTTGTTTACGGGGCATGCTTAGTGATTTGGTGTTCATCCATGAGTGTGCTTCATATATAGCATTCTATATGCCAGTATATGTTTATGGGGCAGGCTTAGTGCTTTGCTTTTCACACATGAGTGTGAGTCATATATAGCATGCGATATGCCAGTATATGTTCATGGGGCAGGCTTAGTGCTTTGGTTTTCACACATGAGAGTGAGTCATATATATCGTCATATATGCTGGTATTTGTTTATGGGGCATGCTTTGTGCTTTGGTGTTCACCCATGAGTGTGATTCATATATAGCATGCTATATGCCAGTATATGTTTATGGGGCAGGCCTAGTGCTTTGCTTTTCACACATGAGTGTGAGTCATATATATCGTCTTATATGCTAGTATTTGTTTACGGGGCATGCTTAGTGCTTTGGTGTTCATCCATGAGTGTGATTCATATATAATATGCGATATGCCAGTATATGTTTATAGGGCAGGCTTAGTGCTTTGGTTTTCACACCTGAGTGTGAGTCATATATATCGTCATATAAGCTAGTATTTGTTTATGGGGCATGCTTAGTGCTTTGGTTTTCACACATGAGTGTGAGTCATATATAGCATGCGCTATGCCAGTATATGTTTATGGGGCAGGCTTAGTGTTTTGGTTTTCACACAAAAGTGTGAGTCATATATATATAATCTTAGATGCCAGTATATGTTTACGGGGATGGCTTAGTGCATTGGTGTGAGTCATATATATCGTCCTATATATGAAACAGTTTGTGGGGCACACACGTACTTTCCATTCCAAACATGACTGCAGGGTATATATGTACATTAGATGGTTCCACACCAATACCCCATAAACAGGAATTGTCTGTATATATATATATATATATATATATATATATATATATATATATATATATATATATATATATATATTGAAAACAATATTCTTGCTATCAAATTGCAATTGTCAGGCATCTTCCAACATCTAAAACCAATGAAATGGTCATATAAATCTAGAGAAGCATAACTTTCTAGCAATTATTCATTCATCTTGCACTAATTCAAACTTTAAAATCCACAATCTTATATGAATTTGAGTGAACGTGTATGTACTTGTACCTGTAAACACAGATTGTGTACCAGCATCCTCGAAATTGAACTAAGAGATAGAAAATTCAACTTCCTGCACTGAGAAATGAATTTCAGATGTTCAGTAAAATCATTTAACCCTTAAATACCGTCTAGATTTATTCAATACAAGTTCAGTTTTCTCGTAGAAATTGTCCGCTTGTATGTCAAGCCTCCCTGACACTTGTTTTGGAACATGTGTTGACAATAGGCCGTTTTCTTATTTATGCTTGGTGATGTCACACCAACACATGAGCATAAGCTGGTTGGCAAAAGATACACCATGCTCACATGTGTTGAGTTGATAAACAGTCATATCAGCTATGTCTAATTTTATGATTCACTGAGATATTGCGTGAAATAAAGATATGATGAGAGGTTGCGAGTGGGTGGAGTACAGATAGATGATCCTTACATCATTCAGACCGGATGGGTTCTAAATATCCCACTGTTGCCAACGATCAACTACAGATATATAGGCATATCTGAATGTATGTTCGCAGTGGGGAGTCGCCTATCTGGTGTGGTGTGACCTCCCTTTTGTTGCTTGCGAGCAGCTGGGGTCACCTATTTCCCCCACCCACCCCACCCAGGAATAGTGTGGTTGGTGTGGAGAATATTAAACAACATGCTTGTTTTGCATACATATAGCACACATATGTATATCTATAATACTGCATCCCACTAAGCTCATACATAAATGTACAGCTATGTAGCTTAAGATGTCGACTATTTTGAGGGAAAAAAATGCAAATATGTCTATTTTTTCAGTTTCATATCATAACCTTTGGCGCTTTTCTCGTCCGGTAGGGGAGAACAGTAAGCCAATTTACTCCCCAGGACAACTCAACTCCTAGTTGATGGACAAATCACCTCACACAATGGCTAATATTTACCCATTTATTTCAAGTGCAGTACACCATATGCACCCCAGACTTATGGACAACTCACCTCATAGCTGATGGACAAATCACCCCACATAATGGCTAACATTTATCCATTTTAAATCAAGTGCAATACATCATATGCACCCCAGCATTATGGACAACTCACCTCATAACTGATGGACAAATCACCCCACACAATGGGCATGATTAATTTATATATCCCTTTTCTTTCAGAAACAGTACACCCATTTGCTCCACAGATTTATGCACAACTCACCTCATAGTTGATGGACAAATCACCCCACAAAATGGCTAACATTTACCAATTTCATTTCAAGTGCAGTATCTCATATGCACCCCAGGCTTATGGACACCTCACCTCAAAGCTGATGGACAAATCACCCCACATAATGGACATGATTAATTTTTATACCCATTTTCTTGCAGGAACAGTAAACCCATTTGCTCCACAGACTTATGCACAACTCACTTCATAGTTGATGGACAAACCACCCCACAACATGGTTAACATTTACCGATTTCATTTCAAGTGCAGTATCTCATATGCACCCCGGACTTATGGACAACTCACCTCATAGTTGATGGACAAATCACCCCACATAATGGACATGATTAATTTTTATACCCATTTTCTTGCAGGAACAGTAAACCATTTGCTCCACAGACTTATGCACAACTCACTTCATAGTTGATGGACAAACCACCCCACAACATGGTTAACATTTACCGATTTCATTTCAAGTGCAGTATCTCATATGCACCCCAGACTTATGGACAACTCACTTCATAACTGATGGACAAATCACCACACACAATGGACATGATTAATGTATATATACCTTTTCGTTCAGGAACAGTAAACCCATTTGCTCCACAGACTTATTCACAACTGACCTCATAGTTGATGGATAAATCATCCCACAAAATGGCTAACATTTACCGATTTCATTTCAAGTGCAGTACACCATATGCACCCCCGACTTATGGACAACTCTCCTCATAACTGATGGACAAATCACCCCACACAATGGACATGATTAATTTATATATCCCTTTTCTTTCAGGAACAGCAAACCCGTTTGCTCCACATACGTATGCACAACTCACCTCATCGTTGATGGACAAATCACCCCACAAAATGGATAACCTTTACCGATTTCATTTCAAGTGCAGTATCTCATATGCACCCCGGACTTATGGACAACTCACCTCATAGTTGATGGACAAATCACCCCTCATAATGGACAATTTGCACCTCGGTATTATGGACAATTTGCACCTCAGTAATATGGACAATGCACCTCATAAGATGGACGCTTTTAAGGTGCTACTCAGATGTAGCCACTGTACCACGATGCACCCCACAAGTACAAATTTGCACAAGTGTACTCTCATTGGTCCGTCCGTCCGTCCGTCATTACATTGAAAAAAACTGCATTGGCACAGGAATTTAATTAAAAATTTCTTTACCTAAGTTTGTCCTATCGAGACCAGGTTTAGATTTACTTAGAGTGGTCCCCCCTTGAGATTAGTTGGGGTAATGTGAACTTATCAGTAGGTCGCTTTAACAGGTAAAGGCTGGGATTGATCCTACATTATAGAGAAATCACACACACACAAATACACACACACGCACCCACGCACGCACATACGCACGCACGCACACATCTGACCGAATGCACGAATACATGCAATAATACATGCACACAGTAATACATGCACGAATGCACACAATAATGCAAGCATGAACGCATGCACGAACGGACGCACGAATGCATGCACGCACACACTCACGCACTAATGTGCTCACGAATTAATGCACCCACAGCCACATACACACACGCACACATACACCCACGCAAGTATAGATGCACGCACGTACGGATGTACGAGCACACACCCACATACATACACACATACGAACAAACGCACGGACGCACGAACGGATGAACGCACGCACGCACGCACGCACGCACGCACGCCGGCACGCACGCACGCACACACTTTTGCAGACACAAAACTAAAAGATGTCCTACGGATTTGATTTCATGTTGCCCCACCACTGAATTTGGTTGGGATTAGATTTATTTGAGAATAGGTAGGGAGGGATGAAACCTTGTCATTGTTATCAGGAACCATGAGGTATAACTTTGATCTTACTAGCAAATCGTTCAGGTTTGGATTTCTATTGTAGGCTATTACTGGTCGTGCTTTGATCGGTTCCTTTGATTTAGATTGCAACTGTGAACATTCGTCTTTCATGATTTTCGCTAATTCAACATTACGTCTATTGTATGTGAGTTGAAATGGGATAATTTTGTTCTTTTGTGATATTCCTGAATCTACATTTATTCCAAATGGTGCTTTTGTTTGGAGTGTTCTAATCCAATGGCCTTCTCGTATTTTGCGAAATGAACTCGTTTCTTCTTCACTATCGAAGGTCGGAATCTGTTCTATTGGCATGATTTCAAAATGATGTTCAACTGAATGATCAGGGAGTTGGAAATGTTGAGCAATTGGCGTATCTGCTGAGGTGTAATATCAGGAACGTGGCGTCTAGTACGCACTCTAAATGCATTTTTTGTTTCACCAACATACTGTTTCTGTCAAATGGCACAATTGATCAAATAGACTACATTCTCAGAATCACAATGCATATTAGTTCGAATATGATATTCATTTTTAGTTTGAAAACTCAGGAATGTTTGTTGGTTTACAATATAGTTGTTTACTTTGCATCTATTTTTGTCGCATTTAGAAACTGATCCATCGCACATGATTGGTTTATTGTGTTTAATTTGGACAGGCTCAAACTCGGGTCCGCTATGAGGTTTTAGATTTTCAAGCTCACTGATGGTGTCTGCTTTAATTTTTCGATGAAAACGGGCTGAATAGCCTCGTGCTTTCAAAGCATCAAACAGAGTAGAGCATGCACTATTCAGATTTTGCCTGTTGCTAGAGTTTCGAAAAAATCTTATGATTTGCGATTTGATCAAACCTTCAAATGTGTGTGGAGGATGAAATGATTTTTTGTGAAGCAGCTGATGTGAGTCTGTTGGCTTAAAGAATACTTTAGATTCTAATTTTCCAGAGGAATCAAATTGATGACCCTTATAGATCGTGACATCTAAAAAGTCAATTCTTGGCCATTTTAGAACGTGATCAAATTTCTACAGATTTATGTCAAATTTAGTCAGAAAAATTCAAAAAAGTTAAATTTAGTCCATCCGTCCTTCCGTCCATCAATCCATCCATCCATCCATCCATCCATCCACGCACCCGCACACCTACGCACCCACGCACGCACGCACGCACGTACGCACGCACGCACGCACGCACGCACGCACGCACCAACCCACCCACCCATCCACAACCGTATCACCCATTCACCCACCCCAACCGCGTCGCTCATCCACCCACCCCAACCGCGTCGCTCATCCACCCACCCCAACGCGTCGCTCATCCACCCATGCATCCATCCGTCCATCCATCCATCCATTTATACATCCATCTATCCATCCGTGTAGCTACCCACTGACTTACCTACACGTACGCAAACACGCTAGCTCGAGCGCGTACCACGCACGCACCAAATATGCACGCATGTATGTACGCATGCGTCCATCTGCGTCCGTCCGCGTCCATGCGCGTCCATCCATTCATTCATTCATTCATTCATTCATTCATTCATTAGGTTATAAGTGCGCGCGCGCGTGTGTGCATGCATACGTACGTGCGTGTGTGTGTAGGCGACAGTGTGCATATGACTTATTAATTTTAATGACGGTTGCGTGACCCTGAGTCACCAATTCATGACTAACAGGGTCTCCTACCGTCTGTGGGTGGTATCATTTTGGCTGTCAGCGTGCGTGTGTGTATATTTGTGCTTGTGTGTATATGTGTATGCGAGTTTATGAGTGTATGTGCATATGTACATGCGCGTGTCTGTTTTCGTGCGTGTGGGTTGGTATGTCATGAGTGGGTGGGTGGGTGGGTGGGTGAGTAGGTGGGTGGGTGGGAAGCTAGGCGGGTTGGTGGTTGGTTGCGTGTGTGATTGGTGGATTGGGTGGGTGGGTGGGTGAGTGGTCACGTATATAATGTCATCAACAAATACGTCACAGGCCCGTATGTGTGTGAATTTGGAGCAACACTAGCACTGCCGTGTACATGTATTTGCCATCCTGGTGCAAAAATGTAGCAATAATAATCAGCCTATTATTAAGTGTATAGCGGTGTAATATGGAGGGGTTGGAAAATAATATAATGCTTTATTACCCCCTCTTGTGTCAACAGTAATTCACACATATGTGTGTTGTGAAAGCCAGGTGTTTGGTAATGAATATGCCCGTGCTGACGTCGATGCTACGCGCATATGCTTACTTAACCCCCTTGATCCTCAAATGTGTTCATGGAAATTTCAATTGTCTCATTATAGCACAGAGGGGATGGTAATTTGATTATTTCACACACACCCTCCCTACCGCCCCGCCCCCTCCAAACCCCCCCCCCCCCCCCGCAACCCCCCCCCCCCCCAATCCCATCCACCACCCCCACCCCACACGTCAATTTAGTTTTAAGATATTCAATAGGCATTAACCCCTCTTGTGTCAACAGCACATTAAAGCGCTCAAAATATTATTTATTTCAATTAACCATCTAATTGCCGATACTTTTCAGGGAAATTTTGACTTTGCAGCCAAATTTGTCAATTTATATCGAAAATTTAAAAAAAGAAGATTTGTTATCCTTCAAATGGGCATTAATCAAAGGAAAATTCAAATTTCTGCTTAGCCAGTGTCCAATTGCAGACCAAGAAGAGTATTTTTGAAAATGTATCGCTGGAATGACTGGCTTTATTACCGGTGCGGGAAATACTGGTAAATACCACCCCAGGAAATACTCCAAAAAGCGGGAAATACTGTGAAATGCAGGGAAATACTGGGAAATACTCTAATACTCATCAGAACTGGTAACGTTTAAACTAGGTATCTTAGATATATTAATGAGAGGTGCTAATATATATTTAATACAGGTTGACATATGGGATCAAATAGGCAATATAGGCACATCATAGTATATCTAAAACCTTTTCAACTAGACAGAGCAGATACAACACCTATCTATTGCACAAACAATGTTGGTGGAATATTCAGACGCCATGTTCAGTAGAGGCTGCAACAACAACTTTCAGTAAAATAGTTTCAAAATATTAATATTCATGTCAGGTATGGCTTGCGTAAACTGATATACAATGCATTACCATGCTTTACATATTGTGAGATACAATACACATTCATTATACTGCCTTGAATTCTCAGCCTATCAGTACATTGATTTAAAATAGAGATCTAAGTTTAGAGTACCAAACTGCTGATAAACGTACTGTATCTACAAGTATTGTTTATTTAGTTAGCCTAAGATTGCTATGTAAATCAATGCTCTGACCTAGGCTTTGTCACACCCTCAGATCATATACAGGTGTGATATTTTCTCGCAATGGAAAGAAAGCTACGTGTCTAATTGGGGATTAACTGATTAAGATGGGAATACATTTCATTCTGCTATATACGATTAAATATACTAATCGTATTTACTATTTATACTATTACATGCTACAATATGCCTGATTGAAAATACAGACTTTCATATTATTTTCAACAAATTCTGGAGATTTCAGGTTTAAATAGCAACTACAATTTTAACATTTCCGCAACTTCAGAATAAAATATATTCAGTCACTATAGCACTAACTTAGATATAATGATATCCCAGGGAGTGAATTAGCTGTTTGACCCTTTAATACTTAAATGTGTTAAAGCAAAATTCAATTACCTCATAGAAGATATCTATTTTCAGATCAAGAGAAAGCTATTTTTGAAAATGTACTACTGGAATGACTGGCTCAGCTATTGATTCCAGTGGTAAATTTTCAAAGAAAATAGTCTTCTCTTGGTCTGCAAATGGACATTTATCAATACCACTTCAGAAGCCATTTTTCGTTGACTTGAGTGCTAAAGGGTTGAAGCAATTATACAGCAATAGGTAAAGACCTAAGAAGTGTACATTGCGTGAACATTCTGACAGTAGTACCCGCCTTTTATTATTGGAGCTAGGTAGTTGTATAGATCTAGTGACCTCCATGCAGATCTATAGATAGTGATTTAGTGTCAAATATCCAGTCATACCACATAATATTATAATAATATTTCAATGGATGTTCAGATTTGTCGGATGTAGTGTTGCTTTAGCGGTTAGAAGACTATGTTCCTAATGCATAGGTTTGCAACGTATGCAGTTGTCACTAGATGATATTTATGGATGCTTGTCCGTGTTTTCTTAAGCAGAATAAACAACCATGAGGTTAAATATATAAACTTTCCACTGATATCTGAGTATTTCCCAATATTTCCCAGTATTTCCCGGTGTTTCTCAGTATTTTTCGGTATATCCTTGCATTTTCCACTGCAATGGGAAATACTAGTATTTCCCCGGGAAATTGTCAACCCAGCTGCAGATGTCGTTTTTTACCATTAAAGGTTTAAGTTGACACAAAAAAGGGTTAAGCTACGAATTTACTAATGCCATACAATTCATCCACTTATAAATGGTACAAAAAGACAGTAATTGGAACATTTTCCACAGTCAAATTAATTTCAAAATATTCAACCGGTATTAAAGTGTGCATATAATACGCGGACGCATATAATTGGTACATATAATGCCATTAGGAGAATTGAGCATTTTCTCCAGTTAGGCAGGGGTGTGGCTGAGGGTCGTCACGGGCACTTGCGTATTCATATGTGGTCTGGTGGATTGTTAATGCGTTAATTATCATTGTTCTTTAAATTATAAAGTATTACTAAACGTCCATATTAATTATTTGATGGTTTTACCATGAATTGTATACATATTTGCGTTGTTGCACTGAAGGGCCTATGGAGTACTGTGACAAATAAATACCATATCACGCCATAAAGAATATCGATTAGTAGACCAAGAGAGGTATGTTCTTAAGAAAAAATTGACCATTGCAATGACTGACTCTGTTATCAAGGCATTCATTCAGTGTTAAAATTAAAAACATTAAAGATCTCTTGGTCTGCAAATTGACAATTTTCAAGGACATTACAGGAGGCGTTTATGGCACACTTAAGTATTAACGCGTTAATTCAGAAATCCGGCAACATTGGCCGATGGAGATCTTGGCGGTAAATTCGGAGGATTTTTTTTTTCAAAAAGTGTGTACTTGAGGGCGTTCTTACACATTTCACATAGAAATGCAGATGTTATTAATACATCGTCTGTGTACACGTTTACGATTTTTGTAACCGCGTACACGTCATCTGAACGAGTACCCATGTACGCGGATATACGTGCCCAGTATAGTCACGGGTAGACATCACATTTAAAATATGTCGCGAATGCGAATCTAAGTCCGTAACGAACTCGTAATAAGCTGTCGTGTGTACGAAAGTATGTATTTACTACGTACTAAACATTATGTTGAATATTTTGAAACTAATTTGACTGGGCGCTGTTGCTGCCATAGGAGTCGAATTAGTTTTAAAATATTAAACAACTTACTTCTATATTTTTCCGTCAATTGGGATTCAGGGTATTCAGGGCTCTATAGATCCCAGGACGGGTGAAGTGTTGACGGAGATTAGCTTACAATTGGTGGGCCTTAACTAAAGATGGATTCATCCATTAAGGCCATATGGCTATTTTGATGTAAACACATATTATTGCAACATATGCGAAATGGCATCCAGCCCACGTTCTTACAACTTAGAGTTACTCTTCCCCGACAGATTTATTCTGCCTAGCCAATATATAATTATAAACGTACATTATTTGAAAGAGAGAGAGAGAGAGAGAGAGAGAGAGAGAGAGAAGAGAGAGAGAGAGAGAGAGAGAGAGAGAGAGAGCGAGAGAGAGAGAGAGAGAGAGAGAGAGAGAGAGCGAGAGAGAGAGAGAGAGAGAGAGAGAGATGGGGTGTGGGGGGATACGAAAGAGAGCGTGGAGCCCTCTCTCTCTCCAGTGTAATGACGCCATATAATGTCATAATTAGCTATTCGGCCTCTAGGATGACATCATAATCATTAAGTCTTAAATGAGCCTATATGGCGTTAACTCTTAAACGTGTGGCACGTTATAAGAAGTGTATGTCTCTACTACTTAATAAGCAGGTTGTTGAATATTTTGAAACTAAATAGGCAGCAACAGCACCAGTCAAATTAGTTTCAAAATGTTCAACAGCTTACCTGTAGAGTTTTATGTAAATTGAGTCAGTGAATTCAGAGATTGATTGCTTACGCCACGATCGAGGTGTGTGCGGAGCCTATCTAGAGATGGGCGGGGACTATCTAAAAATGGAAACGTCCATTATACAGGGAAGCTGTTGACTATTTTCAAACCAATCCGCGGCCAGCTATTCCTGTCTATGGCAGCAACAACCCTCAGTTAACTAGCCTCAAAATGCCCAGCACAATGTGTATTAGGTTGTAACTTAGGGCATGGATTTGCCTACAAATATGGTGTTGTCACTTGCTCATTGTTGCCATTACATGGCGGATTTGTGTATCTGTACTAAGTAGGGGAGACCGAGGTAAGTTGAGCCTAAGGGTAAGTTGAGCCGCCCCCTCTCACGTGATCTTCAGATGCGTCATCAAGCTACTGGTGCCATCTGTTCGATGGCTAAGAGACGTAGCCTCTCCTGTGTTCAAGTCATTATTATGCTGCGCACAGTAAGTTCACAGCATCAAATAAACCGATTTTGGCCGATTAATGTATTTTTTTAATAAAAGAATTAACTGCATTTTATATCTTAATGGGACTGCGTAAATTGTGCACTCTAGTCTCTGTTTGTGGGTACTTAGGTGCGCTATATTGCAGCGACATGAACCAGGCCTGATCGTATGTTGGTATCAAATGTATCCGATTATCATTCAAAATGGTGGGTGGGGGATAAGATGATCCACTCGACATAGTGAAAGTGGTGTCAATGTTCAACTTACCCCATTGTGGCTCAACTATCCCCACGCTGTGATATCAACTTATCCCAAGGTGGCTCAACTAACCCCAGCAGTTTGATTTAAAAATAGCAATCTAAGTATACCATTTTTATTTTACAAAGGTAGCCCAACTGCCTCGTCGACCACATCTGGTTGGATAAATGAAGAGCATTTTGTGATTTATCTGGAGCACATAAGCAGTCACACCAATTGCTCAAAGGATCACCCAATATTATTGATTCTTAACAATCATGAATCCCACATCTTATTAAGGGCAGTTGAAACAGCTAAAGAAAATGCCATGTATCATATTGACGCTTCCACCTCATACATCACACCGCCTCCATCCTCTGGACAAAACCGCCTATGGCCCATTAAAACATACTATAACAGAGCATTGAACGCGTGGATGTGATCAAATCCTGAAAAAAACGCCACTATTTATGACATTCCAACACCGGTAAACACAGGATTAGTTAGTGCTCCGACACCAAACAACATCATGGCAGGATTCAGATCCACAGGTATCTTTCCTTTTAACAGAGATAGCTTTCCGGATTCTTCTGAGTTGGAATCATCTATGGTCTCAGATAGAACAAATCCTACCATAGCTGTTCCTGCTAATGATATCCAGTGACAACAAACTGCCTCTAACGCAGTGCTGCCACCATCCACAGGCCCGCGAACAGTGGCCTGACCTACAGAAGTTCAACAACCATCTGTGTCTGGTGCCACAACACTGCCATCTGCTGATGTCCCGCAACCATACGTGGCTGGTGCAACATCACTTCCATCCACTGATGTCCCGCAAACATCTGTGTCTGGTGCCACAACACTTCCATCTGCTGATGTCCTGCAACCATCTGTGGCTGGTGCAACATCACTCATATCCACTGATGTCCCGCAACCATCTGTATCACCGTCCGCTGGTTTAGCCGCAATAGCCAACACACCTCGTCAAAACATCTGTAGACCCAATGGGGGTGCATCTCTCCAGCTGACATATTGCCGTTTCCAAAAAGCTACTGCAGGAAAGACTACAGGAACTAGAAAGCGTGGTAAAACAGGGATGCTAACAGATACACCAGAAAAGGCAAAAATTTAAGCTGCTTTTAAAATAGGTGAACAGAAATGGCATGGCAAAGTTGTTAAAAAAGCAGCTTATTAAACATACTAGACAAAAGAAGCGTGTTCCCTCACCGGAGTGTGCAGCTCAGATGAAGCAAGTGAGGTCACTCAATTTAGGCTTCAATCACTCCACCGACGAGGACAGTTTAAATAATAGTTAGTCAAGCGATGAAGATGTGTATCAGACTGTTGATGAGTATGTCCTAGTTCAGTTTGCCTGGAAAACCAAGATTCACTATTATATTGGTTTGGTAAATGATGAATTAGAAGGGAAATTTATGAGAAAAGTTAGGATAGATCCTATTCAGAGTAAGCCTATATTTGCTTTTAAATATGGTGATGAATGTTCCTTTCCTAAAGATGGTGTTATTAAGAAACTTGCACAACCTTTTTCCATTGGCGGAAATGCGAGAAGAGTAAAACAGTTCATCTTGACAGATGGCAGATTGAGTAATTGTGTGGCCATGAACATACATAGCAAGCTGAAATAAGGACGCGCGCATGTATGCACACACCACCACCATGACAAGCATTAGCACCACAACCCACGTATATACACACGCACGCACGCACGCACGCACACACTCACGCACGTACGCACGCACGCACGCGCGCGCGCGCGCACACACACACACACATACATATATATATATATATATATAGGTCGATATTAGTAATTGCCGTTTAGTTTGTTAAAGGACTATGCTTATATTATTATCTTGAATTTGTGTGCACATGTCTAAAAGGGTAATTGTGTCAGTAATATTAGTAATTTCATGGTAAAGGCTATGTTAACATTTTAGTTTGCTAAAAGGAGTATACTTATATTAGTATCTTGAATTCGTGTGTGCCGACATACGTACATTTTATGTGCACATGTCTGTAATAGTAAGTTAATAGCAAATGTTAAGTTTCTAGTCTGATAAAGCGCTATATTCCTACTTATTCTGTCTTACAAAGCGTATGTGGTAAGTCAATAAAGAATAGCAAAATGATGAACACAAGCCGTTGAATGAACACATCATAGGCTTAACTGAAGAGATCTATTGAGGAAAGAATGATACTATGGTGCCACGTCTTACCCCACACCGCTCAACTTACCTCAGCATTGGGCTGAACTTACCCCAGTCCAGGGGAAAGTTGAGCCACAGCACAAGCAGATTTTATTAATCGATTGTTACCGAACCAAGGACATCCTACAAAATAGGTAGGTGCCTATGACTGCCTCAATAGCCAAAGTGCGTAAATGCATCATAGTTAGAAGCAAGTATCTATCTGACAAGCAGTGATAATACAAAATATTAACATGGCTCATCTTACCCCCAGTTTCCCCTACTGTGACACGTCGGCCTGCAATTTATGAACAAGGCATGTTTTAGCATAAAGGATAATGACCCGGATCTAAAAAATAAACTTTTATACAACGACTCACCTACGTGCACTAGAACACATATTATATCAGTTGGCAGAAAAACACTCCAGTTTTATTGGAAATTGCATCCGCATCAAGTCATTAATTATTAACCCTCTAACACGAAGATGGCAGTAGGCCCACTCAAAACCAAACAAACCACATTTACATGCAGTGATTTTTTTAACTAACTCGACTGTTAGGTGTACAGTTCGTTAGCTTAAGCACCGACCTTGCTTAATCGGATTTGTTTCAGTATATTAAAAGAAACTGTTTGATTGCAAATAATTAATCGGTATGTGTAGTTGGTGGGTTTGCACGAAATTGACATTGTTACATCTACATTAATGGACTGCTTAAAGTATAAATAGAACACGTTTGTGCGTATTATAGATGATGCAGTATTAACCTCAGTTGTGTCATCAGCGCATACAAGCGCTCAAAATACAACGTATATTAATTAATCGTTTTAATTTTAGAAGACAATTTATCATTTGAGTTTTGGTCCACTTGAGCGTCAGAAGGGTAACATTAAAGAAAAATTAAAAACTTTTTTTGCTTAGCCAGTGTACATTTGAAGGCCAAGAGAAGAGTATTTTTGAAAATTTACCACTTGAATGACTGGCTCCGTTACCGAGCCAGTCATTCTAGTGGTAAATATTCAAAAATACTCTTCTCTTGGTTTGCAAATAGACATGACTCAACACCACTACATATCTGTAGAACTAGAAGGTTTGAAGTTTGAAGAGTCAAGTTGACACAAGAAGGGGTAACAGACACGTCCACGTTTTTCGCTCTGGAGCATACAGATTCAGGATTTTTTGGGTGGCAAAAAAGTGGGTGCGACTAAATTCAAATACCGATGATGTCACTGATGCCGACATAAGCTCTTGACCAATCAGAACAGCTGGTCATACCTTCGACGTATTTGGGGTATTTAGATATTTAGATGATTGACAGGTGCAACAACGCGTGAAAGTGGGCGCTGCCAAATGTATGCCATGACCCCTCGCAATCAATCATAATGTTGATTGACAGATCTAATGACCTGTGAAAGTCGCAAATGTTTGGCCTGTATATCTATTAGCAGGCATAACAGGTGGGGAATGTCTATGGTGCGTGTGTGTGTGTGTGTGTGTGCGTGTGTGTGTGTGTGTGTGTGTGTGTGTGTGTGTGTGTGTGTGTGTGTGTGTGTCCAAATCGAGGTCATATGCCCACTTAAGGCCTATCAAGTTATAAGTTTATTGAAGTACTCCCAGATCACAATGTGACATGGGGATTACAAAATAATAGTTAATTTTTTTACAGGTCTGCGTGAGATTTGCCATTAAAAGATATTATTATTATTATTATTATTATTATTATTATTATTCATACCAAGCTTATTGTTATCATCAGTGCTATAATATGAACATTATTGGTGTAGACATTCTTGTTATCAACATCGGTGACAGCATTATCGACAAAGACATTAATATAAACATTATTACACAACATTTGTATAACCAATTTTAAAGTTAACCAAATTTAACAAGCATTTTATTGAAATTAATTGTGGCATTATTGATCTAAACATTGTATATAACCATTATTGGTAGCACCATTATTGATTAGCCAGTAGTAGTAGTAGTAGTAGTAGTAGTAGTAGTAGTAGTAGTAGTAGTAGTAGTAGTCGTCGTCGTCGTCGTCGTCGTAGTAGTAGTAGTAGTAGTAGTAGTAGTAGTAGTAGTAGTAGTAGTAGTAGTAGTGGTAGTGGTAGTGATAGTGGTAGTAGTGGTAGTAGTAGTGGTAGTGGTAGTGGTAGTGGTGGTAGTAGTAGTAGTAGTAGTAGTCAAAGGGAACACACGTGTCTTTTGGCTCTGCTAATATCGTTGATTTTGAACGATTTCTACTGCTCATTTATGCTTCAGTTGTGCCCTGGTTCTGTATAAGTGTATATAGTTTTGTTTTGTAATATTCTTTTTTGAAAGTTTTGTTGCTTGAAGTCGCTATTTACAGCGGTGGTTTTTGGCATTGTCTTTTCGCAGTGACTGCGAGAGCCATTGCTCACTGAGGCGTCTTCTTCGTTTCTGTCCTAGTTATTGTCCACGTTTAGGCGTTGTTTTGGTGGTGTGTGTTGTTGGTTAGCAGCCGGATCATTTTCGGTTGCTCGTTTTCTTTCACCCGCTCCCCAGGCTATACATTTATTGTTATAGCTATTGTATTGAGCTCGTGGTGACGCGCTGTGCACTCATGCATAATGTCTAGTGTTTACAAGCAACGGCTAAGCCTGCGGGTTACGACAGCGGGGTGGAGTGTGGGGGCTATTGACGTCTATCACGGTTTGAAAGATATCGTAGGCTCTGGTCCCGCAGTACTGAAAGGCATCATTAATATAAAGAGGAACGTTTGGAATATTACTGTTTGTTCTGAGGAGATTAAAAACAAGCTATTGGAAGATGGGCTGGTGGTTAATGGAGAGGCATGTACGATTCAGGAGATCGATTCTGATAAATTGCTTGTAAAGATCAAAGCAACTCTAGAAATACCCAACGAGCGTATTAAATTCGAAATGGCAAAATATGGGGATGCGTTGTCTATAGAAAGCGAGACATATGATTTTTACGGTTCACTAGAAAATGGCGTGAGGCGAGTCTGGATGCGGGATGGTGAATCGACATTTCCCAGTGTATTGCCGAGTGCACTGTCTATTGACAATGCATTCTTTTTACCAATATGGTACCGAGGGCAGATCAAGAGATGCCGTATCTGTAGTAGTGTGACCCATCTGGCGAGCGCCTGTCCCCATAAGGACAAATGTCTATTGTGTGGTGGCACTGACCACTACAAATGGAAGTGCAAGGTGGCCACAAATAGTTTAGTGTTGGGCAGCCAAAATGTAGATGAGAATAAACAGGAAAATAATCAAGTTAGTGAATCTGTTACTGTAGCTAATGTACACAATCTGCCCAACCCAGTGTCAGTTCATGCTGTAGATTTGATAGATGTATTGGAAGAAGGGTTACCTCAAACACCAGTGTCAGGGGCCAATCATAATGTTACAATGTCATCAAATGTTAGTGCAAATCCATCACAGAATGACATTGATATGGAAGATGATCAAGATGGCGAACTCGCTAGTTTTTGCCAGGTCAGACTAAATTCAGGTCGCAATCAAGAGAAAGTGAAACAGATTTTGCACTAACGCCATTAACTGAGACTGATAGTATTTTGCCAAATACCAAAGCACACCCAAAGGTTCTTAAACGACAGATAGAAGAACTGAGTTCTGGTGATGATGGAAATGAACAGGAAGATATCCCGATTTCAATAGCAGAATCTGATATTTCCGTTCAAACACAACAGCCTCGGCGCTCTGATGAGATGGTGGTTTACCGGTCTGAAACTGGGGGAATTTTAGTACCATATGTTACTCAGAAAGGTGTACGATATAGGCATATGCGGAATGATTCTGATATTGCCAAATATCAACATTGAACAATTGTTGACCTCTCAACCTCCGATTTCAAAGCTAAAATGGGCAAATGGGCCAAACAGGAGAAAAGTAAGAAACCAAAATCTAATTAGGTATAATGGCCAATATATACAGATTGTTTATTTTTATGATTATTCGTACATTAAAATGTAGCGGCCTCAACGACATATTAAAACAACGATTATTGTTGGAAAAATTGCTGCAGCTTAGGGTGGATATTGCTCTGCTTCATGAAACAAGGCTCCAAAGCCCTGAAGCCATCGAAAGTTTTAAACAACTTGCCCAAGGTGAAGTGTTTACATTTGATGCCACTGAGCCAAATGCAGGAGTTGCTATTTTATTTTTACCCAAATGCCTCGGGCCCATAAACATCATTTCAGCAGATACTGACACTGTTGGTCGGTGGGTTAAAGTCACATGTGACGTCTCTGATACCAGAGTAAATATTATGTCGATTTATGCCCCAGCATCTCATGGGCCACGGACTGCATTCTTCTCCAGCATTGCATCCATGATCCATGATTGTTCAGAAAATCTTATTTCGGGAGATGATTTTAATTGTATCTTAGACAAGGATAAAGATAGACGTTCATTATGTAATTATAATGACACTACTCATTATCACTTAAAACAGATTTGTCATGCTGAACATGTACTGGATAGCTATCGGCTTTTAGAACCCGATGGTTGTGATTTTACTAGGGTGACAGCTAATGGCCAAACAGCATCTCGCTTGGATAGAATATATGTGCAAAGATCACTTAAAGGCACTCTTTCACAGACAAACATATGTCCAATAACTTTCTCAGATCACAGTGTAGTTTACATAAGCATTGACAATGCTGACTGGATAAAACGTGGTCCTGGGTTTTGGAAATTTAATTGTTCTTTATTAAATGATATAGAATACCATCGTCACATACACAGATTTTGGGACTTTAAAATGCGCAACAAGGGTGATACAGAAAATTTGATTTCATGGTTGGAAGAAGTAAAATTAGGCTTTGTTCACGTATGCAAGCAATTTTCTATTTAAAAAACAAGGAAAATGCGGAAGGATGTGAAAGCACGTGAGCGCCTATTATTCCTACTTTCCCGTAAGGTTGCAAATGTCGCAGCTCATTTAGTTGATTATCTGAATGAAATAAAATGTAAACTACGTGCAATTGAGGAGGAAAAGGTTGAAGGCGCCAAAATAAGATCTAGAGCTCAAATGTACGTAGAAGGAGAAAAAAACACAAAATATTTCTGCAACCTCGAACGATTTAAAAGTGTAGAAAAATTGATTAGAAGTTTACAAGTAGATCACCAACTGCTTAGCTCCAATACAGATATATTGAGTGCTGTACAGAACTTCTATCAATCTCTGTACAGATCAGAACCTATTGATGAGAAAATAGCACAAGATCTGCTTAATAATATTCAAGATAAGTTACCTCCTTCATCAGTTGATATATGTGAACAGAACTTAAGTTTTGATGAAATAACAAAATCCCTCAATGCAATGAAAGCTGGCAAATCACCAGGAGGGGATGGGCTTTGTGTAGAATTGTATCAAACATTCTGGCATCTTATTGGTAAAACATTCCACGAAGTTGTCAGAGAAATCTTTCATCGAGACCATCTTTCCGAGACAATGTCACAGGCATATGTACGGTTAATATATAAAAAGGGTGATCGCAGTGATCTGAAGAACTATAGCCCCATTTCACTACTTGGAGTCGAATATAAAATTATATCCAGAGCTCTGTCATTAAAGCTTGGTGGTGTGCCGGCAGATGTAATAAATCCTGACCAGACTTGTTCAATTCCAGGAAGATCTCTTCTAACTAATGCAATGATGATTCGCGACGTAATTCAACTAGTGGAAACAGATACTATTTATGGAACAATTGTCGGATTAGACAATGAAAAGGCATTTGATCGACTGGAATGGGATTTTTTATTTATGTCGTTAAACCACCTAGGATTTGGACCAAATTTTATAAAATGGGTCCGAATATTATATAGAAATATTTCCGGCGGATATATTGTAAATAATTACGTTGGTCAACCTGTATCATTAGAGCGTGGTGTTCGTCAGGGTTGTTCTCTGTCACCACTCTTATTTGTGATAGCCATGGAATCCCTAGGTGCAACATTAAGGAAAGATATCCACTTTCAAGGTCTGAGCATACAAGGCATAGAGAAGCCTGTTAAGGTGTCTCAATATTGTGATGACACCACTGTCTTTGTAGGACATGATCAGGATTTTGATAGATTGAATGTCATCTTACAAAACTTCCAAAGAGCATCTGGTCTCAAAATAAATAAAGACAAATCTGTTGGCTTATTTTTGGGTCCTTGGAAAACAAGAACTGACCAGCCAATGGATATCACTTGGACAAGCAATTCAATCAAAATCCTAGGAATCCACTTTAGTAAAAAAGACTTTGGTTCTCGAAATTGGACAGAGGTCATTGCCAAACAAAAGAAGACATTTACAATGTGGCGTCATAGACACCTGACACTTTTTGGACGAGCTTTAGTTTTAAATAGTTTAATCTTGTCACATATATGGTATGTGTCCTCTGTGGTGCATATGCCAAAACATATTGAACAAGAGATTAATAGAATTGTGTTTGATTTTTTGTGGGAAGGAAATACACATCTTGTCTCACAAAGAATATGTACAAATGATAAACTTCAAGGAGGTCTAGATATTCCAGACATCAGGAATAAAAGTATTTCATTGCGATTGAATTTTTTTAATGATTTGATCCATAATGACAATCAATGGGCACATATATCTCGATGCCTCATTGAAAGATATGTGGAACCCTTTTCGGCAAAGTCGTTTTTTTGGTCTTCTAAACCACCACCAAATTACACACGCATTCCTAGTCCATATCTGGAGGTTTAAAAAGCATTAGATGGTTTTGTGAAAATGGAAGACTCGCCATTATACTGGGAACATGCACTAAATCAACAACTTTGGGGAAATGATAGAATACTACATAATGGTGGGGTTCTATACTATTTCTCATTAGCTAGACATGGATTAAAATATTTCTCTGATCTTGTTAGTGCAACCACGCATGAATGGAAATCGCTACATGAGATAGTGCAGACAACCAAGCTTCGACCAATCGATGCACAACGCCTTTTAAAGCGGTTGCAGGTAGCCATTCCTAGGGAGTGGTTTCGCCTACCCAAAGCATCTATGACTGTTGAAACACCAAAACGTATGCTAAAATATGGGGATAGATTTTCACATATTCTGTAAGATGCAAGTATTGGTACCACATGTTAAAGCTACAAAATCCGGCTATTCCAAAGGCAATTGCTGCTTGGGAAATTTCCACTTATTTCCCAGTAAATTGGAATGATGTGTGGTGCAACATTCATTCCTCACATATCCCTAATAGAGCCAGAGATGTTGTTTGGCGATTAATCCATAGAAGGCTATGGGTAGGCTCTCTCTTCAAGAAAGTAGGAATTACTGAGAGTGACAGGTGTTTATTGTGTTTAACAGCAGAGGAAACACTCGTCCATTTATTTATGGATTGCACTTTTATTGCTCAGTTTTGGACATACATCAAACGTGTTTTAATTAAGTTTGATGCATCGCAGTTCCAAATTGCACATACCGAAATACTGTTTCACTACCTTTCTGGATATAATGTAAATAATGATGTTAAAAGGATCGCATTATTTTGCCTTAGTTTAGGCAACTGGAGCATTTGGAAATACCGTTGCTCTAGAGCCTACGATGTACTTGACGATCCTAGCACTATCCACTTTACGAAATTAAAAAATATTTTTGATTTCTCGTTTGCATATTGTCTACAATGTGAATACCATGCATCACTGAAGGGAAATAGACTCCATCGATTTAAAGTCAAGTGGTGTAGAGGCGAGATGGTTTCCATTGATTCTGGGCTATTAGTTATTTTGAAGATCGTGTAAAGCTGAAATAAGTAATGGAAAAATGGAAAAAGACAAATTTGCAGATTCAATGCAGCTTAGTAGTTCCTTAAAATCTTTTCAGGACAAAATGTTTTGGGAATATAAGACAGCAATGCCTTCCAGTTCAGTTACGTTCCTAATATTCAACGGATTTCTTGCTAGGAAACATGTTTTTCACTAGATTTTGTGTTGTTTATTTTAGTATTTGAGTGTGTGGACGCTGTTGCTGCATGATAGCAACAGCTTCCCATCAAATTGGCTTTACATTTTCAACAACCACAAAATTAACCTTGAAAATATCATGATTAATAATTCAAATAGTGTTTATAGTCAACCACACGGTCTACAGGAATGTTTATTTTTAGTATCATTTGTTCTGGGGTAATTTTCAAAGCGTCCATTCAAAGTAAATTGACTTGGCTTTTTCATTTTATGTTTTGTAATTTGGTCTAATCATGTATTCACAGTAGCCAAAATATTCATAATATGGTAATTTTTTAAACTGTTTTGGAGATTCATGAGTGTACGGCAATTGCATCAGGGTATTTTGTAATAAATATAAATTAAGTGGTCCATATTAATTTCAGTGTATGAGCACCGTTTCATTGCTTTTATAGCAATGCAATAATATGATTTATATAATGTTTATAAATATATTTTTTAATTTATAGAATGTATTTCTACATAATACTGACGTATACAGTGTGTTAATTAATTTCCATACATTTTAGTGTTCTTTGTCAGTAAATGTTTTTGGGTAGAAAGGCTATCCACACGATCATTGGTAGCAGTAGTAGTAGTAGTAGTAGTAGTAGTAGTAGTAGTAGTAGTAGTAGTAGTAGTAGTAGTAGTAGTAGTAGTAGTAGTAGTAGTAGTAGTAGTAGTAGTAGTAGTAGTAGTAGTAGTAGTAGTAGTAGTAGTAGTAGTAGTAGTAGTAGTAGTAGTAGTAGTAGTAGTAGTAGTAGTAGTAGTAGTAGTAGTAGTAGTAGTAGTAGTAGTAGTAGTAGTAGTAGTAGTAGTAGTAGTAGTAGTAGTAGTAGTAGTAGTAGTAGTAGTAGTAGTAGTAGTAGTAGTAGTAGTAGTAGTAGTAGTAGTAGTAGTAGTAGTAGTAGTAGTAGTAGTAGTAGTAGTAGTAGTAGTAGTAGTAGTAGTAGTAGTAGTAGTAGTAGTAGTAGTAGTAGTAGTAGTAGTAGTAGTAGTAGTAGTAGTAGTAGTAGTAGTAGTAGTAGTAGTAGTAGTAGTAGTAGTAGTAGTAGTAGTAGTAGTAGTAGTAGTAGTAGTAGTAGTAGTAGTAGTAGTAGTAGTAGTAGTAGTAGTAGTAGTAGTAGTAGTAGTAGTAGTAGTAGTAGTAGTAGTAGTAGTAGTAGTAGTAGTAGTAGTAGTAGTAGTAGTAGTAGTAGTAGTAGTAGTAGTAGTAGTAGTAGTAGTAGTAGTAGTAGTAGTAGTAGTAGTAGTAGTAGTAGTAGTAGTAGTAGTAGTAGTAGTAGTAGTAGTAGTAGTAGTAGTAGTAGTAGTAGTAGTAGTAGTAGTAGTAGTAGTAGTAGTAGTAGTAGTAGTAGTAGTAGTAGTAGTAGTAGTAGTAGTAGTAGTAGTAGTAGTAGTAGTAGTAGTAGTAGTAGTAGTAGTAGTAGTAGTAGTAGTAGTAGTAGTAGTAGTAGTAGTAGTAGTAGTAGTAGTAGTAGTCGAAGTGAACGCACGCGTTTATTTATCTCTGCAATTGCTGCCCGAATTTGCAAGTTTCTAACGTGATTTTAGATAGATTCAATACATATATTTCGTATTAGTATTTCCTTTCAAACTTTATGTTTAATTTGTAAATTCTTGTCTTGGGTAGAGCGGATTTTGTGTCTCCATTTTCTAAAGGCACTCCTCTTAGCTGGCGGATTCCGCCATTTAATAGGACTCCTCTTACTGTGGTCAATGCAATACATTTCTCCCCGCACCAGTATGCTATTTCTATAGTTTGTTGGCTAGCTCTTTATATTTTGGCAAGACCGCTTGAGTGAGTAGATTTAATTCCTTTGTCATTTGAAAGCGCAAGCCTAGTACTTTGACTATATAAATCTGTATAGTCAGTTGGCTGTCCCTGGACAACTCGAACAGACTAACAAATTTATGACTGTAATATGTTAGTATGCATTAGGAAACCACTTAGAAAGTGGTTCAAACTAACAAATATACGACTGTACTATCTATTCGTATATTTGTTGGTAGGTGTCAGGGTTTCAAAAGGGGACACTATTTATTTAGTGTTTAGCTCTTTCCCTGACGTCTTGGTATTATATATTTGTAACATTGTATTTGAATATTGTAGTAGTATGGGTTTCCTCTTTTATTATAAACCATGGCAACCTCATATAAGCGTACCCTGAGTCTTAAAATCACGACAAAGGCTTGGGGTGTTTCGGCAATTGAGGTGTATCATGGGTTGAAGGATGTAGTTGGAGCAGGGCCACGGGTCCTTCAAGGTCTCGTTAATGTTTCCAAATCTGTATGGAATGTCACCGTAGTTAATGAAAGTGTGAAGGAAAAGTTGCTCGACGAGGTCATTGTCGTGAAGGGTGAGGTGTGTAATGTGGAGGAAATAGATTCTGATCGTCTATTCGTCAAGATGAAGGTTCCATCAGAGATCCCAGATGAACGGGTTATCAATGAATTGATCAAGTATGGCAAAGTGGACAAAGTAGAACACGAGACCTATCCATTTGATCGAACCTTAGAAAATGGCATCAGAAGAATTTGGTTTGAAAAGGTAGAACAACCTCTCCCAAGCAAGGTCACCATAGATGGTCGATTTATCTTGCCATTATGGTACAGGGGGCAAATCAAAGAGTGTAGAATCTGCTTAAGCACAGAACATCTTGCAACAGATTGCCCTAACAAAAACAAATGTCTAGTTTGTGGATCATCTGATCATTTTAAGTGGCGATGCCCGCAGAACAAATATATCAAAAAGGGTGCTGATAAAAGTGCAGAGCAAGTTGTCTCTAAAGAGAATGTCATAGAACCAGTAGCTGCTGAGATTGGAGCTGAAATCCATACTAATGGGAAGCACGTTGCTAAGGAAAATGTCATCGAACCAGTAGTTGCTGAGATTGTAGCTGAAGTCCATGTTAATGAGAAGCATGGGGAAAAAACTAAGAATCCAATCGCTGTAGTTGCAGGCGATGAAATAGAGGTTCTAGATGAGGGGCTAAGTCTTACTCGAGTAACAAGTCAATCCAAGTTTGATGACAGAGAGGCAAATTCCACACAAGTTGAAGATGATGATCAATACCCTCTGGAAGAGAGTTTTAATTTAGGACAAGTAAAATTCAGGTCGCAAGATACTGAAACTAACTTTGATTTTCCACTGAGTACACTCAATCTAGACGATTTAAATAATATAGAGAAAGTAATTGGTGTCTCGGATCGATTGAGTGGAACAAAGCGACAGAAAGATGGAGAGAGTTCTGAATCAGAAATAGAGGAAAGTGAGATAAAAGACGATAATATGTCAGTCGCTGAATCTGATATATCCATTCAAACACAGAGTTCTAAATCACCTGATGAAATGGTCATGTACAGGTCAGAGGCAGGAGAGGTGTTAGTTCCATATGTGACGGCAAATGTTGTTAAATATAGGCATCTGCGTCATGATTCAGATATATTAAAATATAAGCATTTGGAAAAAGTTGAGCTAAGTAATGCAGCGTTTGTGAGTAAAATAGGTAAATGGTCTAAGAGAGGGTCGAAAAAAACAAAATCTAGTTAGCTTAATAATGGCGGTTTTACACAGCATTTTATTACCTTTTATGCTAATTTGCACACTCAATTGTAGAGGCTTAAATAGTGACATAAAGCAACGTCACTTACTAGAGACTCTGAAAAATGAGCAGATTGACATTGCTTTGATACAGGAAACAAAAATTCAGAAGTCAGAATCATACGATAATTTAGAAAAGATTTCTGGATCCAGAATATTTTATTCGTTATCTCAAGATAATAGTGCAGGCATAGCAATAGTTATACTCCCTCGTTGTTCAGCCTATGTAAATATACTCTCTTCAGTATCAGGTGCAAATGGTCGCTGGGTGAGAGTCACTCTAGATATACAACAAACACGTATCACGCTGCTGTGTATATATGCACCTGCATCTCATCAACTACGTCGTAATTTTTTTAAGGAGATGTCTAAAACAGCACTAGATAACATCACTGAAAACTTAGTAATGGGTGGTGACTTTAATTGTGTCATAGACAAAGAAAATGACAGGAATGCAACTTCAACTTATACTGATACATCACATAGCCTCTTAAAAGAAATATGTGATAATGAAAATTTAGTTGACACCTATAGAATATCAAAACCTCATGGTAAAGATCTTACATGTTTTTCGGTAGATGGTAAAGTTGGTTCAAGGATCGACAGAATTTATGTGAATAGTTTGTTAACAGGGTACTGGAGAGATGTTAATATTAAGCCAGTTGCATTCTCCGATCATAACATGGTTTGTGTAGCCTTTGCCAATGCTGACTGGGTAACAAAAGGGGTCGGGTTTTGGAAATTAAACACAACACTGTTGGGAGAAGAATTTTATAAGAATAATATAGAGAGTTGTTGGCAACATTGGATTAATAGGAAAGCATCATATAAGAGCACATTGCAATGGTGGGAGGATGTAAAACTGGATTTAAAGTATGTTTCCCGAAAGTATGCTATTAGAAAAGCACAGGAAATACGCAAACGCAAGAAAACACTTCATCGATCACTGATGAAAATTAATGCTAAAGTAAATAATGGTGAAGATAATTATTATGAATTACTGGTTAAAATTAAAAGTAAAATTAGAGATATAGAACAATATGAGTTTGAGGATGCAAAAATTAGAGCAAGAGCCCAGATGCACGCAGACGGGGAAAAGCCAACCCGATATTTTTGCACATTAGAAAAAGCACGGGCAATAGATAAGGTGAAGTGCTCGTTAAACATGTCGGATGGTTCAACCGTCTTTACCAACAATGAAATGAGTACTATTGTATGCAATTACTATGAGTCATTGTACAAGTCAGAGGGAATTGATGAAGATGCAAGATTGGATTTGTTAGCAAATATAGACAAAAAGGTGTCAGACACAGGCAGTGAATTTTGTGATCAACCCTTAACACTAGAAGATTTAACTAAATCCCTTAAAGGTATGAAACTAGAAAAATCACTGGGGTGTGATGGCCTTCCAGTTGAATTTTACCAAACGTTTTGGCACCTTGTAGGTACAATAATGGAAGAATTGGGCACTGACATTTTTTAGAAAGGCCATTTACCACCAACTATGGCTAGGGCATACGTAAGGCTAATATATAAAGGAAATGACAGACGTCTAATTCAGAACTACAGACCAATTTCTCTACTATGTGTAGACTACAAGATAAAATCCAGAGCACTAACATTGAAACTAGGTAGTGTTTTAGGAGAAATGATTGGAACAGAGCAGACAGGTGCTGTACCCAGGAGGACAATTCTAACCAATACCATGGTAATAAGAGACCTTATACAATTGGTTGAGAAGGATAGCATCCCTTCAGCTGTGATTGCCTTGGACAATGAAAAGGCATTTGACCGTGTGGAATGGGATTTTCTTTTTAATTCTTTGCAATCGTTTGGGTTAGGCTCAAACTTTATTAAATGGGTTAAGATTTTATATACGGATATCAAGAGTAGCTATTTAGTGAACAATCAATTATCCAGAGAAATTGTCTTAGAACGTGGGGTTAGATAGGGGTGTTCCCTATCGCCATTATTATTTGTTATTGTGATGGAATCACTTGGCATAGCATTGAGGCAAAATAATAACTTTCAAGGCATATGTATTCGTGGCATAGAAAGACCACTTAAGCTGTCACAATATGGTGATGACACAACTGTGTTTACCAGTTCAAACAATGATTTTGCAATTTGAAACCACGTACTAGAAAAGTTCCAAAATGCATCTGGTTTGAAAATCAATAAAGGAATATCCAAAGGCTTATTTTTGGGGCCATGGAAAGAGCAGAATGACCAGCCACTTGAAATCAATTGGTCTAATGATACCATTAAGATTGTAGGCATCTATTTTGGCAGGAAACCGAATACAATACAAAATTGGAATGAACGAGTATCTAAGCTTAAGAGAATATTAGCAAATTGGAAGCGTCGTCGTCTTTCAATCTTTGGTACAGTGTTTGTTGTCAACAACTTGGCATTATCTGGGCTATGGTATACAGCATCTGTTGTACACATGCCAAAACATGTAGAAAAGGAGGTTAATGAGTTGATATTGTCATTCATATGGGAAGAAAAGAATCATTTAGTTTCCCATCGTGTTCTCAATAATGCTAAGTTAGAAGGAGGACTTGATTTAATTGATATTAAAGTGAAATGTGTTTCTTTAAGGTTAAAATTTTTGGATGACCTTATTACATCAGATGAGACGTGGGCATGTGTTTCACGAGCTCTCATGGAGAGAATTGTAGAACCATTTCTGGCGGAGCATGTTTTTACCTCAAAGAAGCCACCTCCGAATAGCCAAATGATACCAGATGTGTTTAAAGATCAAGTTAAGGAGTTAGAAATATTTGACAGATACATGCCTCCAGCTACGTGCTGGAAGGAAGTACTAGAACAGCAATTGTTGGGCAATAGTAATATATGTTATAACAATGCAGTACTTTATCTACCGTCCTTTGCAAAATATGGCATTCAACATTTATCTGATATGATACACCCTCAAACACGTAGATGGATTTCAATGCAAGAAGTAGCTAGAAAAACACATATGAGGCATATAGATGTCCAGCGGTTGCTAAATAAAATAAAACATGCTGTACCAATTGAATGGTTTCGTCTGCCAAATGTAAATAATAATAGTTTGACTCCACAACCCGCATTAGTTCTTGATGATGAGATGTTAAAATACAAGATGAGATCCAAGGAATGGTACCATATTATGAGACGAAAACAAGTAACACATCCCATAGCAATTAGGAGATGGGATGACTCAAGCTATAAACCATCCAGTTGGAAAAATGTATGGAAAATCTTACATTCTCCATACATACCAAATATGGCTCGTGATTTATTGTGGCGATTACTACATCGACGGCTATGGGTGGGACACTTGACATACAAGTGCAATATTACGACTTCTGATAGGTGTTACTTATGTCAAACAGACGAGGAAACAATCGAGCATTTATTTGCGAAATGTCCAATATCGTCACAATTTTGGGACTATATCAGCCAAATCTTGGCAAAATTTGGCGTGAAGCCCATTGTTCTAGACACGCATGTAGTATTATTTAGAGAATTTGGATCAAGCGGTGTAAATATCATAAAGTCTGAAAGGACTATTTTAATAACAATACTAACCATAGGTGTTTGGGCCATTTGGAAACATCGGTGTGCACAGACGAAAAATCCATCTATGGGCAATCACAATCGAGCAATAAAGGCAATATTTCGTTCATTGCTGCCGAATCATATTCCTTGCGAATATTTTAGATTAAGGCAGC
This sequence comes from Chaetoderma sp. LZ-2023a, assembly GCA_034401795.1. NCBI lineage: Eukaryota > Metazoa > Mollusca > Caudofoveata > Chaetodermatida > Chaetodermatidae > Chaetoderma > Chaetoderma sp. LZ-2023a. Next base: position 51,525,466 of record CM067375.1, read on the forward strand.
ATGGTAAAGAAAAGGTATTCAAGGACATATGGTGCAAAACAAACATAGTTTCAATAGAGTTGGGAGCTGTAAAAATAAATGAGCCTGCACTAGCTTAAATCATTTAATTACTACAGCTGATTTATCTGTGTCTTTTAATTAATCTGTGTCATGTAATTCATTTTAGTCTGCACTTTGATATTGTTATGTTTAATAATTCATGTTAACAAATAAACAGACTGGGGTAATTTAATAATCAATCGATAAAGTATGTTGCCATTGAATTATAAAATTGTCCCAGGTAATTTTAGGAATTTGCACAGAGTTTTATAGGGTTATTTGTTCCCGGGTAATTTACAAAACCTTACAACAAAGTAAATCAAAAATGGAAACAAGAGCGCCATCTATTTCCATCTATTTTTCTGTAATTTTCCTGCTGACTATATGTTATGCTACCCAAATGTTACTACGCCCGCTGATCTTTAAAGACTCAGCCCACTGGCGTCAATGATTGACTTATTTGTTATTGATTGACGAGTCACTTTTCATTTGTTGAATAGTTGCACTCGCCACACGGGCCTACTACCACACATGGATTGAATGGTAATTTACAAAACCTTACAATAAAGTAAATTGAAAATGTAAACAAGAGCGCCATTAATTTTTCTGAAATTTTTCTGCCGACTATATGTATTATACTACCCAAATGCTACTACGCCCGCTGATCTTTAGAGAATCAGCCCGCTGGCGTCAAGGATTGACTTATTTGTCATAGATTGACGAGGCACTTTTCATTTGTTGGACATAAATATTTATAGATTGTATTAATGCTCATTATTTATCATTGTTTTGGTGTAATATTAATCAAGATTACTAGTTCACCAGGTTTTTTTCTGGGGGTTTGCAAGCCTTTTTAAAGGAGTTCCTCCGGGAAGTTTGTCCGACTGCGGCAGCGTCGGATTTTCCACAAAAAAAAAAAGAAAAAAAAAGTGGTAGTAGTAGTAGTAGTAGTAGTAGTAGTAGTAGTAGTAGTAGTAGTAGTAGTAGTAGTAGTCGAAGTGAACGCACGCGTTTATTTACCTCTGCAATTGCTGCCCGAATTTGCTAGTTTCTAGCGCGATTTTGTAGATAAATTTTATACATATATTTCGTATTAGTATTTCCTTTCAAACTTTATGTTTAATTTGTAAATTCTTGTCTTGGTTGGAGCGCATTTTGTGTCTCCATTTTCTAAACGCATTCCTCTTAGCTGGCGGTTTCCGCCATTTAATAGGGCTCCTCTTACTGTGGTTAATGCAGTACATTTCTCCCCACGCCAGTCTGCTATTTCTATAGTTTGTTGGCTTGCGCATTATATTTGGCAAGATCGCTTGAGTGAGTGGATTTAATTCCTTTGTCATTTGTAAGCACAAGCCTAGTTCTTTAACTATATAAATCCTTATAGTCAGTTGGCTGTCCCCAGTCAACTCGAACAGACTAACAAATATATGACTGTAATATGTTAGTATGCATTAGGAAACCACTTTAATCGGTTAGGTGTTAGTGAACCACTTAGAAAGTGGTTCAAACTAACAAATATACGACTGTACTCTCTATTCGTTTATTTGTTGGTAGACGTCAGGGTTTCAAAAGGGGACACTATTTATTTAGTGTTTAGCTCTTTCCCCGACGTCTTGGTGTTATACATTTGTATTATATATTGTAGTAGTATGGGGTTCCTCTTTTTATAAAACACCATGGCAACCTCATATAAGCGTACCCTGAGTCTTAAAATCACAACAAAGGCTTGGGGTGTTTCGGCAATTGAGGTGTATCATGGGTTGAAGGATGTAGTTGGGGCAGGGCCACGGGTCCTTCAAGGTCTCGTTAATGTTTCCAAATCTGTATGGAATGTCACCGTAGTTAATGAAAGTGTGAAGGAAAAGTTGCTCGACGAGGTCCTTGTCGTGAAGGGTGAGGTGTGTAATGTGGAGGAAATAGATTCTGATCGTCTATTAGTCAAGATGAAGGTTCCATTAGAGATCCCAGATGAACGGGTTATCACTGAATTGATCAAGTATGGCAAAGTGGACAAAGTAGAACACGAGACCTATCCATTTGATCAAACCTTAGAAAATGGCATCAGAAGAATTTGGTTTGAAAAGGTAGAACATCCTCTCCCAAGCAAGGTCACCATAGATGGTCGATTTATCTTGCCATTATGGTACAGGGGGCAAATCAAAGAGTGTAGAATCTGCTTAAGCACAGAACATCTTGCAACAGATTGCCCTAACAAAAACAAATGTCTAGTTTATGGATCATCTGATCATTTTAAGTGGCAATGCCCGCAGAACAAATATGTCAAAAAGGGTGCTGATAAAAGTGCAGAGCAAGTTGTCTCTAAAGAGAATGTCATAGAACCGGTAGCTGCTGAGATTGTAGCTGAAATCCATACTAATGGGAAGCACGTTGCTAAGGAAAATGTCATCGAACCAGTAATTGCTGAGATTGTAGCTGAAGTCCATGTTAATGAGAAGCATGGGGAAAAAACTAAGAATCCAATCGCTGTAGGTGCAGGCGATGAAATAGAGGTTCTAGATGAGGGGCTAAGTCTTACTCCAGTATCAAGTCAATCCAAGTTTGATGTCAGAGAGGCTAATTCCACACAAGTTGAAGATGATGATCAATACCCTCTGGAAGAGAGTTTTAATTTAGGACAAGTAAAATTCAGGTCGCAAGATACTGAAACTAACTTTGATGTTCCACTGAGTACACTCAATCTAGACGATTTAAATAATATAGAGAAAGTAATTGGTGTCTCAGATCGATTGAGTGGAACAAACGACAGAAAGATGGAGAGAGTTCTGAATCAGAAATAGAGGAAAGTGATATAGAAGACGATAATATGTCAGTCGCTGAATCTGATATATCCATTCAAACACAGAGTTCTAAATCACCTGATGAAATGGTCATGTACAGGTCAGAGGCAGGAGAGGTGTTAGTTCCATATGTGATGGCAAATGGTGTTAAATATGGGCATCTGCGTCATGATTCAGATATATTAAAATATAAGCATTTGGAAAAAGTTGAGCTAAGTAATGCAGCGTTTGTGAGTAAAATAGGTAAATGGTCTAAGAGAGGGTCGAAAAAAACAAAATCTAGTTAGCTTAATAATGGCGGTTTTACACAGCATTTTATTACCTTTTATGCTAATTTGCACACTCAATTGTAGAGGCTTAAATAGTGACATAAAGCAACGTCACTTACTAGAGACTCTGAAAAAATGAGCAGATTGACATTGCTTTGATACAAGAAACAAAAATTCAGAAGTCAGAATCATATGATAATTTAGAAAAGATTTCCGGATCCAGAATATTTTATTCGTTATCTCAAGATAATAGTGGAGGCGTAGCAATTGTTATACTCCCTCGTTGTTCAGCCTATGTAAATATAATCTCTTCAGTATCAGGTGCAAATGGTCACTGGGTGAGCGTCACGCTAGACATACAACAAACACGTCTCACGTTGCTGTGTATATATGCACCTGCATCTCATCAACTATGTCGTAACTTTTTTAAGGAGATGTCTAAAACAGCACTAGATAACATCACTGAAAACTTAGTAATGGGTGGTGACTTTAATTGTGTCTTAGACAAAGAAAATGACAGGAATGCAACTTCAACTTATACTGATACATCACATAGACTCTTAAAAGAAATATGTGATAATGAAAATTTAGTTGACACCTATAGAATATCAAAACCTCATGGTAAAGATCTTACATGTTTTTCGGTAGATGGTAAAGTTGGTTCAAGGATCGACAGAATTTATGTGAATAGTTTGTTAACAGGGTACTGGAGAGATGTTAATATTAAGCCAGTTGCATTCTCCGATCATAACATGGTTTGTGTAACCTTTGCCAATGCTGACTGGGTAACAAAAGGGGTCGGGTTTTGGAAATTAAACACAACACTGTTGGGAGAAGAATTTTATAAGAATAATATAGAGAGTTGTTGGCAACATTGGATTAATAGGAAAGCATCATATAAGAGCACATTGCAATGGTGGGAGGATGTTAAACTGGATTTAAAGTATGTTTCCCGAAAGTATGCTATTAGAAAAGCACAGGAAATACGCAAATGCAAGATAACACTTCATCGATCACTGATGAAAATTAATGCTAAAGTAAATAATGGTGAAGAGAATTATTATGAATTACTGGTTAAAATTAAAAGTAAAATAAGAGATATAGAACAATATGAGTTTGAGGGTGCAAAAATTAGAGCAAGAGCCCAGATGCACGCAGAAGGGGAAAAGTCAACCCGATATTTTTGCACATTAGAAAAAGCACGGGCAATAGATAAGGTGATGTGCTCATTAAACATGCCGGATGGTTCAACCGTCCTTACCAACAATGAAATGATTACTATTGTATGCAATTACTATGAGTCATTGTACAAGTCAGAGGGAATTGATGAAGATGCAAAATTGGATTTGTTAGCAAATATAGACAAAAAAGGTGTCAGACACAGGCAGTGAATTTTGTGATCAACCCTTAACACTAGAAGATTTAACTAAATCCCTTAAAGGTATGAAACTAGAAAAATCACCGGGGTGTGATGGCCTTCCAGTTGAATTTTACCAAACGTTTTGGCACCTTGTAGGTCCAATAATGGAAGAATTAGGCACTGACATTTTTTAGAATGGCCATTTACCACCAACTATGGCTAGGGCATACGTAAGGCTAATATATAAAGGAAATGACAGACGTCTAATTCAGAACTACAGACCAATTTCTCTACTATGTGTAGACTACAAAATAATATCCAGAGCAATAACATTGAAACTAGGTAGTGTTTTAGGAGAAATTATTGGAACAGAGCAGACATGTGCTGTACGCAGGAGGACAATTCTAACCAATACCATGGTAATAAGAGACCTTATACAATTGGTTGAGAAGGATAGCATCCCTTCAGCTGTGATTGCCTTGGACAATGAAAAGGCACTTGACTGTGTGGAATGGGATTTTCTTTTTAATTCTTTGCAATCGTTCGGGTTAGGCTCAAACTTTATTAAATGGGTAAAGATTTTATATACGGATATCAAGAGTAGCTATTTAGTGAACAATCAATTATCCAGAGAAATTGTCTTAGAACGTGGGGTTAGACAGGGGTGTTCCTATCGCCATTATTATTTGTTATTGTGATGGAATAACTTGGCATAGCATTGAGGCAAAATAATAACTTTCAAGGCATATGTATTCGTGGCATAGAAAGACCACTTAAGCTATCACAATATGCTGATGACACAACTGTGTTTACCAGTTCAAACAATGATTTTGCAATTTTAAACGACGTACTAGAAAAGTTCCAAAATGCATCTGGTTTGAAAATCAATAAAGGAAAATCCAAAGGATTATTTCTGGGGCCATGGAAAGAGCGGAATGACCAGCCACTTGAAATCAATTGGTCTAATGATACCATTAAGATTGTAGGCATCTATTTTGACAGGAAACCGAATACAATACAAAATTGGAATGAACGAGTATCTAAGCTTAAGAGAATATTAGCAAATTGGAAGCGTCGTCGTCTTTCAATCTTTGGTAGAGTGTTTGTTGTCAACAACCTGGCAGTATCTGGGCTGTGGTATATAGCATCTGTTGTACACATGCCAAAACATGTAGAAAAGGAGGTTAATGAGTTGATATTGTCATTCCTATGGGAAGAAAAGAATCATTTAGTTTCCCATCGTGTTCTCAATAATGCTAAGTTAGAAGGAGGACTTGATTTAATTGATATTATAGTGAAATGTGTTTCTTTACGGTTACAATTTTTGGATGACCTTATTACATCAGATGAGACGTGGGCATGTGTTTCACGAGCTCTCATGGAGAGAATTGTAGAACCATTTCTGGCGGAGCATGTTTTTACCTCAAAGAAGCCACCTCCGAATAGCCAAATGATACCAGATGTGTTTAAAGATCAAGTTAAGGAGTTAGAAATATTTGACAGATACATGCCTCCAGCTACGTGCTGGAAGGAAGTACTAGAACAGCAATTGTTGGGCAATAGTAATATATGTTATAACAATGCAGTACTTTATCTACCGTCCTTTGCAAAATATGGCATTCAACATTTATCTGATATGATACACCCTCAAACACGTAGATGGATTTCAATTCAAGAAGTAGCTAGAAAAACACATATGAGGCATATAGATGTCCAGCGGTTGCTAAATAAAATAAAACATGCTGTACCAATTGAATGGTTTCGTCTGCCAAATGTAAATAATAATAGTTTGACTCCACAACCCGCATTAGTTCTTGATGATGAGATGTTAAAATACAAGATGAGATCCAAGGAATGGTACCATATTATGAGACGAAAACAAGTAACACATCCCATAGCAATTAGGAGATGGGATGACTCAAGCTATAAACCATCCAGTTGGAAAAATGTATGGAAAATCTTACATTCTCCATACATACCAAATATGGCTCGTGATTTATTGTGGCGATTACTACATCGACGGCTATGGGTGGGACACTTGACATACAAGTGCAATATTACGACTTCTGATAGGTGTTACTTATGTCAAACAGACGAGGAAACAATCGAGCATTTATTTGCGAAATGTCCAATATCGTCACAATTTTGGGACTATATCAGCCAAATCTTGGCAAAATTTGGCATGAAGCCCATTGTTCTAGACACGCATGTAGTATTATTTAGAGAATTTGGATCAAGCGGTGTAAATATCATAAAGTCTGAAAGGACTATTTTAATAACAATACTAACCATAGGTGTTTGGGCCATTTGGAAACATCGGTGTGCACAGACGAAAAATCCATCTATGGGCAATCACAATAGAGCAATAAAGGCAATATTTCGTTCATTGCTGCCGAATCATATTCCTTGCGAATATTTTAGATTAAAGCAGCATGGTAAAGAAAAGGTATTCAAGGACATATGGTGCAAAACAAACATAGTTTCAATAGAGTTGGGAGCTGTAAAAATAAATGAGCCTGCACTAGCTTAAATCATTTAATTACTACAGCTGATTTATCTGTGTCTTTTAATTAATCTGTGTCATGTAATTCATTTTAGTCTGCACTTTGATATTGTTATGTTTAATAATTCATGTTAACAAATAAACAGACTGGGGTAATTTAATAATCAATCGATAAAGTATGTTGCCATTGAATTATAAAATTGTCCCAGGTAATTTTAGGAATTTGCACAGAGTTTTATAGGGTTATTTGTTCCCAGGTAATTTACAAAACCTTACAACAAAGTAAATCAAAAATGGAAACAAGAGCGCCATCTATTTCCATCTATTTTTCTGTAATTTTCCTGCTGACTATATGTTATGCTACCCAAATGTTACTACGCCCGCTGATCTTTAAGGACTCAGCCCACTGGCGTCAATGATTGACTTATTTGTTATTGATTGACGAGTCACTTTTCATTTGTTGAATAGTTGCACTCGCCACACGGGCCTACTACCACACATGGATTGAATGGTAATTTACAAAACCTTACAATAAAGTAAATTGAAAATGTAAACAAGAGCGCCATTAATTTTTCTGAAATTTTTCTGCCGACTATATGTATTATACTACCCAAATGCTACTACGCCCGCTGATCTTTAGAGAATCAGCCCGCTGGCGTCAAGGATTGACTTATTTGTCATAGATTGACGAGGCACTTTTCATTTGTTGGATAGTTGCACTCGCCACACGGGTCTACTACTACACCTGGGTTGAATAGTACTGCCTTTGTTAAGTTTTGTTTTGCTATCGGAGCTTTATCAGCCTATTGTTTTGTATCTATACTTTTTAAGCCATAAATATTTATAGATTGTATTAATGCTCATTATTTATCATTGTTTTGGTGTAATATTAATCAAGATTACTAGTTCACCAGGTTTTTTTCTGGGGGTTTGCAAGCCTTTTTAAAGGAGTTCCTCCGGGAAGTTTGTCCGACTGCGGCAGCGTCGGATTTTCCACAAAAAAAAAAAGAAAAAAAAAGTGGTAGTAGTAGTAGTAGTAGTAGTAGTAGTAGTAGTAGTAGTAGTAGTAGTAGTAGTCGAAGTGAACGCACGCGTTTATTTACCTCTGCAATTGCTGCCCGAATTTGCTAGTTTCTAGCGCGATTTTGTAGATAAATTTTATACATATATTTCGTATTAGTATTTCCTTTCAAACTTTATGTTTAATTTGTAAATTCTTGTCTTGGTTGGAGCGCATTTTGTGTCTCCATTTTCTAAACGCATTCCTCTTAGCTGGCGGTTTCCGCCATTTAATAGGGCTCCTCTTACTGTGGTTAATGCAGTACATTTCTCCCCACACCAGTCTGCTATTTCTATAGTTTGTTGGCTTGCGCATTATATTTGGCAAGATCGCTTGAGTGAGTGGATTTAATTCCTTTGTCATTTGTAAGCACAAGCCTAGTTCTTTAACTATATAAATCCTTATAGTCAGTTGGCTGTCCCCAGTCAACTCGAACAGACTAACAAATATATGACTGTAATATGTTAGTATGCATTAGGAAACCACTTTAATCGGTTAGGTGTTAGTGAACCACTTAGAAAGTGGTTCAAACTAACAAATATACGACTGTACTCTCTATTCGTGTATTTGTTGGTAGACGTCAGGGTTTCAAAAGGGGACACTATTTATTTAGTGTTTAGCTCTTTCCCTGACGTCTTGGTGTTATACATTTGTATTATATATTGTAGTAGTATGGGGTTCCTCTTTTTATAAAACACCATGGCAACCTCATATAAGCGTACCCTGAGTCTTAAAATCACAACAAAGGCTTGGGGTGTTTCGGCAATTGAGGTGTATCATGGGTTGAAGGATGTAGTTGGGGCAGGGCCACGGGTCCTTCAAGGTCTCGTTAATGTTTCCAAATCTGTATGGAATGTCACCGTAGTTAATGAAAGTGTGAAGGAAAAGTTGCTCGACGAGGTCCTTGTCGTGAAGGGTGAGGTGTGTAATGTGGAGGAAATAGATTCTGATCGTCTATTAGTCAAGATGAAGGTTCCATTAGAGATCCCAGATGAACGGGTTATCACTGAATTGATCAAGTATGGCAAAGTGGACAAAGTAGAACACGAGACCTATCCATTTGATCAAACCTTAGAAAATGGCATCAGAAGAATTTGGTTTGAAAAGGTAGAACATCCTCTCCCAAGCAAGGTCACCATAGATGGTCGATTTATCTTGCCATTATGGTACAGGGGGCAAATCAAAGAGTGTAGAATCTGCTTAAGCACAGAACATCTTGCAACAGATTGCCCTAACAAAAACAAATGTCTAGTTTATGGATCATCTGATCATTTTAAGTGGCAATGCCCGCAGAACAAATATGTCAAAAAGGGTGCTGATAAAAGTGCAGAGCAAGTTGTCTCTAAAGAGAATGTCATAGAACCGGTAGCTGCTGAGATTGTAGCTGAAATCCATACTAATGGGAAGCACGTTGCTAAGGAAAATGTCATCGAACCAGTAATTGCTGAGATTGTAGCTGAAGTCCATGTTAATGAGAAGCATGGGGAAAAAACTAAGAATCCAATCGCTGTAGGTGCAGGCGATGAAATAGAGGTTCTAGATGAGGGGCTAAGTCTTACTCCAGTATCAAGTCAATCCAAGTTTGATGTCAGAGAGGCTAATTCCACACAAGTTGAAGATGATGATCAATACCCTCTGGAAGAGAGTTTTAATTTAGGACAAGTAAAATTCAGGTCGCAAGATACTGAAACTAACTTTGATGTTCCACTGAGTACACTCAATCTAGACGATTTAAATAATATAGAGAAAGTAATTGGTGTCTCAGATCGATTGAGTGGAACAAACGACAGAAAGATGGAGAGAGTTCTGAATCAGAAATAGAGGAAAGTGATATAGAAGACGATAATATGTCAGTCGCTGAATCTGATATATCCATTCAAACACAGAGTTCTAAATCACCTGATGAAATGGTCATGTACAGGTCAGAGGCAGGAGAGGTGTTAGTTCCATATGTGATGGCAAATGGTGTTAAATATGGGCATCTGCGTCATGATTCAGATATATTAAAATATAAGCATTTGGAAAAAGTTGAGCTAAGTAATGCAGCGTTTGTGAGTAAAATAGGTAAATGGTCTAAGAGAGGGTCGAAAAAAACAAAATCTAGTTAGCTTAATAATGGCGGTTTTACACAGCATTTTATTACCTTTTATGCTAATTTGCACACTCAATTGTAGAGGCTTAAATAGTGACATAAAGCAACGTCACTTACTAGAGACTCTGAAAAAATGAGCAGATTGACATTGCTTTGATACAAGAAACAAAAATTCAGAAGTCAGAATCATATGATAATTTAGAAAAGATTTCCGGATCCAGAATATTTTATTCGTTATCTCAAGATAATAGTGGAGGCGTAGCAATTGTTATACTCCCTCGTTGTTCAGCCTATGTAAATATAATCTCTTCAGTATCAGGTGCAAATGGTCGCTGGGTGAGCGTCACGCTAGACATACAACAAACACGTATCACGTTGCTGTGTATATATGCACCTGCATCTCATCAACTATGTCGTAACTTTTTTAAGGAGATGTCTAAAACAGCACCAGATAACATCACTGAAAACTTAGTAATGGGTGGTGACTTTAATTGTGTCTTAGACAAAGAAAATGACAGGAATGCAACTTCAACTTATACTGATACATCACATAGACTCTTAAAAGAAATATGTGATAATGAAAATTTAGTTGACACCTATAGAATATCAAAACCTCATGGTAAAGATCTGACATGTTTTTCGGTAGATGGTAAAGTTGGTTCAAGGATCGACAGAATTTATGTGAATAGTTTGTTAACAGGGTACTGGAGAGATGTTAATATTAAGCCAGTTGCATTCTCCGATCATAACATGGTTTGTGTAACCTTTGCCAATGCTGACTGGGTAACAAAAGGGGTCGGGTTTTGGAAATTAAACACAACACTGTTGGGAGAAGAATTTTATAAGAATAATATAGAGAGTTGTTGGCAACATTGGATTAATAGGAAAGCATCATATAAGAGCACATTGCAATGGTGGGAGGATGTTAAACTGGATTTAAAGTATGTTTCCCGAAAGTATGCTATTAGAAAAGCACAGGAAATACGCAAATGCAAGATAACACTTCATCGATCACTGATAAAAATTAATGCTAAAGTAAATAATGGTGAAGAGAATTATTATGAATTACTGGTTAAAATTAAAAGTAAAATAAGAGATATAGAACAATATGAGTTTGAGGGTGCAAAAATTAGAGCAAGAGCCCAGATGCACGCAGAAGGGGAAAAGTCAACCCGATATTTTTGCACATTAGAAAAAGCACGGGCAATAGATAAGGTGATGTGCTCATTAAACATGCCGGATGGTTCAACCGTCCTTACCAACAATGAAATGAGTACTATTGTATGCAATTACTATGAGTCATTGTACAAGTCAGAGGGAATTGATGAAGATGCAAAATTGGATTTGTTAGCAAATATAGACAAAAAAGGTGTCAGACACAGGCAGTGAATTTTGTGATCAACCCTTAACACTAGAAGATTTAACTAAATCCCTTAAAGGTATGAAACTAGAAAAATCACCGGGGTGTGATGGCCTTCCAGTTGAATTTCACCAAACGTTTTGGCACCTTGTAGGTCCAATAGTGGAAGAATTAGGCACTGACATTTTTTAGAATGGCCATTTACCACCAACTATGGCTAGGGCATACGTAAGGCTAATATATAAAGGAAATGACAGACGTCTAATTCAGAACTACAGACCAATTTCTCTACTATGTGTAGACGACAAAATAATATCCAGAGCACTAACATTGAAACTAGGTAGTGTTTTAGGAGAAATTATTGGAACAGAGCAGACATGTGCTGTACGCAGGAGGACAATTCTAACCAATACCATGGTAATAAGAGACCTTATACAATTGGTTGAGAAGGATAGCATCCCTTCAGCTGTGATTGCCTTGGACAATGAAAAGGCATTTGACTGTGTGGAATGGGATTTTCTTTTTAATTCTTTGCAATCGTTCGGGTTAGGCTCAAACTTTATTAAATGGGTAAAGATTTTATATACGGATATCAAGAGTAGCTATTTAGTGAACAATCAATTATCCAGAGAAATTGTCTTAGAACGTGGGGTTAGACAGGGGTGTTCCTATCGCCATTATTATTTGTTATTGTGATGGAATCACTTGGCATAGCATTGAGGCAAAATAATAACTTTCAAGGCATATGTATTCGTGGCATAGAAAGACCACTTAAGCTATCACAATATGCTGATGACACAACTGTGTTTATCAGTTCAAACAATGATTTTGCAATTTTAAACGACGTACTAGAAAAGTTCCAAAATGCATCTGGTTTGAAAATCAATAAAGGAAAATCCAAAGGATTATTTCTGGGGCCATGGAAAGAGCGGAATGACCAGCCACTTGAAATCAATTGGTCTAATGATACCATTAAGATTTTAGGCATCTATTTTGACAGGAAACCGAATACAATACAAAATTGGAATGAACGAGTATCTAAGCTTAAGAGAATATTAGCAAATTGGAAGCGTCGTCGTCTTTCAATCTTTGGTAGAGTGTTTGTTGTCAACAACCTGGCATTATCTGGGCTGTGGTATATAGCATCTGTTGTACACATGCCAAAACATGTAGAAAAGGAGGTTAATGAGTTGATATTGTCATTCCTATGGGAAGAAAAGAATCATTTAGTTTCCCATCGTGTTCTCAATAATGCTAAGTTAGAAGGAGGACTTGATTTAATTGATATTTTAGTGAAATGTGTTTCTTTACGGTTACAATTTTTGGATGACCTTATTACATCAGATGAGACGTGGGCATGTGTTTCACGAGCTCTCATGGAGAGAATTGTAGAACCATTTCTGGCGGAGCATGTTTTTACCTCAAAGAAGCCACCTCCGAATAGCCAAATGATACCAGATGTGTTTAAAGATCAAGTTAAGGAGTTAGAAATATTTGACAGATACATGCCTCCACCTTCGTGCTGGAAGGAAGAACTAGAACAGCAATTGTTGGGCAATAGTAATATATGTTATAACAATGCAGTACTTTATCTACCGTCCTTTGCAAAATATGGCATTCAACATTTATCTGATATGATACACCCTCAAACACGTAGATGGATTTCAATGCAAGAAGTAGCTAGAAAAACACATAGGAGGCATATAGATGTCCAGCGGTTGCTAAATAAAATAAAACATGCTGTACCAATTGAATGGTTTCGTCTGCCAAATGTAAATAATAATAGTTTGACTCCACAACCCGCATTAGTTCTTGATGATGAGATGTTAAAATACAAGATGAGATCCAAGGAATGGTACCATATTATGAGACGAAAACAAGTAACACATCCCATAGCAATTAGGAGATGGGATGACTCAAGCTATAAACCATCCAGTTGGAAAAATGTATGGAAAATCTTACATTCTCCATACATACCAAATATGGCTCGTGATTTATTGTGGCGATTACTACATCGACGGCTATGGGTGGGACACTTGATATACAAGTGCAATATTACGACTTCTGATAGGTGTTACTTATGTCAAACAGACGAGGAAACAATCGAGCATTTATTTGCGAAATGTCCAATATCGTCACAATTTTGGGACTATATCAGCCAAATCTTGGCAAAATTTGGAGCGAAGCCCATTGTTCTAGACACGCATGTAGTATTATTTAGAGAATTTGGATCAAGCGGTGTAAATATCATAAAGTCTGAAAGGACTATTTTAATAACAATACTAACCATAGGTGTTTGGGCCATTTGGAAACATCGGTGTGCACAGACGAAAAATCCATCTATGGGCAATCACAATCGAGCAATAAAGGCAATATTTCGTTCATTGCTGCCGAATCATATTCCTTGCGAATATTTTAGATTAAAGCAGCATGGTAAAGAAAAGGTATTCAAGGACATATGGTGCAAAACAAACATAGTTTCAATAGAGTTGGGAGCTGTAAAAATAAATGAGCCTGCACTAGCTTAAATCATTTAATTACTACAGCTGATTTATCTGTGTCTTTTAATTAATCTGTGTCATGTAATTCATTTTAGTCTGCACTTTGATATTGTTATGTTTAATAATTCATGTTAACAAATAAACACACCGGGGTAATTTAATAATCAATAGATAAAGTATGTTGCCATTGAATTATAAAATTGTCCCAGGTAATTTTAGGAATTTGCACAGAGTTTTATAGGGTTATTTGTTCCCGGGTAATTTACAAAACCTTACAACAAAGTAAATCAAAAATGGAAACAAGAGCGCCATCTATTTCCATCTATTTTGCTGTAATTTTCCTGCTGACTATATATGTTATGCTACCCAAATGCTACTACGCCCGCTGATCTTTAAAGACTCAGCCCACTGGCGTCAAAGATTGACTTATTTGTCATTAATTGACGAGTCACTTTTCATTTGTTGAATAGTTGCCCTCGCCACACGGGCCTACTACCACACATGGATTGAATGGTAATTTACAAAACCTTACAATAAAGTAAATTGAAAATGTAAACAAGAGCACCATCAATTTTTCTGAAATTTTCTGCCGACTATATGTATTATACTACCCAAATGCTACTACGCCCGCTGATCTTTAGAGAATCAGCCCATTGGCGTCAATGATTGACTTATTTGTCATAGATTGACGAGGCACTTTTCATTTGTTGGATAGTTGCACTCGCCACACGGGTCTACTACTACACCTGGGTTGAATAGTAATGCCTTTGTTAAGTTTTGTTTTGCTATCGGAGCTTTATCAGACTATTGTTTTGTATCTATACTTTTTAAGCCATATGTATGTATAGATTGTATTAATGCTCATTATTTATCATTGTTTTGGTGTAATATTAATCAAGATTACTAGTTCACCAGGTTTTTTTCTGGGGGTTTGCAAGCCTTTTTAAAGGAGTTCCTCCGTGAAGGTTGTCCGACTGCGTTAGCGTCGGTTTTTCAAAAAAAAAGAAAGAAAAAAAGTAGTAGTAGTAGTAGTAGTCAATATTGTCAACGCACTGGCTCAGAATCTTCAATAATTTAAAAAATTCAAAGATTTAAGATATTTTGGTTTATCTTACTGCCTGAGATTTGTCATTTTGTTTGAGGAAAGCCATATGGCATTAATGTTAACCCTTTACTGGTTCAATTTGTTCAGTAGAATCCAAAGATTCGCTTACTATTTAATGTACATTTGCAGGCACAGACAAGGTCATTCCGGAGAATATGCCACTGGAACGACTGTCTTGGTTCCCGAATCAGTCATTACAGCGGAAAATTTTCAAAAATACTCCAATCCCCGCCGGCAAATGGACATTGGCCAAGATCACTAAATTGACCATTTTTGGCTGACCATCATCCAAGGATTAATGTTGAGTGATTGAGATGGATATTCTGGATAGCTATTTGAGTTTTGCTTTTACCAAGATGTCACGTAGATTCGGATTTTTCTTAAACACAATTACTGGACACTTGTTAAAAGGTTGTTTCAGTTTCTCCTGTAGGTTTTGAAACTTATCTTTCAAGATTTTGGAAATTTCAACGTTTTTCCGATTATAGGTCAGAATGAATGGAATTTTGTCACGTTGATCAGATAAGCCTGGGTCCGAGTTTATTCCCCTTGGCCACTGTGTTTCGAGTTCAATAATCCAAAACGATTCTCGAAGTTTTCTTTGTTTATCAGTTTCTTCTGTCGTATCTGAAAGGGGTGGCTGTTCAATTGGCATAATTTCAAAGTCACGAAGGACTAAATGGTCAGGAAGATTAAAATGTTCGGAAACATGTGTGTCTTCCTCTAGCCTAATATCTAAGAGGTGTCGAGTTGCCCACCATCTTAATGGACTTAAGTGGTTTCGCCAACATACTGTTTTTGGCACAATTTGCATGAAATTAGATAAATAACATTTTCAGAGACACAATCTAGATTAGACTGAAGTTGGAACTTGCTTTTGTTCTGAAAGCTCGTGAAAGTATTCTGGTTTGGGAGAAATTCATCTAACTTGCACCTTTTCTTTCCGCATTTGCGAGATTCGCCTACACCTATATTGGACGATTGTGAGAAATTGTTGTAGGCCGACGATTTGAGGCATTATCTGGAATGGTTTCCAAGCCGTCCAATGTTTCAGATTTGATTTTGCGCAAGAATCGTGAGGAGTAACCTCGTAGTTTGAGGGCTTTGAATAGGGTAGAGCACGCTTCTTCAAAGTTTTTCCTATCACTCGAATTCCTGTGAAAACGGATTATTTGTGATTTTACTATTCCTTTAAAAGTATGCGGTGGATGGAAAGATTTTTTGTGCAATAGCTGATGAGAATCGGTTGGTTTGAAATACACTTTGTAGTCTAAGTAGCCAGTTGTTCCATACTTTAGACCTTTATATACAGTTACATCCAGGAAATCTACAGACATCTCGTCAATGGTTGCTTTTAATTTGATATTCTGATCGTGATTGTTCAGAATTTCGAGAAATTCATCAAACTCCGCCTTTGTGTGTTGTCAAATCATCAAAATGTCATCAAGGTACCTGCGATAAATGAGGGGCTGTTTTGGACACTTTTCTAATGCTTCCTCCTCCCACTCTGCTACGTAAATATTGGCAAAACATGGGCAAAAGCGCTTGCCCATCTCGCAGCCGCAAATTTGTTGGTAAATTTCGCCATCGAATTCAAAATCTTTGCCTTTCAGACTCATCTCTAATAGAGCTATTACGTCTCTGTCTGGCCTGTTGGTGTCTGGGTAGTTCACGAATGCTTTACGGATAGAATTTATACCATTCTCGATGTCAATGTTTGTATACATAGCATCGATGTCAAGCGTGACCAAGAATGAATTTGGAGGTATCCAGGTCTCAGAGACCTGTGATAAGAAGTCTTCTGTGTTTTTCAAGAAGCTGGGGTGTCTATTTGCTATTGGCTGTAGATGGTAATCGATGTATTCACCGATTCTGTAGGATTCTGAGCCGCAATCAGAGATTATAGGTCGCCCGGGCGGTGACATTGGGTCCAACCACGAATCTATGGGTTTTTTAATCTTTGGCAAAAGATAGAAAGTCCGTGGTTTTGACTCAACTTTAGCAAAGAGATTCTTATGTTGCTTTTCGGTGATCTTCTTGCTATTGAGCAATTTTTGAAGAATCTCATTAAATTTGCTGCAATTATTTTGCCAAAGTGGTTTGCTTAGTTTCTGGCAATGCTTTTGGTTACTAAGTTGTCGTTGTGCTTCACGTTTATAGTTATCTTTAAGCATTATTACAGTCGCCGACCCTTTATCTGCAGGTTTGATGACAATTTCGCTGTTTTAGACAATTCAATTAAGGCCTGGCGTTCCTCATAGGGTAAATTTGGTTGATCATTAGGGAATGCAGAATTTTTAACACGTTCTGAAAAGAGTTCTATGATTTCGCCGATCACTGGGTCCAAGATTTTTACGTTTGGTGCCCAGCCAATTTTTTCAATGAATGGTGGAATGTTACTATTAGAGTTACGAAAGAAGTCTGCTAACTTAATACGGTGACTAAATTCAGATGTTTCCATACAGCCATTATCTAATAGAGCATCCATACCTGATTTTGGTTTTGGTGTTGGGACAAATGTAAGTCCAAAATTGAGCAGTGACTGCTCTGCTTCACCTAATGGGGAGCCAGTTAGATTGACAATATTACTGCCCAGTCCTGTTTCCGGGCGGATGTTACCTTGGCTCTTGTCTAGTTTAAATTTAGGAATTTAAGCCAGGCAGAATACATGGAGTTAGCTGTCTTTTCAGTACAATGAATGTTATCCTTAACAACATTAAATTCGGAGAGTCTGAGTGCAGGAATGACAGTCCCAGATTTTGATGATTCAGCCGTCGAAATGAGGTACTGAATCGCCAACCTCTGCTGAGCTGTCAACCGACTTGAATAGTTAAGTTTTGCGAAGTAAATCGCAGTCTTTGGGAATTTTGACTTAATCGCACTGAACAGCAGCATTAATCTATGTTTTGAACTGGAGATGGGTTCATTCATATCATTAATGCCAATGTTAATCACTATTTTCTCTGGTTTAAATGATCCAGTGTACTTTTGAAGTATTCCTCTAGGATGACACAATTTAGCTCCTGGGTAGCAGGCAACTTGCATTTCAGGGTGGGGCTCAACATTAATGCGAGTCAGGTTCGAAGCTCCAAAGATGAGTACTTTGTTCGTGAGAACAGGTAGTTGCCAGTCAATTTTGTTTTCGATTTCATGACGAAATTTCCAAAAAAAGGTTTCTCTCCAACATGGTGGGTTGTTTGGGTCTATTTACAAATTTAATAGGGCGCACCTCTGGTGCATTACTTGGACCTGGAGTTGGAGAGAAGCTGGGCTGTGGCAGTTTCCCTGTTGGGGATGGGGTCTTGAGACCCGATGGTTGACTGCTTTGAGGGGATTTCTGAGAAGCGCCAGTCCGTGGACCAGATTTGCTACCATTAACCCTTTCCCTCTGTGGCAAGGGCGGATATTCGTTTGGGTCATTTAGATTGCCTAGTGGAGAGTCAGGTAGTGAGATTAATGATGCTTCAAATAGCATATCTCTAGGGCCGGAATCTAATGGTAGCAATGGAGAGATTTTATTGTCTACTCGTTTTGTGACTGGCGGCGAATTTTCAGGTGATCTGAGGCGTTTTTTCAATTGTGATGGTGGGGCCACAGTTGGTATCATGACCAGAGGCGTGGCTTGTGCGAGATTTTGAATTGGTTGCTGAGATGGATCTATCGGTTGCACAAAATCGTAAAAAGAACTAATCGCATTAATGTTGAGCTGTCTATTATAATTGATTTTTGCCCAGCGCATGGCATTGGATTTAGCACGACCGACGTCTAAACGTGGCATTGCCTGTGTGAGGACTACTTCAGTTCTAATACTACCAAGTTGTTCATTATAGTGATTTAACATGGTCTTAATAGTAGATTTTGCCCACTCAAAATTCACATTCCAGATGGCAAAGTAGATGTCATCATCTGGCATAGCTAGCTTACAAAATCCATTCGCTATTCCACCTTCCTTCTAAGCCCATCAGGGAGAGTTTCGGCATCTAAATGCCTACGTAGCGTAGCAATATGGTGGAAGCACTGAATTATTTGGTAATACAGCTTTACCATGCGCGCAGGCGCAGATGAACCCCCTTTACCCTCTCCATTCTTCCTACGACCATTCTTCCTCGCAATAGCCATTCAGACAGACAAGCGTGCAATCTAACTAGCAATCAGACAGGCAGTTGAGCAGGTAAGAAAGATTCGATCAGGCAAACTCAAATTCAAGCACACAAATCCATTTACATCAACTACAAATTGAACCAATATATTACTTACACCTGAAAGACAAATTATAGAATTAACATGTAATATGCAAGGGTTAACAATACAACAATACAATACGCAATATTATAAGTTACTCACAGTAATTATGGACACCGTCAATTGGCTAAATGCATTTCGCAGGGATGCGCTTCATCAGTAGCCTGTATGGCAAATCTGTCAGTCCTTCAGTATAGACAGCTTTATATACCTTTACTGAATTACTCAATCTCCTTTGAAAAACTACTCTATGGTTTATTTGAACAATTGAACTTTGTGCAAGGTTTGAGTTTCCTTTGATCCGGGTTTATCACAAACATTATTAATAAAGCCAATGATTAGTGGACTGGTTTCACTCCACACAGATTAGTGACATTTTACTCTTCCGAATTGGATTGATAATTGAGTAGTGTTTCCTTCACGAGATCATGAACCGATCATTCAAAGGTGTTATATGCTTTTGTTGGGACACCCAACTTTGCCTTTTGATGCCTTTGATCATTTGATGCCGAAAAAATGAATCAAGTTTGGAGGACATAGTTTGCCATTTGATAGCATTTTGTTCACCACACCCGAAAGGCCACTGCAGTGTTTATAATTAAACTTTGTTCATGCATGTAGAAAGAAAGTAGTATTCAGCTCCCTTAATTTTATGTGAGAGAGTGGCTGGGCGGACACACAGACACACAGACAGCCAGATGGCTGGCAAGGCAGATGGATGGATCCATACATCCATCCATCCATCTATCCATACACCCATCCATCCAGACATCTAACCATCCATCCATCCATTCATCCATCCATCCATAGAAGGGAGGGAAGGAGGGATGGGAAGGATCCATCCATCCATCCATCCATCCGGATGGGGAGATGGGATGAGGGATGGGAACGAAGAATAGAGTGGGCATGGCTGGATAGAGGGGGAGGACCATTCGTCCACCCACACACCCACACACACGCACGCACGATCGCACACACACATACCCACACGTACACGCGCACGCATGCACGTACCCACATGTACACACGCACACATGTACGCACGCACGCACACACGTACGCACATGTACGCACGCACGCACACACCATTCACATTACACACACCCATGGATGGATGAGAGGCCGGAAGGGTAGGAGAGAAGGATAGAGCGGGGATCGGCTGGAGAAGGTGCATGGGTGGGAGTTTGAGATGGACAGATGGGCAGAGGAAATGCAGAATAGCGGGAGGGACGGGCAAATGGACAGACGGACAAGTGGACCATGTGACAGCCAGACTAGTGAATGCATGGGTGGAAGAACATGGGCTGACGGATGTGTAGGCTGGCGGACCAGTGGATGAGTGGAGAAGCAGGAGAGTGAATTCGGGAATGATTGTAGAATTTGGTATATCAATCTCTCCACTGAAAGACTGACAGACAGCCTGATGGGGTCGACGGATATATAAGTTATGTTTTTACAAGGCAATACAATAAAAGAACTGGCACTCGCAAGTATGTAGTCAATATTGTCAACGCATTGGCTCAGAATCTTCAATAATTGAAAAAATTCAAAGATTTAAGATATTTTGGTTTATCTTACTGCCTGAGATTTGTCATTTTGTTTGAGGAAAGCCATATGGCATTAATGTTAACCCTTTACTGGTTCAATTTGTTCAGTAGAATCCAAATATTCGCTTACTTATTTAATGTACATTTGCAGGCACAGACAAGGTCATTCCGGAGGATATCCCACTGGAACGACTGTCTTGGTTCCCGAGCCAGTCATTACAGCGGAAAATTTTCAAAAATACTCCAATCCCCGCCGGCAAATGGACATTGCCCAAGATCACTAAATTGACCGTTTTTGGCCGACCATCATGCAAGGATTAATGTTGAGTGATTGAGATGGATATACTGGATAGCTATTTGAGTTTTGCTTTTACCAAGATGTCACGTAGATTCGGATTTTTCTTAAACACAATTACTGGACACTTGTTAAAAGGTTGTTTCAGTTTCTCCTGTAGGTTTTGAAACTTATCTTTCAAGATTTTGGAAATTTCAACGTTTTTCCGATTATAGGTCAGAATGAAAGGAATTTTGTCACGTTGCTCAGATAAGCCTGGGTCCGAGTTTATTCCCCTTGGCCACTGTGTTTCGAGTTCTTTAATCCAAAACGATTCTCGAAGTGTTCTTTGTTTATCAGTTTCTTCTGCCATATCCAAAAGGGGTGGCTGTTCAATTGGCATAATTTCAAAGTCACGAAGCACTAAATGGTCAGGAAGATTAAAATGTTCGGAAACATGTGTGTCTTCCTCTAGCCTAATATCTGAGAGGTGTCGAGTTGCCCGCCATCTTAATGGACATTTGGTTCCGCCAACATACTGTTTTTGGCACAATTTGCATGAAATTAGATAAATAACATTTTCAGAGTCACAATCTAGATTAGACTGAAGTTGGAACTTGCTTTTGTTCTGAAAGCTCGTGAAAGTATTCTGGTTTGGGAGAAATTCATCTAACTTGCACCTTTTCTTTCCGCATTTGCGAGATTCGCCTACACCTATAATCGGACGATTGTGAGAAATTTTTGTAGGCCGACGATTTGAGGCATTATCTGGAATGGTTTCCAAGCCGTCAAATGTTTCAGATTTGATTTTGCGCAAGAATTGTGAGGAGTAACCTCGTGGTGTGAGGGCTTTGGATAGGGTAGAGCACGCTTCTTCAAAGATTTTCCTATCACTCGAATTCCTGTGAAAACGGATTATTTGTGATTTTACTATTCCTTTAAAAGTATGCGGTGGATGGAAAGATTTTTTGTGCAATAGCTGATGAGAATCGGTTGGTTTGAAATGCACTTTGTGGTCTAAGTAGCCAGTTGTTTCATACTTTAGACCGTTATATACAGTTACATCCAGGAAATCTACAGACATCTCGCCAATGGTTGCTTTTCATTTGATATTCTGATCGTGATTGTTCAGAATTTCGAAAAATTCATCAAACTCTGCCTTTGTGTGTTGCCAAATCATGAAAATGTCATCAAGGTACCTGCGATAAATGAGGGGCTGTTTTGGACACTTTTCTAATGCTTCCTCCTCCCACACTGCTACGTAAATATTGGCAAAACATGGGCTAAAGCGCTTGCCCATCGCGCAGCCGTAAATTTGTTGGTAAATTTCCCCATCGAATTCAAAATCATTGCCTTTCAGACTCAGCTCTAATAGAGCTATTACTTTTCTGTCTGGCCTGTTGTTGTCTGGGAAGTTCACGAATGCTTTACGGATAGATTTTATAGCCTTCTCAATGTCAATGTTTGTATACATAGCATCGATGTCAAGCGTGACCAAGAATGAATTTGGAGGTATCCAGGTCTCCGAGACCTGGGATAAGAAGTCTTCTGTATTTTTCAAGAAGCTGGGGTGTCTATTTGCTATTGGCTGTAGATGGTAATCGATGTATTCACTGATTCTGTAGGATTCTGAGCCACAATCAGGGATTATAGGTCGCCCGGGCGGTGACATTTGGTCCAACCACGAATCTATGAGTTTATGAATTTTTGGCAAGAGAGAGAAAGTCCGTGGTTTTGACTCAAGCTTAGCAAAGAGATACTTATGTTGCTTTTCGTTGATCTTCTTTCTATCGAGCAATTTTTGAAGAATCTCATTAAATTTGCTGCAATTATTTTGCCAAAGTGGTATGCTAAGTTTCTGATAATGCTTTGGCTTAGTAAGTTGTCGTTGTGCTTCACGTTTATAGTTATCTTTAAGCATTATTACAGTCGCAGACCCTTTATCTGCAGGTTTGATGACAATTTCGCTGCTTTTAGACAATTCAATTAAGGCCTGACGTTCCTCATAGGGTAAATTTGGTTGATCATTAGGGAATGCAGAATTTTTAACATGCTCTGAAAAGAGTGCTATGCTTTCACCAATCGCTGGGTCCAGGAGTTTTACGCTTGGTGCCCAGCCAGTTTTTTCAATGAAAGGTAGAATGTTACTATTAGAATTACGAAAGAAGTCTGCTAACTTAATACAGTGACTAAATTCAGATGTTTCATAGAGCCATTATCTAAAAGAGCATCCACACCTGTTTTAGGTTTTGGTGTTGGGACAAATGTAAGACCAAAATTGAGCAGTGACTGCTCTGCTTCACCTAATGGGGAGCCAGTTAGATTGACAATATTACTGCCCAGTCCTGTTTCCGTGCGGATGTTACCTTGGCCCCTGTCTAGTTTAAATTTAGGAATTTAAGCCAGGCAGAATACATAGAGTTAGCTGTCTTTTCAGCTCAATGAATGTTATCCTTAACAACATTAAATTCCGAGAGTCTGAGTGCAGGAATCACAGTCACAGATTTTGATGATTCAGCCGTCGAATTGAGGGACTGAAACGCCAACCTCTGCTGAGCTGTCAACCGACCTGAATACTTAAGTTTTGCAAAGTAAATCACAGTCTTTGGGAATTTTGACTTACTCGCACTGAAAAGCAGCATTAATCTATGTTTTGAACTAGAGATGGGTTCATTCATATCATTAGTACCAATGTTAATCACTATTTTCTCTGGTTTAAATGATCCAGTGTACCTTTGAAGTATTCCTTTAGCATGACACAATTTAGCCCCTGTGTATAAGGCAACTTGCGTTTCAGGGTGGGGCTCAACATTAATGCGACTCAGGTTCGAAGCTCCAAAGATGAGTACTTTGTTCGTGAGAACAGGTAGTTGCCAGTCAATTTTGTTTTCGATTTCATGAGGAAATTTCCAAAAAAAGGTTTCTCTCCAACATGGTGGGTTGTTTGGGTCTATTTGCAAATTTAATAGGACGCACCTCCGGTGCATTACTTGGACCTGGAGTTGGAGAGAAGCTGGGCTGTGGCAGTTTCCCTGTTGGGGATGGGGTCTTGAGACCCGATGGTTGACTGCTCTGAGGGGATTTCTGAGAAGCGCCAGTCCGTGGACCAGATTTGCTACCATTAACCCTTTCCCTCTGTGGCAAGGGCGGATATTCGTTTGGGTCATTTAGATGCCTAGTGGAGAGTCAGGTAGTGGGATTAATGATGCTTCAAATAGCATATCTCTAGGGCCAGAATCTAATGGTAGCAATGGAGAGATTTTATTGTCTACTCGTTTTGTGACGGCGGCGAAGTTTCAGGTGATCTGAGGCGTTTTTTCATTTCTGAGTGTGGGGCCACAGTTGGTATCATGACCATAGGTGTGCCGTGTGCGAGATTTTGAATTGGTTGCTGAGATGGATCTATCGGTCACACAAAATCGTAAAAAGAACTAATCGCATTAATGTCGAGCTTTCTATTATAATTGTTTTTTGCCCAGCGTATAGCATTGAACTTAGCAGGACCTAGGTCTAAATGTGGCATTACCTGTGTGAGGACTACTTCAGTTCTAATACTACCAAATTGTTCATTAAAGTGATTTTACATGGCCTTAATGGTAGATTTTGCCCACTCAAAATTCACATTCCAGATGGCAAAGTAGATGTCATCATCTGGCATAGCTGGCTTACAAAATCCCTTCAGCTCTTCCACCTTCCTGCTAAGCCCATCAGGGAGGGTTTCGGCATCTAAATGCCTACGTAGCATAGCAATATGGTGGAAGCACTGAATTATTTGGTATTACAGCTTTACCAGGCGCGCATGCGCAGATGAACCCCTTTACCATCTCCATTTTTCCTATGACCATTCTTCCTCGCAATAACCATTCAGACAGACAAGCGTGCAATCTAACTAGCAATAGACAGGCAGTTGAGCAGGTAAGAAAGATTCGATCAGGCAAATCTCAAATTCAAGCAGACAAATTCATTCACATCAACTACAAATTGAACCAATATATTACTTACACCTGAAAGATAAATTATAGAATTAACATGTAATATGCAAGGGTTAACAATACAACAATACAATATGCAATATTAGAAGTTACTCACACTAATTATGCACACCGTCAATTGGCTAAATGCATTTCGCATGGATGTTCTTCATCAGTAGCCTGTATGACAAATCTGTCAGTCCTTCATTATAGACAGCTTTATATACGTATACTGAATTACTCAATCTCCTTTGAAAAACTACTCTATGGTTTAATTTGAACAATAGAACTTTGTGCAAGGTTTGAGTTTCCTTTGATTCGGGTTTATCACAAACATCATTAATAAAGCCAATGATTAGTGGACTGGTTTCACTCCACACAGATTAGTGACATTTTACTCTTCCGAATTGGATTGATAAGTGAGTAGTGTTTCCTTCACGAGATCATGAACCGATCATTCAAAGGTGTTATATGCTTTTGTTGGGACACTCAATTTTGCCTTTTGATGCCTTTTGATCATTTGATGCTGAAAAAATTATTCAAGTTTGGAGGACATATTTTGCCATTTTATAGAATTTTGTTCACCACGCCCGAAAGGCCACTGCAGTGTTTATAATTAAACTGTGTTCATACATGTACAAAGAAAGTCATATTCAGCTCCCTTAATTTTATGTGAGTGAGTGGCTGGACGGACACACAGAGAGCCAGATGGCTGGCAAGGCAGATGGACGGATCCATCCATCCATCCATCCATCCAACCATCCATCCATACACCCATCCACCCATCCATCCATCCATCCCACGCCCCCATCCATCCATGGAAGGATGGGGAGGCGGGCAGGATGGGGATGTGGGATGGGGACGGGCATAAAGGAAGGATAGAGCTTAGTCGGAGAGAGGGAGGAAGGATCCATCCATCCATCCATCCATCCATCTATCCACCCATCCACCCACCCACCCATCCATCCATCCATCCATCCATCCATCCATCTATCCATGCCACTTAACCATCCATCCCACACACACATCCATCCCAATGACCTAAGCTGGAACAAACACATCACTGAGATCTGCAGCACATCATACATAACATTAGGAATATTGTGGAGAAATTTCTCATTCCGTTCCCAAGACTTCAGACTTCAAGAATACATGGGACTGATTAGACCAGTTCTGGAATATGCAAGTGCAGTTTGGGACCCTCATCAGGTCGTTCTTCAGGACAAACTAGTAAATGTGCAAACACGTACTGCTAACTCTATCACCTCACCATATCATTAGACAGTCTACAAAATCTAATTCGGAAAACCAAATACATGCACAACAGCCACTACAACCACATGTTCGCAGGACCCGTCGTCTTTAAATTCATCTCTATTCCCAGTACGATAAGGGATTGGAACTAACTATCACAGGATCTTCTAAGCAGGTCAGAAAAATATGCAAATCCTGCAAATAAGTTTACCTTATTGAGCAGAGGCAAAGACATGTCTAAACCAGCTACTTGACGAAAGCGTAGCGAAAATAATGTCCTTTGAATGTTTCGCCATAACTAATCAAGAAGAAGATCATGATCAAATGATGTCTTAAAATACAATTACACTAGGGTATTCAGTGTATCTCTGCACGGAGCATTGCATACGTTTCAAAATTGTCCAGAGGTTAATTACGTAATCACCCCGGTATGCCGAATGGGCCTTTCCAGTTTATCCATCAAACGTGCGACGTCATATTCAACTACGTTATGTGTAGGATGACATCATACTCAATTTCATCACGAAGGTGATAAGTTCCTCACGAATGCTTAATTCATGACGGACTACGCATTGCCCTAAGAGTCTTATATCTTTAATATTTAATGAAGATGTTGTTGAATATAGGCCGCAACAGCAACCAGTGAATTTGGTTTGAAAACAGTCAACAGCTTACCTATATAGTTTTATGGAAATTGAGAGTCAGAAAGTGCAGGGATCGGCCGACCACAATAGAGGCATAGCGAGCATGTAATTTGATTTGATAATGATGTCAGATAATTATGTCAGGGATAGGAACTTTCCATATACATGTACTGACATTCTTTTGCAATTGGCAATTCACTGAGAATATATTTCTATGCATACTATGTAACAGTTCTACTTCTTTTTAATGCCAATGTAATTCGTTTCCCTCTCTTTGTATTTGGGTTGTCAAAGGTATTTTTTGCTTTCCATTAATTTCCAATGATATTCTTTGCTCGACCGGCCAAGTAACCTGCGTTGCAGCGTATCTTACCAATAGTTTGTCTTTAGATGAATTCTACTGCAACAAATCAAATGCCCTGCTTCGTTACGAGCGTCCGATAAATGCCATGCCGCTTTATATTCATGGTATTTCTTCGCGGAGCACTGCACACGAGTCAGCGCCATCTTCACACCATTCCTAATTTTAGACACAAATCAGCGCTGATTGTAGAAATTAACGTAGGTTTATTGAACAATTTGACGAGATTTACACGAGCCATCTAGACCACTAAGAGCAGAATTGGTCCACATAATCGGTGATGCTTGTTGGACTGGAAGACCATCAGATTTTCAATTACAACATTAGATGAAAAAAGAAGCAATTCTACCGGAATAAGATTGTCTTTATTCTATTATGCGCACGCGGTCGATAATATCAGAAGATGGTGTTTCTATTTTCTCTAATATACATTTGAATCTGTGACTATTTAATTACACCCTTGCAGCAGAATACGATTAGGGCGAGGCCTATATGCGATACAGCCAAGGGCCTCGCAAAATAAGGGCCCCAAATCAAAAACAATTATCCGGAACCCATGTTATATCCGGCTCTCGAATCGTATTACTCCCTACAGATGTCGTACTGAGATCTACAATGGATCATTTTTCCCAGCAACAATCCATGCCTGGAACGCATGTCACAAACTATTCTACCTTATACGAATTTAAAAGTAAATTACAAGCAATGCATAGCATAGACAACCCGCACGCTGGTATTATGTTGCATCCAGAGCAGCTACTATTATAGCAAAGGATCGGGGGAACTAACATATGCTCTTGAAAGGCAACTTTATATAATAATCAACAATAGTGAAAAACATAAATAAATCAGAATTTCGAAATTATTTTTACCGAAAATTGTTGCTTCAACCGGAAAAGTTTTTCAAATATAACGTTTTCAAAGCAATCAATCGTGAACTAGCAGTAGTGAGTTAATCGCTCGACATATGCGACTATAGATAATACTATTCATACCCGCTTACACGACTATATTCAGATGCGGTATACCTGCACACAGAGTTGACACACGGTGGAATGCGAAGCACCAGCGAAGTCATTAATTGTCTCCAAGATAAGCGCTCCTAGATATAGTAAATGCTTTTTCTCAAATAATCTTGATTCGTTTCCATTTTTACCGATGATACTTTATTTAATAGTGTATGGAATTATGAATAAACATCATTTGTTATTCCCCTTTTCCCTTCCGTAATATAAGTGGGCTTTGCAACGGGTGCAGTAGTCTTAATGCAAATATAGAAAGGCATCTCAATACATCAGTAATAATTTGCCAATATCTTTTAAGCAAATTATATTAGAACACGTATTTATATAACTGGCTAACTGGCCATAAAAATAAAATAAATATATACCACTGAGCCAACAATGTACACATATGGGTACATTCAGAGCAGAGCGGCTGGTGAATGGGCTGCCGTGTTTCCAGGGCAAGATAAACCGTACTTTCGAAGGTTTAGGACACAGTTGAATTAGAGGGGATTGCTCCATAAGGCAGTAATCTCGCCCGGTCCAATTTTGTTCAAATATTCAATACAATGATGACTTGTTTACGCAGTGTTCTGTACCGAAACTGTACATGCATGTGAGTACTCAGCACTCTGTGGTCCTTCCACACCTACCCTTCTTCCATTGTCTTCTCTCTCTCGCTCTCTCCCTCCCTCCCTCTCTCTCTCTCTCTCTCTCTCTCGCTCTCTCTCTCTCTCTCTCTGTCTCTCGCTCTCCGTCTCTCTCTCTCTCTCTCTCTCCCTCTCTCTCTCTCTCTCTCTCTCTCTCTCTGTGTCTCTCTCTCTCTCCCCCTCTCTCTCTCTCTGTCTCTCTCTCTCTCGCTCTCTCTCTATCTCTCTCTATCTCTCTCTCTCGCTCTCTCTCTCTCTCTATCTATCTATCTCCCTCTCTCTCTCTCTCCCTCCTCCCTCTCGCCCTCCTTCCCTCCTCCCTCTCTCTCTCTCTCTCTCCCTCTCGCCCTCTATCTCTCACTCCCCTGTCCCCTCCCCTTCCCTCTCCTCTCCCTCTCTCCATCGCTCCCTCCCTCCATCCTTCTCACCCGCCCGCCCGCCCTCCCTCCCTCCTCCCTCTCTCTCTCTCTCCCCTGTCCCCTCCCTTTCCATCTCTCTCTCTCTCTCTCTCTCTCTCTCTCTCTCTCTCTCTCTCTCTCAATCACTCACTCCCTTCAAATTCATTATTATATTATTATTTATTAGTGTTAATGCTATGTTGTGCATCCGCCACTTGTTAGTATACTCCATGTGCAATAACTGTATGATGTGGGAGACACGGGCGTAGGACGCATATCTTATCGTGCTCTCACTTGAACTAAATACATTTTGTTTAAACCAAAACAATTATTTTATTTTAACAATTTCAATCTGTAATCCCAGTATCTCACCGCTACAGTCATTTATAAATCAATTTGCTTGGAAGCTGGTGATGCCTTTGTACAGAATGTACTATTATTTGGGGAAACTAGTATTCATACTAGTATTAGTAATAGTAGTAGTAGTAGTAGTAGTAGTAGTAGTAGTAGTAGTAGTAGTAGTAGTAGTAGTAGTAGTAGTAGTAGTAGTAGTAGTAGTAGTAGTAGTAGTAGTCATTGAAATCTGTGCTGAAGTTGGCTCTGCTAATTCTGACGAATATTTTCGTCACCACTGCTCATTTTCACTTTATTTTTGCTTTGTTTGCTACATAAGCGTATTTAGTTAATTTAGGTATTTTCTGTTTGTGTGTATTTCGTTGATGTTTGTCATATTCTGCGGCTGTAGTTTTGAATTTTCGAAAACTAGAGTCGCCGAGTAAGCCGTCATTGCCTTGCATTGGCAGTCTCGTTTTATTTTGTACATTAGTTTAGTTGAGATCTTGGCCGCCGTATCCACGTTATTACCAAGAACATTTAAACTAGGCGGGCTTGGTCTTCTATTCAGACGTCTCGCTTACTTGGCTAGCTAGCGCGCCGCGTACATGCATTTGTATTCACTAGAGCAGACAGGTGTATATTTCAATCTAGATCAATGTGAAAGCTCGCGTCAAGCATGTCAAGCCGTTATAAGCAGCTACTAAACCTTCGGCTTACCACTGCTGGTTTAAATGTTGGCGCTATTGATGGTTACCATGGCATAAAAGACACTGTGGGCGCTGGACTAAATGTATTAAACGGACTAATTAATATTAGCAGAAATGTATGGCATTTAACCGTCAGTTCGCAGGGAATTAAAGAAAGGTTTTTGGAAGAGGGCCTGATTGTCAATGGTCAAGTATGTAAAATCGAAGAGGTTGATTCGGATAAACTGATTGTGAAAGTGAAGGCACCTGTCGAAATTCCGAATGAACGCATTACAGCGGAAATGGGAAAATATGGGCAAGTTGTGAAAATTGAAAGAGAGACATACGCCTTCGATAGGACGCTTGAAAATGGTATAAGACGGGTGTGGGTGGAGAAGATAGATAAACCAATTCCACGCAAATTGCCTATTGATGGGAGCTTTTTCCTCCCTCTGTGGTATAGAGGCCAGGTTAAAGAATGCGTATCTGCTCTAGTACCGACCACCTAGCTAATACCTGTCCTTATAGAAATAAGTGCCTATTGTGTGGATCATCTGATCATTTTAAATCTCGATGTGATAAGAGATCAACTATGAATGATGCTAGTAGGCTTAATGTGGAAGAAGCCAGGGCTAGCTATATGACGCAAATGGCGGCATCTCTCAATTCCAGTGAAGTGCCCACTAGTAGCAATGCGCCGCACACCTATGCGCATGTTGTTAGTAGGGCTGCATGCCCCATTGATAGTAAGACTGTGGACTCCAATGTTAGTAAGATTGGGGGTTCCATTGTTACTAAGGTTGGGGATCCAGTTTTGGCAAAACATGTTGATGAGATTGAGGTTCTGGAGACAGGCATATCTGCTACCCCTCCAGCAACGGTTAATGAAATAGCCCGGGAAAATGATGATGCTGATGCTGTTGATGACTCACAAAGTTTAGTACTGGGACAAACAAAATTTGCATCTCAGTCAATGGAAGTTGATGTACAATGTGATTTGTCACCACTAGCTAAATCTGATTTGGTAATAAAAGATTCTACACAGATGGATGGACATGATAATAGTACTGGTGGTCTTAAAAGAGTGATAGAAGACCTGAGCTCTGAGGCCGAGGATGGCGAAGATGAGGATTTTGACGATGCCATCTCTGTTGCAGAGTCTGATACCTCGACCCAAACACAGGAATCCCAGCAGCCTGATGAAATGGTGTTGTATCGCTCTGAGAAGGGCGAGGTTTTGGTTCCCTATATAACACGTGTAGGCGTTCGCTACAGGCACTTGCGCAGTGATTCTGATATTTTCCGGTATCAGCATCTGACCATTACTGATCTGACAAATTCAGAGTTTATTATGAAGATTGGCAAATGGGCCAAACGGGATAAAAATACTAAAAAGATAAAACCAAACTAGGCATTATGGGTATTATTTATAGATTTTTAATCATAATGATAATTTGCTCACTCAATTGCTGTGGTTTGAATGATGGATTTAAGCAACGCATGTTGCGAGAGAAATTATCTGATTTAAAGGCTGATATCGTCATGCTTCAGGAAACTAAGTTCCATAATGTTAAAGTACTAGAAGACTTCAAACAACTTTCTAAGGGTGAAATATTTTATTCCAATGCCACTGATTTAAATACAGGAGTGGAGATCTTGGTTTTACCCAGGTGTTTGAGTTTATTAAATATCATTTCAGCGGAAGCTGATAGTAATGGCAGATGGGTCGTGGTGACTGTTGAAATGTCTGGTTCAACACTAAAGTTGGTGTCTATTTATGCCCCTGCATCCGATTCTCAACGAGGTGCATTTTATCCAGCCCTTCGCCAAGTAATTCATGATAGATCAGAAAGTATTATTATTGGTGGAGATTTTAATTGTGTTTTAAATCCAGAGAAGGATAGGCATCCGCTATCAACATACTCTGATACGTCTCATCGGCGTTTACAGGAAATATGTGACAGTGAGCACCTTTTGGATAGTTATAGAGTTCTAAAACCTGAATGCTGTGAATATACAAGAGTAACAGCAAATGGTCAGACAGCCTCTCGGTTAGACAGGATTTATGTACAGAGAGAGCTAAAAGAGTTAATTTCGGATACTGGCATATATCCCGTACCATTTTCTGATCATTGCCTAGTTTCCACTGTGTTAGATAATGCAGAATGGGTTACACGTGGTCCAGGTTTTTGGAAACTTAATATTTCCTTGCTGAATGATTTTGAGTACCATCGATGTATTGAACGTTTCTGGCGTTTTAAGCTCCGCAATATATCAGAATTTGAAAGCTTGATTTTTTGGTGGGAAGATGTTAAACTAGGGTTTGATAATATATCAAGGCAATATTCCATTCAAAAGGCAAGGAAAATGCGCAAAGAGGAGAGAAGGTTGATTCGTCCACAAGCCTTAATTTTTCGCAAAGTTTCAAGCGGCGATATTCACTTGACTGAGGTTTTGGAGGAGACCAGGTTAAAATTATCAAAAATAGAAATGTACAGAGCAGAAGGTGCAAAAGTAAGATCAAGAACCCAATTTTATTCTGAAGGTGAAAAGCCAACAACATATTTTTGTGGCCTAGAACAGTCTAGAGGTGTGGAAAAGATGATTAGAGGCCTTGAAATAAATGGGCAAATTGTTAATTCAAATAAAGA
Organism: Chaetoderma sp. LZ-2023a; assembly: GCA_034401795.1. Lineage (NCBI taxonomy): Eukaryota > Metazoa > Mollusca > Caudofoveata > Chaetodermatida > Chaetodermatidae > Chaetoderma > Chaetoderma sp. LZ-2023a. The sequence goes on from CM067375.1 coordinate 51,558,571, forward strand.
TCGACTAGGAACTGTTCAGACATTTTATGAAAATTTGTATAAGTCTGAAGAAATTGATGAAGAGTTGGCAGCTGAATTACTTGCTAATGTTAAGGAAACATTGACTCCTCCGTCGGCTGATATTTGTGATGAATATTTAACCTTAGAAGACCTGACTAAATCGCTTAAAACAATGAAGAATGTGAAATCGTCAGGGGGAGATGGCCTGCCTGTTGAGTTTTACGTTACTCTCTGGCATCTCATTGGTCCGAAATTCTGTGAGATTGTTAAAGGAATTTTCCATCAGGGAAAATTTCCTTTGACAATGTCTCAAGCACATGTACGTCTGCTATTTAAAAAGGGTGACCGGAGTGACATACGGAATTATAGGCCAATTTCTCTCCTTGGAGTTGATTACAAGATTATTGCTAGAGCTCTTTCACTAAAACTAGGTCAGGTGCTGGGCGACGTTATTAATCCTGTTCAGACATGTTCAATACCTGGTAGATCAATATTAACCCACACTGTGCTTATTAGAGATCTGATTCAGTTAGTTGAAAAGGATAACATTCCAGGTGCCATTGTGGCATTAGATAATGAAAAGGCTTTCGATCGTTTTGAGTGGAAGTTTCTGTTGATGTCATTAAATCGATTCGGCTTTGGGCCCAATTTTATTAAATGGATCCGAATATTGTACAATGGCATTACTAGTAGATACCTTGTGAACAATTTTAAAAGCCAGCCAGTTGTCTTAGAATGAGGGGTTCGACAAGGTTGCTCACTGTCAGCACTTTTATGTGTAATTTGTATGGAAACCTTGGGAGCGACAATAAGAGAAGATATAAATTATCATGGACTGTGTATTCGTGGTCTTATGACACCAGTAAAATTATCACAATATTCCGATGATACGACTAATTTTGTTGGCCAAAATAGTGATTTTAATCGTTTACATCTTACTTTGGAGAATTTCCAAAAAGCGTCAGGACTCAAAATTAATAAAGAAAAATCAGTAGGTTTGTTTTTGGGTTCATGGAAAGATCGAAATGATCAGCCATTAGGCATCAATTGGTCCGCTGACATAATACAGATCTTAGGCATTCATTTCAGTCGAAGAAACCATGATTCCATTAATTGGACAAACTTGCTTTCTAAAATGAGCAAGAAAATTATTCAATGGAAACATCGACGTCTGACTATTTTTGGCCGTGCAATAGTAATCAATAATTTGATATTGTCACAACTTTGGTATATTGCTGCAGTTGTTAATATGCCCAAACATATTGAAAAGGAAATTACCAAGATGATATTTGATTATTTGTGGGAGGGTAAAACACACCTTGTCTCACAACGTGTCTGTACTAATAATACGCTTGATGGTGGGCTTTCCATTCCAGACCTAAGAATTAAATGCGTCTCGTTAAGGCTGAAATTATTAGATGATTTACTTCATTCAGATAGTCAGTGGGCAAATGTGTCTAGATGCCTTATAGAAAGGTGTATTGAGCCATTTTCAGCTAAATCCTTTTTCTGGTCTTCTAAACCTCCACCGAATTACACACGGATTCCATTGGTATTTTTGGACATTAAAGCTGCTTTAGCTAAGTTTGTTCGCAAAGAAGATTCACCTCTTTGCTGGGAGCATGCCTCCAGCCAGTACCTATGGGGGAATGATCATATTCTATATGAAGGCAGAGGTTTATATTACATTTCTTTTGCTAAGCATGGTATTCAAAATGTGTGTGATATTGTAGATGTGAAAACTCGAAAATGGAAATTACTATATGACATATCACGAGTAACATCTTTACGCCCAATTGACGTGCAGCGTCTTCTAAAATGGTTACAGGAAGCAATTCCAATGGAATGGTTTCTTCTCCCTAATGGGTCTGTGAATGATGCTTGCTCCAAGTTAATCCTGGAAAGTACTGATGGACGTTTTTCATATACGTTAAGGAATAAGGGGTGGTATAATATTTTAATGATGCATAATATTACTATTCCAAAGGCTGTCGCGGCATGGGAAAGGACTGAACATTCTCCCCTGAGTTGGGATATGGTTTGGAAAAATATCCATTCACCACACATACCTAATCGAGCAAGGGATGTTGTCTGGCGATTGCTTCATAGAAAACTATGGGTGGGCCCCCTCCTCAAGAAAGTTGGCATAGCAAATAATGACCACTGTCTATTTTGTACAGTCACTGAGGAAACCATTATCCATTTGTTTACAGAGTGTGTGCCCGTCTCCCAATTTTGGATGTACATTGGACAGATATTTAGGAAAATTGTCACAGTTGATATCAACATAATCCAAGATGCAATTCTATTTCATGAATCAGACGCTTATAATCTGACTAATAATGCATAGGATCTTGTTATTTTGTTTGAGTGTGGCGGTCTGGGCAATTTGGAAGCATCGTTGTACGATAGTTAGTGACTCATATACAGGGTTTAACTCCAGCAGTTTTGAGAAATTGAAGTGCGCTTTTCGTGCCTTGTTTTCGTATTGCCTTAAATGTGAATTTCATAATACAGTGACTAAAAATAGACTTCACTCTTTTGAAGTTATTTGGTGTTCTGGTGATTTGATTTCCATTGTTTCGACAAATTTGATTATTTACTATCCACCATAATTGACCTCTGGAGTGATTTTTTAAATAATATACATGTATTTGTGCGCTTGGAGCTGTGATTTTGTTTCAAACTACTTTGTTTTGATGTTTTCTATATTTAAAAGCTAACCATATATTTTAATTATTATTTTTAAAGCACATGCAGCATTAGTGGTTTTAGAGTGCGCGTGCGTGTGCATGCATGTGCGCTGACTGTTACTATATGAAACAGCAGCATTTACTTCACGCAGCAACAGCTCCAACACGCGCATGCACTCTAAAGCTCTGCTAATCAGATTGAGATGAAAATTGCGAGTGTTTGCTCTGAAAGGGTTAAACCTTGTCCCTAAATTTAGGTGGTCATTCGAACAGGTTACCCCAATTTGTTTTTGGCAATGTTAATAAACAATCCAACATTTTTTTATTAATAATGTTGTTTCCGGGGTAATCTTAGAATCTGAATCCAAAGGTAAATTGCTTTCGACTAAAATAAATTTAACATTCAATGTACTGCTTCCTAATAATAGATTGGAAATACTTAGCATGTATACATATAATCGTGATTTTATAGATTATCCTGCGGGGCGTTGATTATTGATTAATTTGTTTCCGATTGACTGTGTGTGTTAAATACGTCCGATCGCTGTGTTTGTTTCACAGCCTATGCTCGCGTGAGCTTTTATAATTTTAATGGAATGTTGTTGAGCTAGTTACTTGGAATTTTTAAAGGGACATATTTAGCTGTTTTGAATTTTTTAATTAATCGTTTGACTACCATATATTTTTTGTTTATTTATACACATGACTGATATAATCGTTTGTTCTCTTTGATTTATTCTATGATTAATGTTCTTTCAGCCAGTTTATTTTTGTGTATTATGGATTTCCACACGATCCATTGATCGTGTTACCAAAAAGAAAAAGAAAAAAAAAGTAGTAATAGTTGTAGTAGTAGTAGTAGTCGAAGTGAACGCACGCGTTTATTTAGCTCTGCAATTGCTGCCCGAATTTGCTAGTTTCTAGCGTGATTTTGTAGATAAATTTTATACATATATTTCGTATTAGTATTTCCTTTCAAACTTTATGTTTAATTTGTAAATTCTTGCCTTGTTTGGAGCGCATTTTATGTCTCCATTTTCTAAAGGCATTCCTCTTAGCTGGCGGTTTCCGCCATTTAATAGGGCTCCTCTTACTGTGGTCAATGCAATACATTTCTCCCCGCCCCAGTCTGCTATATCTATAGTTCGTAGGCTAGCGCATTATATTTGGCAAGATCGCTTGAGTGAGTGGATTTAATTCCTTTGTCATTTGTAAGCACAAGCCTAGTTCTTTAACTATATAAATCCTTATAGTCAGTTGGCTGTCCCTGGTTAACTCGAACAGACTAACAAATATATGACTGTACTATCTATTCATATATTTGTTAGTATATTTTAATCGGCTAGGTGTTAGTGAACCACTTAGAAAGTGGTTCAAACTAACAAGTATACGACTGTACTCTCTATTCATATATTTGTTGGTAGACGTCAAAGTTTCAAAAGGGGACACTATTTATTTAGTGTTTAGCGCTTTCCCTGACGTCCTGGTGTTATATACGTATATATTTATTATATATTGTAGTAGTATGGTGTTCCTCCTTTGATAAAACACCATGTCAACCTATAAGCGTACCCTAAGCCTTAAAATAAAACTAAGGGGCTATCGACGTGTATCATGGGTTAAAAGACGTCGTTGGCACGGGACCTGCAGGGGCTTATCAATGTTACTAAAACTGTATGGAATGTAACAGTGTCAAATGAGGGGGTCAAGGAAAAGTTTCTGGAAGATGTTCTTATTGTAAAAGGTGAAGTTTGTAACGTAGAGGAAATCGAGTCAGATAGGTTGCTAGTGAAGATGAAAGTTCCACTAGAAATTCAAGAAGTATGGCAAAGTGCAAATGATTGAACGGGAAACGTATCTCTTTGACAGAACGCTAGAAAACGGTGTAAGACGTATTTGGTTTGATAAAGTGGATAGCCCTTTACCCAGCAGATTGACGCTTGATGGCAGCTTTGTCCTGCCCTTATGGTATAGAGGGCAAATTAAAGAATGCCGGATCTGCCTAAGTACTGACCATTTGGTAACAGATTGTCCCAATCGAAACAAATGTTTGCTCTGTGGTTCAGTTGACCATTTTAAATGGTGCTGTCCAAAAATCAAAACAAGCCCTCAGTATCAGGAGATAATCGCCCATTAAAGGATGCAACTGAGTCAAATGCTTTTGAAGCAACCGCTACGTAAGCTGTTGTTTTGTTTCATGCCACTGTAAATGACACAAACAAATCATCAAATCCTGTTAAAGTAACCACAGTTGATGAAATTCATGTATTAGTGGACGGTATAACCTTAAGTCAAGAAAATACTCAAAAGGCAGTGGAGCCAAAAGTTGATGTAAAAGACACGCAGGAAAATGATGATCTTACAGTAGAGCCAGTTTACAATTCCTTAGAAGATGAATTAAAATTAGGACAGGATAAGTTTAGGACTCAGAAGACAGAAAGTTCAGCCGATTTTCCGCTAAGCCCACTTGATTTAAGTCAGCGTGAAGATATGGTAAATGATGCTCCTACCAAATGTTACTTAAGTAGCAATAAGCCTCATAAAGAAGACAATAGTTCAGAATCTGAGATTGAAGTAAATGATATGGATGATGATACAATGTCAGTTGCAGAATCGGATATGTCCATTCAAACACAGAGTTCACAGATGAAAGATGAAGTGGTAATGTACCGATCAGAAGGGGGTGGAAGTGTTAGTGCCATATGTAATGGCGAGAGGCGTGAAATATCGTCTACTGTGCCATGATTCTGATATTTCCAAATATGAATATTTGTCTGTGGTAAAACTAGGGAATATTGAATTCGCAGGAAAATTAGGTAAATGGTCTAAGAAACGAGCTAAAAAACCCAAATCTAGTTAATCTAATGATGGCGGTTGTAAACATCATTTTACAAATTATGATTATCTGCACCATCAATTGCAGAGGATTAAATACTGAATTCAAGCAGCGCCACTTGCTTGAAGAATTAGCAAATGAGAGAGTTGATATTGCTTTTCTACAAGAGACGAAAATTCAAAAAGCTGAAGTGTATGAATCTCTCAAAGATATTTCAAAAGGGCAGATTTTTTTTTCTTTATCACAAGATAATAGTGCGGGACTGGCGAGTCTTATCCTGCCCCGCTGTCTCAACTATGTTGACGTTATATCGTCGTCATCAGATCCAAATGGACGTTGGATTTGTGTATCAATTGATGTACTAAACACAAGTTTAAATGTGATGTTCCTTTATGCACCTACCTCTCATCAATTGCGTCGTGAATTTCTAAATGATGTTTCCACAATAATTCAAGACAGAACGCCTGAAAACCTAATTATGGGCGGTGACTTTAATTGCATATTAGACAGAAACTCTAGGTCTAATTTTAATGACACATCGCATAATATTTTGAAACACATTTGTGAAAATAAAAGCTTGTTAGACACTTATCGGATTGAAAATCCAGAAGGCCAGGAATTTACTTGGTTTTCAACCGATGGAAGGTTAGCTTCAAGGTTAGACAGGATCTATGTAGAACGTTCATTGAAATGTTACATGTGTAAAACTAACATAAAACCAGTAACTTTCTCTGATCACAATATGTTTTCCATCACATTAGACAATGCTGACTGGGTCAAACGAGGAGATGGATTTTGGAAACTTAATGTAGCATTGCTACGAGATCGTTGCTACCGCAAATGTGTGGAAAGATGTTGGAGGCATTGGGATGAAAGAAGAGGTTCGTATGAATGTATAACAGACTGGTGGGAAGATGCTAAATCAGACCTGAAATATATTTCAAGGCAGTATTCCATTAGGAAAGCACGTGAAATACGAAAGCTTAAAAAGGCGCTTCAGAGGTCGTTGTGTAAAATTAATAAGAAAATTAATAATGGGTAATATAATTATTACGAACTATTAGTTAAATTAAAAGATAGACTAAATGAAATAGAGCAATATCAGCTTGATGGCGCCAAAATAAGGTCAAGAGCACAAATGCACACCAAGGGCGAAAAGCCTACACGTTACTTTTGTAACTTGGATAAAGCAAGAGGTATAGAGAAAGTAATGCGCTCACTGAAGACTAATGATGGAGTATCAGTGTGCTCAAATGCAGAAATGATTGAAACAGTATCCGAATTTTACAAATCATTGTATAAATCTGAGGGAAGCGAGGAAACTGCAACTAGAGATGTTTTAGCTAATATAACGAAAAGATTTCCAGATTCATGTCGCGAAAACTGTGACCAATCAATAACAATTGATGATTTGAGAAAAATCCCTCAAAGGTATGAAGTTAGAAAGGTCTCCTGGATGTGACGGACTTCCAGTTGGATTTTATCAAACATTCTGGCAAATATTTGGGCCAGTATTAGAAGAAATAGCAACCACCATTTTTAAGCAAGGGCATCTCCCTACATTGATGGCCCAAGCATATGTTCGGCTTATATACAAGAGGGGTGACAGAAATAAATTACAGAATTATAGACCAATCTCTCTACTCTGTGTAGATTATAAGATTATTACTCGGGCACTAACATTAACACTTGGCGCAGTCCTAGGCGAAATCATTCATTATGATCAAACCTGCTCTGTGCCAGGAAGATCAATATTAAACAACACTTTGCTTATATGGGACCTTATTCAATTACTTGAAAAGGATTGTATCCCAGCAGCAATAATAGCACTTGATAACGAGAAGACGTTTGACAGACTAGAATGGGATTTCTTGTTTAAGTCTTTAGACCATATTGGCTTTTGTTCAAGATTTATTATATGGGTCAATATTTTATATACTGATATAACAAGTTGCTAGTTAGCTAACAATCAGCTATCCAAACCTGTAGTGTTGGAACGAGGTGTCAGACAGCGTTGCTCACTGTCCCCGCTTCTATTCGTCATAGCTATGGAATCGTTGGGGCCACATTGAGGCAACGCAATGACTTTCAAGGAATATGTATACGTGGCGTAGAAAGGCCACTAAAGGTTTCTCAATATGCAGATGATACGACTGTGTTTGCGGGTAAAAATACGGATTTTAGAATTTTAAATGGAGTATTAACAGATTTTCAAAAGGCATCAGGACTTAAAGTCAATAGAGATAAATCTAAGGGATTGTTTTTGGGCGATTGGAAGGGCAGAACTGATAATGTGATGGATATTAACTGCTCAAATGATGTCATACAGATTTTGGGTATTTACTTTAGTAGAGAACAAAATGTATTACTAAACTGGGAAGAAAGGATATCCAAGCTAAAGTGTGCATTACTAAATTGGAAACGACGTCGCCTAACTGTCTTTGGCAGGACATTTGTCCTTAATAATTTAATTTTATCTGGACTGTGGTATACCGCTTCTGTAGTTCATATGCCCAAATCAGTAGAGTCAAAGATCAACACGTTACTTTTGTCCTTCTTATGGGAGGACAAAGCCCATTTAGTATCACAGTCAATCCTCACCAATGAAAAGCATGCCGGAGGCCTGGATTTGGTTAATGTTTCAGCAAAGTGTGCTTCTTTAAAATTAAATTCTTGAATAAGATACTTACTTCAATCTCATCTTGGTCAAGTGTTTCAAGGGCACTTCTCCAAAGGTACGTTGACCCATTTCCAGTAGAATGTTTATTTATGTGCAATAAATTGCCACCTAATCATCAAAAGATTCCAAATGTATATAAAGAACAGCGCGACGCCTTAAAAAATATTTACACGATCAATGCCACAACCCAATTGTTGGGAAGATGACTTAGAGCAACGTCTTTGGGGCAACGAGTTGATTCGTGATAATGATGATGTATTATATTTGCCCTCTATGGCCAAACATGGTATTCAATATTTACGTGACTTGGTAAATCCGAAATCTCGTAAATGGATTGCGATGCAAGATGTAGCAAGAATAACATCAATGAGACATATTGATGCTCAGCGCTTATTTGTTAGAATAAAGAATGCAATACCTGCTGTATGGTTCAAATTGCCGAAAGCACGTGGCAACATTGATATGTTGCAACCAACATTAGTATTTATGTCAGAACATATAAAATACAACATGGCATCTAGAGACTGGTATATAATTATAATGCAAAGTCAGAGACAGACTCCTATTGTGGTTAGGCATTGGAACAATTTAGGATGCACGCCAAAGAACTGGAAAAATGCCTGGAAAGCAATACATCTACCGTGTCTACCAGGAAATGCACGGGACCTGACATGGCGATCACTCCATCGAAGGCTATGGGGCGGTCATCTTACTTATATGTGTAAAATATCAAGTACAGACCGGTGCTTATTATGTAATACTGAGGAGGAAACGATAGACCATCTATTTACTCAGTGTCGCATAACTAGAGGCTTTTGGGTATATATCAATATGCACCTTGCTAAATTTGGAACCAAATATGTGAATTTAGTGGCTGAAACAATTTTGTTCAAGGATTGCTCAGCTATCGGACGAATCATTAATAGCAAGGAGAAAGAATTGTAAATAACCCTGTTATCTGTAGGAGTGTGGGCCATCTGGAAGCATCGGTGTTCAGAGGCCAGAGATAAAACCGGCAACAACCATCAGAGAGCCATACAAGCTATATTTCGATCATTGTTGATAAACTGCATTCATTGTGAATTTTACAGGCTAGTAGAACATGGGAGAGAAAGTAGATTTAAAGACGTATGGTGCAAAACTGGCCTAGTATCAATTGAATACGGATATCTAAAAATATCAGAAGCGGAACTTGTATAAGCTAGCACACTCGCTGCTTGCTGTATATTGATAAATGCCATCTGAATTTAATTTAATTGCCTTTATTTTAAAATTGTAATGCCTTAGGAGACTCGAATCTTGACGAATATCCTAACCTTGGGATCAGAATATTTAAATATCAAATGAGCATTATGTCAATATTCTGGAGGTGATCCGATTCTCAAGTTAACAGAGTGTGATATCGTACAATTAGCTTCCTGTTGTAAATATTTACTGTAGGTGTATTTGTTCCAGGGTAATTTGCAAAAACTTACAATGAAGTAAATTTAGAATGTGAACCCAGAGCGCCATCTAAGTAGTCATAGTTTGTATACGTTTGCTTTGTGCATTATATTATATAAAGGCTACTACGTCCGTTGGGTATTTAATAATCGGCTAACTGGCGTCAATGAGTGACTTTTTGTTACTTATTGATGGGTCACCTCGCCACTTGTTGGCGAGCTGCACTCGCCATGTGGCCCTACTACTATACGGTGTGCTACGTTAAACTACATATGATCTACTTAGCCTGCCGGTCATGAATCGGCTCAATGGCATCAATGATTAGCAGTAGCTTACTGCTAATTATTGATGAGTGGCTTTACCACTTGTTGGTTAGCTATGCTCGCCATTTGGGCCTACTACTACACCATGTGCAAATAGCAATGTCTTTGTTGAATTATGTTATGTTATCAGCTCTTTATTAATTATGTTTTCTATGTAGTTTTGCCACGGTTGTGGTATATGATAATAGAGTAGTTTAGCTTGCACTGTTTTGACATGTTATGTTTGTATTGTTATTCTATTAATAAAGCCTGCTATTTCAACCGATTTTTATGGGGGTTTGCAAGCCTTTTTAAAGGAGTTTCTCGGGGAAGTGTATCCGACTGCGACAGCGTCGGATTTTCAAAAAAAAAAGAAGAAAGAAGGAGTAGTAGTAGTAGTAGTAGTAGTAGTAGTAGTAGTAGTACTAGTAGCAGCAGTAGTAGCAGTTGTAGCCGTAGTAGTAGTAGTAGTAGTAGTAGTAGTAGTAGTAGTAGTAGTAGTAGTAGTAGTAGTAGTAGTAGTAGTAGTGGTGGTAGTAGTAGTAGTAGTAGTAGCAGTAGCGGTAGCAGTAGCAGTAGTAGTAGTAGTAGTAGTAGTAGTAGCAGTAGCAGTAGCAGCAGCAGGAGTAGTAGTAGTAGTAGTAGTAGCAACAGTAGTAGCAGCAGTAGTAGCAGTTGTAGCCGTAGTAGTAGTAGTAGTGGTGGTGGTGGTGGTGGTGGTGGTGGTGGTGGTTATATGATTAAACGCACTGGCTCCCAAGTTTGGGAGATATTTTTTATTTATTTTATTGTCTGAGATGTGTTATGTTTGTTTGATAGAGGCCTATAAAATATGAATAATATATATCATTCATTCTGAAGGTTTTTGAAGAGTTAATTTCGATTTAACCAAGATGTCAGGTAGATTGGAGTTTTTCTTAAAGGCTATCACTGGACGCAAATTAAGAGGTTCTTTCATTTTATCCTGCAATTTATGATATTCATCTTTCAAAATTTCAGAAATTTCAACATTTTTTCGATTGTATGTTATACTGAATGGAATAATTTCACGTTGATCAGCAAGACCAGGGTCCACGTTTATGCCTCTCGGCCATTTTGTTTTCAGTTGCTTAATCCAAAATCTCGAAGTTTTCTTTGTTTATCAGTTTCTTCGGCCGTAGCAGAAAGAGGCGGTTGCTCAATAGGCATAATTTCAAAGTGTCTATTGACAGAATGACCAGGAAGATTGAAATGTTAAGCTACGTTGGTGTCCTCGTCATGTCTAATATCGCAAAGGTGTCTAGTTGCTCGCCATCTGAAAGGGCATTTTGTTTCACCGACATACTGCTTTTGGCATAATTTGCAAGATATTAAATAGATAAAATTTTTAGAATCGCAATCTAAATTAGACTGAAGTTGGAATTTGCTTTTGTTCTGATAACTGACAAATGTTTTCTGGTTAGGTAGATAGAGGTCTAATTTACACCTCTTCTTTCCACATTTCTGAGATTGTCCTACGCCTATAATCGGACGATTGTGACGAATTTTGGTAGGCTTTTGATCGGCAGCCTTATCAGTAATAGTTTCCAAATCATGTAAAGTTTCGGACTTTATTTTACGCAAAAATCGTGTTGAATATCCCCTCGGTTTGAGGGCTTTGAATAAGGTGGAACACGCAGATTCAAAATTCTTTCTATCTCTAGAATTTCGGTGAAATCGGATAATCTATGATTTGACAATACCTTTAAAAGTATGAGGTGGATGGAAAGAATTATTATGCAGTAGTTGATGGGAATCGGTGGTCTTAAAGAATACTTTGTAATCAAGAAGCCCACTCGTGTTATAATTTACACCTTTGTAGAGAGTAATGTCCAAAAAGTCTATGGACAACTGGTCGATGTTGGCTTTAAGATTGATGTTAGGATCGTGATTGTTCAAAATAGTGAAAAATTCATCAAACTCTTCCCTCGAATGATTCCAGATCATAAAATGTCATCGAGGTACCGGCGGTAAAATAAGGGCTGCTTAGGACATCTGTTAAGCGCATCTTCTTCCCACTCAGCAACATAGATGTTGGCAAAACTAGGACTAAAATGTTTACCCATAGCGCATCCACAGATTTGTTGGTAGATTTCGCCAGGGAATTCGAAATCATTGGCCTTTAAACTCAGCTCCAGGAGAGCTAATATTTCGCCAGTGGGCCTATTGTTATCTGGATATTTATCAAATGCTCTGCGCACAGAAGTCAAACCCCTTTCGATGTCAATGTTTGTGTACATAGCATCAATGTCGAGGGTTACCAAGAGTGAGTTTGGAGGAACAGAAATTTTGGAGACCTCGGATAGGAAATCCTCAGTGTTGTTCAAAAAGCTGAAATGTCTATTCGCAATTGGTTGTAGGTGGTAATCAATAATTTCACTAATTCGATAAGATTCAGAGCCGCAATCAGAGATAATAGGTCGACTCGGCGGTATCATAGGGTCGGACCATGACTCAATAGGTTTATGAATTTTTGGCAAAAGGTAAAATGTACGTGGATTTGAATCTCGTTTAGCAGTAAGGTATTTAAACTGCTCTTTCGTTATGCCCTTGTTGTCAGCCATTTCTTGAAGGATTCCATTAAATTTATCACAATTATTTTGCCAGAGTGGTTCGTCTAATTTGCGGTAGTGTTTCAGATTACTGAGTTGCCGATGCGCTTCACGAATATAATTGTCCTTACGCATTATTACAGTAGCAGATCCATTGTCAGCAGGCTTTATAACGATGTCATTGTTTTTACGCAAACCTGTTAAGGCTAAACGTTCTTGATATGACAAATTTTGATGATTTTTAGGAAATTCTACATTTTCAACACGCTCCTGGATAGCTTTTATACTATCAGGGATCGCAGGGTCAACTAACTTCGAGTTAGGTGCCCAGCCAGTCTTCTCAACAAAATGTAGAAAGTTGTTTTTCTTGGAATTTCGAAAAAAGTCTGCTAATTTTACATGGTGAGAAAATTCTTCAATTTCCCAGAAGCCATTATCTAGAACCAGTTAGGTTAATGATATTACCACCCAGGCCAATTGGTGGTGGTGGTGGTAGTGGTAGTGGTACTGGTAGTAGTAGTAGTAGTAGTAGTAGTAGTAGTAGTAGTAGTAGTAGTAGTAGTAGTAGTAGTAGTAGTAGTAGTAGTAGTAGTAGTAGTAGTAGTAGTAGTAGTAGTAGTAGTAGTAGTAGTAGTAGTAGTAGTAGTAGTAGTAGTAGTAGTAGTAGTAGTAGTAGTAGTAGTAGTAGTAGTAGTAGTAGTAGTAGTAGTAGTAGTAGTAGTAGTAGTAGTAGTAGTAGTAGTAGTAGTAGTAGTAGTAGTAGTTTTAGTCGAAGTGAACGCACACGTTTATTTAGCTCTGCAATTGCTGCCCGAATATGCTAGTTTCTAGCGCGATTTTGTAGATAAATTTCATACATATATTTCGTATAATATTTCCGTTCAAACTTTATGTTTAATTTGTAAATTTGTCTTGGTTGGAGCGGATTTTGTGTCTCCATTATCTAAAGGCACTCCTCTTAGCTGGCGCTTTCAGCCATTTAATAGGTCGCCTCTTACTGTGGTCAATGCAATACTGTTCTCCCCGCGCCAGTATGCTATTTTTATAGTTCGTTGGCTAGCGCATTATATTTGGCAAGATCGCTTGAGTGAGTGGATGTAATTCCTTTGTCATTGGTAAGCACAAGGCTAGTACTTTGATTATATACATCTTTATAGTCAGTTGGCTGTCCCCAGTCAACTCGAACAGACTAACAAATATATGTCTGTAATATGTTAGTATGCATTAGGGAACCGCTTTAATCGGTTACGTGTTAGTGAACCACTTAGAAAGTGGTTCAAACTAACAAATATACAACTGTACTCTCTATTCGTATATTTGTTGGTAGACGTCAGGGTTTCAAAAGGGGACACTAGTTATTTAGTGTTTAGCTCTTTCCCCGACGTCTTGGTGTTATAGTTTTGTATTATATATTGTAGTAGTATGGAGTTTCTCTTTTTATAAAACACCATGGCAACCTATAAGCGTACCCTAAGCCTTAAGATAAGAACTAAGGGTTGGGGTGTAACGGCTATCGACGTGTATCATTGGTTAAAAGACGTCGTTGGCGCGTGACCTGCTGCTTTGCAGGGGCTTACCAATGTTTCTAAAACTGTATGGAATGTAACAGTGTCAAATGAGGGGGTCAACGAAAAGCTTCTAGAAGATGTTCTTATTGTAAAAGGCGAAGTTTGTAACGTAGAGGAAATCGAGTCAAATAGGTTGCTAGTGAAGATGAAAGTTCCACCAGAAATTTCAGATGACAGAATCATGAATGAACTCAAGAAGTATGGCAAAGTGCAATAGATTGAACGGGAAACATATCCCTTTGACAGAATGCTAGAAAACGGTGTAAGACGCATCTGGTTTGATAAAGTGGATAGCCCGTTACCAAGCAGTTTGACGCTTGATGGCAGCTTTGTCCTGCCCTTATGGTATAGAGGGCAACTTAAAGAGTGCCAGATCTGCCTAAGTACTGACCATTTGGCAACATATTGTCCCAAGCGAAACAAATGTCTGCACTATGGTTCAGTTGACCATTTTAAATGGCGTTGTCCAAAAAATCAAAACAAGCCCTCAGTATCAGGAGATAATCGCCCATTAAAGGATGCAACTGAGTCAAATGCTTCTGGAGCAATCACTACGGAAGCTGTTGTTGTGGTTTATGCCACTGAAAATGACACAAACAAATCATCAAATCCTGTTAAAGTAACTACAGTTGATGAAATTCAAGTATTAGAGGAGGGTATAACCTTCAGTCAAGAAAATAATCAAAATGCAGTGGAGCCAAACGTGGCTGTAAAAGACATGCAGGAAAATGATGATCTTACTGAAGGGCTAGTATACAATTCCTTAGAAGATGAATTAAAATTAGGACAGGATAAGTTTAGGACTCAGAAGACGGAAAGTTCAGTTGATTTTCCGCTAAGCCCACTTGCTCTAAGTCAGCTTGAAGATATGGTAAATGACTCTCCTGTCAAATGTAACTTATGTAGCAATAAGCATCATAAAGAAGACAATAGCTCAGAATCTGAGATTGAAGTAAATGATATGGATGATGATACAACGCCAGTTACAGAATCAGATGTGTCCATTCAAACACAGAGTTCACAGATGAAAGATGAAATGGTAATGTACCGATCAGAAGGGGGTGAAGTGTTAGTGCCATATGTAATGGCGAGAGGCGTGAAATCTCGTCTACTGCGCCATAATTCTGATATTTCCAAATATGAATATTTGTCTGTGGTAGAACTAGGAAACATTAAATCGCAGGCAAATTTGGTAAATGGTCTAAGAAAAGAGCTTAAAACCCCACATCAAGTTAATCTAATGATGTCGGTTGCAAACATCATTTTACAAATTATGATTATCTGCACCATCAATTGCAGAGGATTAAATACCGAATTCAAGCAGCGCCACTTGCTTGAAGAATTAACAAATGAGAGAGTTGATATTGCTTTTCTACAATAGACCAACATTCAAAAAATTGAAGTGTATGAATCTCTCAAAGATATTTCAAAAGGGCAGATTTCTTATTCTTTATCACAAGATAATAGCGCGGGCGTGGCCATCCTTATCCTGCCCCGCTTTCTCACCTATGTTGATGTTATATCTTCGTCATCAGATACAAATGGACGATGGATTTGTGTATCGATTGATGTACTAAACACAAGTTTAAATTTGATGTTCCTTTATGCGCCAACCTCTCATCAATTGCGTCGTGAAGTTCTAAATGGAGTTTCCACAATAATTCAAGACAGAACGCCTGAAAACCTAATTATGGGCGGTGACTTTAATTGCATATTAGATGAAGTTAAAGACAGAAACGCTAGCTCTAATTTTAATGACACATATCTCATAATATTTTGAAACACACGTGTGAATATAAAAGCTTGTTAGACACATATCTGATTGAAAGTCCAGATGGCAGGGAGTTTACCTGGTTTTTCAACCAATGGAAACAAAGCATCCAGATTGGACATGATCCATGTAGAACGATCATTGAAAGGTTACATGTGTAAAACTAACATAAAACCAGTAACTTTCTCTGATCACAATATGTTTTCCATCGCTAACTGGATCAAACGAGGAGATGGATTTGGAAACTCAATGTAGCGTTGTTACGAGATAGTTCCGATCGTAAATGTGTAGAAAGTTGTTGGAGACATTGGGATGAAAAGAGAAGTTTGTATGAAAGTATAACAGACTGGTGGGAGGATGTTAAATCCGACCTGAAACATATGTCAAGGCATCAGGAAAGCACGAGAAATGCGAAAGCGTAAAAAGGCACTTCAGCGGTCGGTGCGCAAAATTAATAAGAAAATTAACGATGGAGAATATAATTATTACGAAATATTAGTTAAATTAAAGGGTAGACAAAATGAAATAGAGCCATATCAGTTTGATGGGACGAAAACAACGGCAAGAGCACAAATGCACACCGAGGTTGATAAGCCTACACGTTGCTTATGTAACTTGGAAAAAGCAAGAGGTATAGAGAAATTAATGCGCTCACTGAAGACTAATGATGGTGTATCAGTGTCCTCAAATGCAGAGATGATGGAAACACTATCCAAATTTTACAAATCATTGTATAAATCTGAGAGAAGTGATGAAACTGCAACTATAGATTACATATTTTAGCTAATATAAAGCAAAGACATCCAGATGCATGTCGCGAAGGTTGTGACCAATCACTAACAATTGATGATTTGAGAAAATCCCTCAAAGATATGAAGTTAGAAAAGTCTCCTGCCTGCGACGGACTTCCAGTCGAAATTTATCAAACATTCTGGCACATATTTGGTCCAGTATTAGAAGAAATAGCAGCTAGCATTTTTCAGCAAGGGCATCTACCTCCATCGATGACCCAAGCATATGTTCGGATTATATACAGGAGGGGTGACAGAAATAAAATACATAATTATAGACCAATCTCTCTACTCTGTGTAGACTATAAGATTATTACTCGGGTACTAACATCAAAACTTGGCGCAGTCATAGGCGAAGTAATTGATGATGATCAAACGTGCTCTGTACCAGGAAGAACGATATTAAACAACACATTGCTTATACGAGACCTTATTCAATTAGTTGAAAAGGATTGCATCCCAGCAGCAATAATAGCACTTGTTAACGAGAAGGCGTTTGACAGACTTGAATGGGGGCGTCTTATTTAAGTTTTTAGACCATATTGGCTTTGGTTCCAGATTTAGTAAATTGGTCAATATTTTATATACTGATAAAACAAGTTGCTATTTAGTAAATAATCATCTATCTGAACCTGTAGTGTTGGAATGAGGTATCCGACATGGTTGCTCATTGTCTCTGCTTCTACTCGTCATAGTTATGGAATCGTTAGGGGTCACATTGAGGCAATGTAATGATTTTCATGGAATATGTATACGTGGCGTAGAAAGGCCAGTAAAGGTGTCTCAATATGCAGATGATACGACTGTGTTTGCGGGTAAAAATTCAGATTTTAGAATTTTAGATGGAGAATTATCAGATTTTTAAAAGGCATCAGGGCTTAAAGTCAATAGAGACAAATCTAAGGGATTATTTTTGGGCGCGTGGAAGGACAGAACTGACAATGTTATGCATATTAACTGGTCAGATGATGTCATAAAGATTTTGGGTATTTACTTTAGTAGAGAACAGGATGTAATAAGAAACTGGAAAGAAAGGCTATCCAAGCTAAAGTGTGCAGTAGTAAATTGGTAACGACGTCGCCTAACTGTATTTGGCAGGACATTTGTCCTTAATAATTAAATTTTATCTGGACTGTGGTATACCGCTGCTGTAGTTCATATGCCCAAATCTGTAAAGTCAAAGATCAACACGTTACTTTTGTCCTTCTTATGGGAGGACACAGCCCATTTAGTATCGCAGTCAATTCTCACCAATGAAAAACATGATGGAGGCCTCGATTTGGTTAATGTTTTAGCAAAGTGTTCTTGGCTAAAACTGAAATTCTTGAATAATTTACTCACTTCAAACTCATCTTGGTCAAGTGTTGCAAGGACGCTTCTACAAAGGTACGTAGATCCATTTCCAGTAGAATGTTTATTTGTGTGCAATAAACTGCCACCTAACCATCAGAAGATACCAAACGTATATAAAGAACAGCTCGAAGCTTTAAAGATATTTACACGATCAATGCCACAACCCAGTTGTTGGGAAGATGCCTTAGGGCAACGTCTTTGGGGCAACGAGTTGATTCGTGATAATGATGTTGTATTATATTTGCCCTCTATGGCCAAAAATGGCATTCAATATTTACGTGATTTAGTTAATCCGAAATCTTGTAAATGGATTGCATTGCGATGCAAGATGTAGCAAGAGCAACATCAATGAGGCATATTGATGCGCAGCGCTTATTTCTTACAATAAAGAATGCAATACCTGGTGAATGGTTCAAATCGCCGAAAGCACGTGGCAACATTGATAATTTGCAATCAACATTAGTATTTATGTCAGAGCATATAAAATACAACATGGCATTTAGAGCCTGGTATAGAATTCTGATGCAAAGTCGAAGACTCCTATTGTGGATGGCATTGGAACAATTTAGGATGCGCGCCAAAGAACTGGAAAAATGACTGGAAAGCAATACATTTACCTTGTCCACCAGGAAATTCATGGGACCTGGCATGGCGATTACTCAATCGAAGGCTATGGGTCGGCCATCTTACTTATATGTGTAAAACAACACGTACAGACGGGTGCTTATTATGTAATACTGAGGAGGAAACGATAGACCATCTATTTACTCAGTGTCGCATAACTACAGGCTTTTGGGTGTATATGCTAAATTTGGAACCAAATATGTGAATTTAGTGGCTGAAACAATTTTTTTTCAAAGATTGCTCAACTATCGGACGAATCATTAATAGCAAGGAGAAAGAATTGTAAATAACCCTGTTATCTGTAGGAGTATGGGCCATCTGGAAGCATCGGTGTTCAGAAACCAGACTTTAAACCGGCAACAACCATCAAAGAGCCATACAAGCCATATTTCGTCGATTGTTGATAAACTGCATTTATTGTGAATTTTACAGGCTAGTAGAACATGGGAGAGAAAGTAGATTTAAAGACGTATAATGCAAAACTGGCCTAGTATCAATTGAATACGGATATCTAAAAATATCAGAAGCGGAACTTGTATAAGCTAGCACACTCGCTGCTTGCTGTATATTGCTAAATGCTATTTAAGTTCTTCTGTTTAATTTATATAGCTTTCTGAGATATGGCTCTAATTTTAGTTCAGTTTTTAATATGCTATATATTTTGGCTTTAGGCAAGGTGGTAATTTGCCCTGAACAAGTTTGTATGTGCTGGTCTTCAAGTATTTGTTTGAAATACCGAATATTAGAATTTGTTATGGTTTGCGTTTCCCAGAGGTGAGTCATTCCGACATTTTCAAGTATACATTTAACTGTGGTCAGCCATTTGTATTCTGTATTGTCTTTGGTAAAAGCGGTGTAGATATACTTGTATAGTAAAGATAATAGCTTTGTTTCTTTGCCGTTTAGGAGGTTCTCCCAAAATTAATTTATTTATATTTTATAGTAATTTCTAATGGAATTTGACCTAGGTCTCCATATACCATATAACTAGGCATTGTTTTTGCAATATTTAGTATCCGCCTTTAGAACTGTAGCTGACTTTTTTCTATTGAAGTAAGATTTTCTATCCCCTAGATTTCACATCCATAAGTAAGTATTGGTATAATCATCGAGTCAAATAATTTTAATTGGCACGTTAAAGGTCAATTAATGTTTTCTATTCGCCAGTATAGTGAGTAGAGGGCTTTAGTAGCGTGTTGACGTAAGTGTTTCATCGCCTTGAGGTGTCTGCCATTGTGGAAAAATGTATTCCTAAATATTTGTACGTTTCAGTTATTTCGGTTTGTTCTCCTTCAATACTAAAATGTAGCCTTTCCCACCCCCGTTTATTGCTACCAGAAATTAGTATGTTTGTGTTTTCTTTATTTATCCGAAGGTGCCATACTTGGCAATAGGTCACATATGCGTTTAGTATTGATTTCTGGCCTGTAGGTCTCTCGACGATTAAGACCAGTGTCATCTGCATATAATAGCGCTAACAGTTTGATATAGAGGTCGATGTTTTCTGTCAGAGTCAGTCCACTGCAACCAGAGCTTTCCAGGAATTCTCTGAGATCGTTTAGGTATATATTAAATAGGATTGTAACCCCGAGTTACACGTGAATGTTTCAGAGGCAATACCGTGCATACATACATACATTAGATTGTATGCCCATATACATATTACGGATGACATTTAAGATTTTCCCATTAATATTTTCTTTAATTAGTTTCCCCGTAGTGCCTCCCTCCAAACTGTATCAAAAGCTGTTATTAAATCTACAAAGACACAAAACAGTTTTTTCTTTATTTTTTTTGAAAATTACTATTAAGACATGGATTGCAAACAGGTGATCGGTTGTTGAATACGTACGTCTAAAGCCAGCTTGAATGTCTTTTATTTGTTAATTTTGTTCTAAGTAATCGTCTATTCTATTAGTTAATATACTAGCAAATAATTTGGCTAGGCAGCTGACTAAGTTTATAGGTCTAAAGTTATGTGGTTCCTCTAGACTGCCTTTTCCTTTGTAAATATGTTTTATTAGTCCGTCTGTCAATGCACATGGTATAATTCCTGTGTTGAAAACACGATTAAAGAGCGTAATGTATATAGGAACAATAATATTTTCAGTTGACTTGATGTATTCATTTATTATGTTATCCCCACCAGCTGCTTTATTAGTTTTAAGTGAGCGTATTCCATTTTCTAATTTCCATTTCGCTTATTTCCCGGTTAAGGGCATCATTAATTGGTGTATCAGGAACTGGCTGGTCGGGAGCGTTATCTGTGTCAGTTACATGTGCATGCTCGCGTTGCATTACAGATTTATAAAGTTCAAACATATCATTGATACTAACTTTACATGGATCTGGAATTGCGTCCGAGGACTTGACAATTTGCCAATGATCTCGTGGATTGGTGCTACATAGCTGTTCTATTTTTAGTTTAAAATTTCCTTTATAATTAGCAATAGCGTTATTCATATTGGATTTATATATTTTACTAACATCACTAGGGGTATTAAGGTTTGGGATTGTTTTAGCTAGTTCGCAACTTGGGATAATTTTCTCTTGATATTCGACAATCTTTAGTAAACCATGGGCGATTTAATTTAAATTTATTGTTGTTATACTGGTGTTGACGAGGCTTCAAGCACCCAAATGTAGTTCGAGCCGATTGTTCAAATAATGTGGCTAAGCTAGCAGATGTTTCAGACACACTATATGAAGCTATACAATTTCTGTTATCGGCAGTAATATTATCTGATGAAATGCGCAAGCTAGTATAAATTTCGTTATTTATCACTTGTTCTGTATATTCTGAAGCTTTGTCTGGGTTCCATCTTTTATGCCGTGCGTGTACGGGTGTACTATTTGTTGCGTCAGTACCCGAGTTGTATTCTTGGTTATTAGGAGACATTTACACTGTACTTTTGGGGAATGAATAAGACACTTCGATGGCAGAGTGCATGTCTGAGTGTAACGGATTATAATTCAAACCGTTAAAAAGTACTGCATATTTCAAAAGTTTGTAAGATGATATGACATAATCTACTGCACTAACATTTGTACATGTCAACTTCCACACCCCTTTGTCCGCACCTATTCTACCATTGCAGATACACACATTAGTATGCATGCAAACATTTATGAGATGCCGGCCGAAAAGGTTTACTTTATTTGTATCTTGAGTTACACGTGTGAATACGTTTTTTTACAATTAAGACATTGCCATCTTCAATCTCTAATATATCGCCTAATTGGTCATCATGTTCAAGAACCTCACTATGGTTACTTGTTTTGGCGTTAAAGTCTCCAATAAGTAAACATAAGTCAGAATTTTTCACTAACGTTGCAATTTCCTTATCAATAGATTAAAAAGCGTCGATGGATGAGTAACTAGAGCCTTCAGGTGGTATGTATACAATAACGCCTACTATGACATCGCTCGGAGTATTGGTTAGCAGTTTACCCATTTTAATCCATAATACATATTTATTTTCTATTTTGATTTCTGTTATAAATTTAGCCATGTTGGTTTGAAAGTGGGCTCGCCATTGTTCTAGGTCGAGATGTCGAGATGGCAGTCGAGGTCTCGTGACCCCTCGCTGCATATGAGTTCAGCTGCTTATACAGGCACCAATGTTTAGCCTGTATTGATATTCCCACGGGCAATGACCTGTGAAAGCGTTAGAGCCAGGGCTAATTCAAATATTGATGACGTCATAGCTCCCAGAAAATAGGTGCAGTCGCCTATACAGTCGTCAGTGTTTGATTTAAACATATTTTGTATTGAGACAATTGAGATTGAGTCACAAGTTGTTTACAACTTAGTTAGGACTCGCTCCCTACATAGATATTATATAGTAATAATGGTGGCAGTGTAGTGTAGGTTCAGAAACATAAGTACATGTATATAATTGGAAATGCATCAGAGAGATCCACTGCCAGTAGAGGGAAATTCCAGCGCTCCGACTTAAACTGCCCTAAAGGGTATCCCATACCGGCGCAGCGCTGCAGCCGCATAGAAACTCACTCCGGCGCACCCCAACCACGCACAGCCAGCAGTGCTGGGCTAATGCTTTCAACAGGGGGAATCGATGCGCAGGAGTAATCCCCCGCCGCCGAAGAACCGCGCCAGCAGTGGAGCCCCACTAGTTCCGAGATCCACCAGGTGCGGTGCGGTGTGATGGCGCGGGAAAATGAAGCAAGGAATAATCCATACACGCACGCTCTAGTATAAAGGCTGCCGCTTGTGGGCTTATATAATATAGCCGTCAATTGAAAGTTCTCACCTGTGCATATACATGCGTAAACCACCACCCAACCTCACCACTCCGCATCACCAAGCCGAACCACATCCTATGGGTATCTGTTTTTACAGATCTTACTTATCTATGCCATTCATTACGTAATCGATTATGACGTCGTCATACACGTCACGTAGTTGCTTATAATGTCACACGATTGGTGGGTAAACTTGAAAATGCCCATTGCATGTATCCGGCGTAGAACAGTTTTATCGCATAAGAATTATAATCCCCCTTGTATAACATTGATTAAACCATCTCATCTCACTGTATATGAACATAAAGAGGACATGAGAGTGAAACAGACAAACGCGGATCTACAATCTCCGAGAAATCCGAGATTGGTAACCATCTTCTTCCCGATTTCTCATATGTTCTTTTAACTTGGGATTCTCAGGTTGTGTTTGGATTATCTTCTGCGGATAAAGAAGGAATCCTTGTGCCAGATCGGATTAGTCGGCTCCAACCGCATTAGCGCACACCCACCCCCACCCCCACCCCACCCCACCACCACCACCAACCCCAACCCCACCACCCCACCCCCTACCCCCGTGTTCGTGATGTACTTATCTAAACCGTTGAGTAGGACCTCATCCTACACGTCACGTAGTTGATCATGACGTCATATGATGGATAGATAAACTGGAAAAGTTCATTCCCGGTTCAAATTGTTAACATCTATTCAAATGCGTTTAGAAAGTGGGCAACACTTAGATAGAAATGGGTGGGGCATACCTAGAAGTGGGTCTCTGTTCTAGCTATGTTAATCGATATAGTAATAACCGTGTAATGGATAAATTTGGTAATGAATATCAAAATAGTTGGTTACAGAAGACTATTTTTGAAAATGTTCCACAATAATAACTGGCTCGTTTATCCGGCAAGTCATTACAGTGCTAAGCTTTCAAAAATTAGTCTTTTATTGGTCTTCAAATGGACATTCCCCAAGACTACTGCATGGGCTGGTCTTGGCCGGCTTCGTCATGAAAGGGTTTAGTGTCTCCCTCATTTCGCTGTCAGGGTGTCCGCGTCAAATAGAAGAAACTAAAGCGAGCGACATTCCAACGTCGTCATCATCGAGTTCTATTTCAAAGAATCTGGCAATAGAGTTCTAGCGCTAAATTTAACCATGTACTGTAAGAAAAAAATCGCTCTTGAGAAGTACATGTCCCAATAGCTATCTAATTATTGATGCAAAAAACGAATGGAGATGTAGTGGGTATCTAAGAATAGTTGCGGATATCCCCTGAGGGCAGACGACGCGTTATCTTGGACTTGTTAATAATAAATGTGACGTCAATATCTGAGGTTGTCTGACTCTAGACACGCAGCGGCTACTAGTTGTCAAGGAAACCTGTAATTGATGCCAACCGCACATGATAACGCTGATTAATTTGACTTTCCGGTTGTATACCAAAAGCAGATTTGTTTATCCGAGCATCATCTGGGACACTGAACAGGAAAATAAGCTAGTTTATGAAGTAGACGTTCTACAGGGCTCACATGCTGTATCCGACCGTCACATTCAGCCACACCTGGTGGTGGGTGTGGGGTGGGGTTTGGGTGGGTTGGGGGTGTTGGGGACGGGACTGGGGGCTGGTGGTGAGAGGAGGTGGGTAACAGAGGGGCCTGTCCTTCAATTAGTTGACGGCATAATCAATTATGCAACATGTTTCCTGACGTCACAATCACAATGACGTATATCGGTCACTAAACTCGATAATTCCGTCACTAAAATGTACGCACTGTAGGGGTCTGGTGAATTTACCGTTTAATAAACATTATATTGTATATTTTAAAATTAATTCGACGGTGAGTTTTTGCTGCCACAAGCAGCACCAGCTCCCTGTAAAATTGGTTTCAAAATAATCAACAGGTTACCGTGGAACATAGATTATGTTACTCCAGGTTTCAAAGTTTCAAATCGATTCCAACACCCGTAAGATGGATGGAGCTTAGCTAGAACTGGATCACCCAAATACCCCATGATATAAGGCGCGTTAGAGAATTAGGGTTATGTTTCATTGCTCAATGCGTATGGACAATATTTACGTATATTCAATTTAGAGCATTCATTTTAGATTGTCGTTTTAATATGCTTCGCTAACTGTGTTCTACTTGTAGATATCCTGCTAAAACCAGGAAGCATGCTAGTTTTTCAGCAATGGGTTGTTTTCCATCGATCCCTATTCCTGCATCCCATGTGAGAACAATATATAAATACCAGCCATACTCAAAGAGGATTAAACGTACCTTTCCGGTTTATCCATCCATTATATGACGTCATACTAAACTATGCAACGTGTATGATGTCGTCATAAGCAATGGCGTCATGAATGTATGTCACGTGGGCCTGAACTGTGTCATCCCAGCTGATCGACATTTTCTAGTACAGCGACTGACGGTTTCAAATGACCTTTCGCTTGACCTCTATAATTGTACAAATTTTGTCAGTAAATCGCTTGTATAATAGACCTTTCCAGTTTAGCTATGTCCCACCCATCTCTAGTTAAGCTACACGCACGCTTCGCCCGTGTTGTTATCGATCGATTCACAAACGCCCTTACTATCAATTTCCAGAAGACTGTGCACGCCTATTGCAGCAACAAAACCCAGTCAAATTAGTTTCAAAATATTCAACATCATGTTTATTAAATAGCAAATGCATACAATTCGAACAACCTGTCGGCCTATTAAGCGTCAAAGAATAAATCGAGCCATTCATGCTGTAATTGAATATGACGGCATCATATACGTAATGGTTGCTTATGACCTCATAGGACGTCAGGCTATGGATACACTGGAAAGATCCATTAGGTCAGCTAGTCATCAAAGTTCGCGAATCGCTATGTTGACGTCTATGAAACCAATCAATGATATGCATTTTGGCACGTGACAACAATCAGCGGGCCACTTCAAGTTGTCAGAAGTGGTGTATCTGAATTATACCTTCTTTCTTTGACTACCTCGACTATTTTACGTGAGGAAGATATGTTTTCCGTGGACCAAGTGGCGTTCGTGCATGCTGTCATACAATTGCGGATGCGGAGGACACATTTCAACATTTCAATTGTTGCATTTTTGCATGTAGCTATCCACATGTTTTTCAAAGAAAGGTGCGATCATGCCGTCCCGCCCGCCTTAAGTCGTACGCCTGCGCGCACGCGTGTGTGTGTGTGCGTGCGTGCGTGCGCGCGCGTGTTTGCGATAGTAAAAAGGGCGATATTAACGTGCGGAAATTGATTATAACACAACTCCTCCGAAACCATTGGACGAAATTCAACCCAATTTGGTATGTGACAACATAATTTTGGGGTGCATGGGGACATTTACATTTGGCTCCGCACCAGGGGATGGGGTTCGGGTGAGGTCCATATGTCAGAAAGTGATTATAACGCAACTCTTCTGACATCGTTGAATGGAATTCGACCAAAGTTGCTTTGTATGTTACGCATATGGTTGAGGAGTGGCATACGACATTTACATATGACTCCGCCACCAGGGGCTGGTGTTTAAGTGTGGGTGGGTGGAAGGCGGGGATGGTGTCAAGATTTCAAGAAATTGGTTGTAATCCAACTCCTCCGAAGCTATTGGACAGAATTCCACTAAATGTGGTAATTGAGATGGACATATGATTGTAGATTGAAAGAGGCCATTTGCATCTGTCTACACAATCAGCTGGATCATACGGTCAAATAGGGGTATGTGTGGATTTGCGACAAGGCGTCAACAACCGACCAATCTTGCTGCTGTTGATATTGTTGCTGTTGTTGTTGTTGTTGTTATTGCTGTTGGTGTTGTTGTTGTTGTTATCGTCGTCGCTGTTGTTGTCGTCGTTGTCGTCGTTGTTGTTGTTGTCGTTGTTGTTGTTGTTGTTGTTGTTGTTGTTGTTGTTGTTGTTGTTGCTGTTGCTGTTATTGTTGCTGAGCCTAGAGCGTACGCTAGCATTCGTGGTGAAATTAATTGGCGTGGGTAATCCATTGGCGTATACTTAGCATTACTATTCGGTATTCGTAGGAAAATAAGCATTCTAATATGAGTATAATTATATGAATGCATATTGGAATTGTTCGAGTATTTCATCCGACAGCTACATAGACACAAAATATCGCCAGTAACCGTGTAAAACATGAAACGTTTTGTTGGTTAAGAAAATTAACGATAAAATGTAGTTTAAATATTCCTAGCATAGATTTCCGATATTTCCTATGGGAGACGCCTTGGGTAAAGAAAGACAGAGTTCTCGAAAACTATTGGAGGGATCCAATATGAAATCCATACCTACCCAAGGAATTATAGCAATTAGGAGGGTATCAAGGTTCTTGTCGATCGGACGAAAAACAATTATGGCGGGCATTTTGAAAAAAATCAATTTTGTTTTCAACTTCTTGTAAGGACGTGTGCACACTTCTCTCTCGGTACCAATATATGTTATACGGTGTCTTCTACCATGATCTTTTAACTTGTGTGATTAAGGCGAGCGCATTTCCGCTAAAATTGAAAGTTATAATATTGATGGCACGAAGGCGTATCTTGACACTAAGAAATAACCTTGGTCTTTGACCCAAACGTCAACCCGCTTCTTTGGGATACAAAGCATGGGAAGAGTTACAGTTCGAACACTTTCCTTAAGGGGCTAACTTTTGGTGGCATAGGGCCCAATATTCCCATTTAACTGTTCAGATCAACAGCCATTTGTTTCTGGCAAAATAAAGAATAAGTTATTGGTTTGATTGATGGATATAGAGTCCTTGAATCCAGGGCCCATTCACGCCATATTTATGGTGGTTTATATGTCAGTCTATTATTGGTAACCTCTCCAGTTTTAACCCGGTACCCATTTATACTCGAGAGGCAATGAGGAGTGAGGGAGATTGCCTATGTGTCCACAGAGGTGCCCGTCCGCCACCCACTCGCCCGAGAGTCGAGCAGGATTTGAACAACGCCAGCCTGATTGCCAGATCATCACGCTAACACAACGGCAAATCGTCCCCCTATGGCAAAATAAACTAATAATCTTGGCCTTTAAGATAGGTCCTAAAAGCCCCTATATCTGTGGTAGTCAATGGTAAAGTACAACCGAGGTAGTGGGAATCTTATACAACTTGTAAATATGGGATTTGTCAACTAGCTACCCGCTACCTTTTGGTACCCGGGTAAAAATTTGCAAATAACCTTTTGACACTGGGTGGGTCAAGTATGTTTTGGGTCACATCCTCAGTCTTGAATATTCATAACATCGTCACCATGATACGTCACTGGAAATAGGACTCGCTATTTACGTCGCTATGGACAGTTAGTTATGTGTATACCTTCATTGGTAATAGGACCAACTATACACCTGTGCAAAAGTTAAGCACCACCCCATTTTTACGCACATGCGAGGGTATATTCATGTGCTATGAAGAAAGCAATAGCATAAACATTTATGTACCCATCCATCTTAGTGCAAGAGGTAATAATGCAACTAGAGGAATGCTGATTATGATGGTGGGGAAACACTGTATGTTTTTGTTTGAACTTGAAAACGAGGCCTGAATATGGTTACGTTGACACAACTGACAACTATTGCCCTACGGTTGACACACGTGGCTAGATTGTCATTAATGGTGTCTGAAAACGAAGTTTAACATCTGTGCACGAGTTTGAGACTGTCATTATTAATACCGGGTATATCCACCTTGTGGCTGGATGACGGCCTGGACACGACGTCTCATGCTGGTCACCAACCGACTGATACGCCATTGTGGTATTCGTTGCCATTCAAGATGGAGTGCGTCTGTTAATTCCTGTCGGTTCTGCACAGGAGGATCCCTCCTTCTCACCATGTTTCCCAGAATGTCCCAGATATGCTCAATAGGGTTCATGTCAGGGCTCCTTGCTGGCCATGGTAGGGTTTCGATGGCATTCTGGCGGAGGTATTCATGCACAGCTCTAGCACGATGTGGTCGGGCGTTGTCATCCATGAATATAGGGTGGGTTCCAGGTGCATAATTTACAAAATGAGGGACCACAACTCTATCCAGTATGGAATCTTGATATCTTTGTCCATTTAGTGTTCCAGGTACAGTCAACAGATCCAGCTTACAATCAAATGAGATGCACCCCCATATCATAACGGAACCTCCACCAAATGGAACTTCTTCCAGATGTTACGTTGGTCGTACGCCGTGCGTCTGGACCTCCATACACGAGTTCGACCATCTGTGGCATGAAGCAGGAACCGACTTTCATCGGACCAGTGTACCCGTCTCCAGGATCTCATGTTCCAGTGACTTCTTTCGTTGCACCACCTCAGACGCTCCTCTTTGTGGTGTGCAGTGAGGAGAGAACGTCTGACAGGTCTCCTAGCTTTCATGCCAGCAGCATACAGTCTCCTTTTGACGGTAGACATTGACACTCTATTGCGCGTTTCCCATTGCTGGCTGAGCACTCTGCTGTTGGTGAATGGAGATCTCCTAACAAGGCGTACTAGGGCTCGATCATCACGGGCAGTAGTCTTCTTCGGTCTTCCAGATCTAGGCCTGTCCTTCGCCTCGTTAGTTTGCCCATGTTTTGCAATCAAACGACTGATTACAGTATGGTTAATGTTCAGCTGTCTGCCAATCTCTCTGCATGACATACCAGTGGTATGCATGCCTATGATTTGCCATTTCACACGATCACTTAACCTTCGTCTTGCCATAGCGGTTCACAATCAAGAGTTAATTCTGTATGTACAAATAAACCACGGTCATGAACACAAAATTCCTAATCTTATCGCCTAAATCTGTATGTAATGTTCTACACCTCAAACTGGACTTTTACATAACTGAACACGTGTGCTGTTTCCCGCCACGCACGGACATCAAGCGGCGTGAAGTCATGCATGCATGTGCATTTCGTACTTGGAATTATGTCAGCTAACGCGGGGACAAAAAGTATGGCAGCCTAGTTGTACCATCATGTTTCTACGTTCTATTGTTTTTGCTGGTGCTTAACTTTTGCACAGGTGTATATTTAGGTCGCCATTGGCAGTAAGTAAGAAGTCTATTTTTATAGGTCATTATGACACGATGAGGGGTGTAGCATTTATGTAATGATTATTTTTATCGTATGGGGATATCCGATTACCACCACTGCTATTATTACAAGTTATGTATGTTGGTTGCTGAAGGTATAGATGATATATTTTATGTGAATGTTTTGAGGGATTCTAAATGGATAATTATGATCACTGGTGATGGACAAATTAGAATAGCCATAGTTGATGTAAATTTGATTAAGATTGATTGCTATAATCAATCTAGTTTTGTCATTTTCATAATCAGGATTTAGATCGGATAATTTAGACAAATAATAAACCCACGCAAAATCAGTCAGTCATAATCCGTTATGAGAAATCTAACTGAATCGTTAACGCCTGGAGTGCCAGAAACTGGTTCTGTCACGCTGATACAAGGTATAGATACTGCGACGGTAAGACGCTGTTCGATTAAGTCCACGATGACTTCTTGTTCCTTAATACAACAAGGTTTTACCAGATTGGTAATTAAGAAGGATATTTACATGATTCGAAGAAATTAGTCAGATAGCAGGAATTGAGTATACGGATCCAGTTATGTGATTCAGCACCACGCACCAATACCATGATATATGCGTAATTCCGGTAATTACCCAGAATGGCAGGTCACAGATCACCTAGGCATACGTCATGACGTCTCATAACCATTAATTAGCAAGTCCGAATATAGTTTTCATATAATAATGTAATTCTGTCGAGTTAATACTTGGATGGTTAACGCTCTTGTCATAATAAAGCCATTGAGTCAGAGGCTCAAAGTATGCAAGGAATTGATGCTTGATGAGACTTGTCAAAGCGGAATTGTATCCATATTCTGTCAAGACGCATCACTTGCATACTAGTTCCGAACGGTAGAGTCCTACCATCTTTTGAGTGTGGGAGGGACAGTGTTATCCAATCAAAGTAGCTAGATTTTGGAAATCACCAGGGAAGCCCTCTGAAACGTCATTAGACCGACGTCATGCACGAATCCACTTTTATTGTACACAAGGACGTGCATGACAGAAAATCTGTAATCTTCTGATTGCGCTCTTCTTGTGAAGTTATACATCTCTCGATAGCAGTTTAACACCAACAATTGAAATTCGTTATTTAGTAAGTAGAAGCTTTGTTAAAATATATTAGGAATTAGTTTGTTTAAAATAATCGTTTTAACTGTGTAAGTGTGTTAGAGTTACAAGCTAGCAATACGGCTCTATTAATGTGCAAATAATAAGTCTTATTTATTAAAATTATTAACGAAAAGTGTTTTAGTTAGTTTGTGTTAGGTTAGGAAGCCATAGAGTTAAAAGCAGAGAAAGGAAGACCACGTTTTCCGAACTCCAGAGACGACTCCAAAGAATCATGAGTAGAATAGAGAAGCGATATATCGAATTTTTCAAACTGTAAGTGTAGTCGCAGTTAAAATGTCCATAATGCAAATTCCTATACATGTCATGGGTACATCAACAACTCTTAGATCCACTTTAAAATTATTACCAAACCAAGTCAATACAGGCCCTATAAACTGACCAATTTTCGCAATGATCTGTGGAGGGGGTGGGTTGGAACAACAGTTTGTCAATCATTTTGAAAACAACATTTTGTTGTTTTGATTCCAATTTCAGACAATTTTGTAATTTTTCAAATGTTCGTTCACATTGGTCTCTTTGAATGAATATTCGAATATTCGGTCCGCGCACTACCTAGCATATACAAAAAGAAAAATCTGCCAAACTATTACGACCTGTGACAAGAAAGTCAGAAGATAACCTAATGGAGTTTTCCAGTTTACCCATCCATCATATGAAGTCATAATCAATTAGCTGATGAATGACTCGATTTAGTCTGTCTTAAACCTGTAATGGTCAGACACGCTGTAAGAATTGTCAGTCTTTACCATTTAATAAACATTCTGTTGAATATATTGAAACAAATTTGACCTGGCAGCAACAGCACCCAGTCAAATTAGTATCCACATATTCAACAGCTTACCCACATAATTTTCTTGGATATTTGGGAGGAAACCCCTATTCTATGTATAATTCGAAAACTAGAATTGTAGTAAAATGGTTAGTATATTATATTATATTAGATTATTAAAGAGTAACATACCGTACATGTACGTGCATATCAGTGGGACAAACACCAACCTTTGTCTTGTGGCGGGGCTTGGGCCTACAACGTTGGAGTAAATAGTGTGTTTTCACACAAAATCAGTCAAAATTAGGGATTGCAGGATGGGTTTGTGCGGCAGAAAATGCCCTTTATATATACCTATTGAAAAGTTGGAACTTTCAGTTGGGACATTGACTCACAAATCCTGGAGTCGAGTCGAGTCCGGGAAAGGTGGTCTTCCTTTTACTAATTTAGCTCTGATTAAACTCGCTAAATAACAATAAACACTTTCAACAAATTATATATGGCTTTTGTTACTTGAATACATCCTACTAGCCGTATTGCAGGCTTTACAATTAATTCTGACTGAATATCAAATCTGTGATATGCTATACTAACTTTCTCAATGTTTAACAGATATAGTCGGAACCAGTATGCAAGTGATGCCTCTTGACAGAATATGCATACAATTCTGCTTTGACAAGTCTCATCAAGCATCAATTCCTTACATACTTTAAGCTTCCCACATATTAATTATGTTATGGCAAGAGCGTTAGCCATTCAAGAATTAACCCATCAGGATTACTTTACTATAGTGGAATTATATTTGGATGCATTAACTAATGGTTACAAGACGTCATGATGTATGCCTGGGCTGAATCACATAACTGGATCCGTATACTCTATTCCTGCTATCTGACCAGCTTCTTCGAATCATGTAAATATCCTTCTTAATTATCCATCTTGTAAGACCTTGTTGTATTAAGTACCAAGACATCATCTAAACATCTATCTTCAACATAATCCAACAGCGTCTTGCTGTTGTGGTATCTATAACTTGCATCAGAGTGACAGAACCAGTTTTTGCCATTCCAGGGGTTAAAGATTCAGTTAGATTTCTCATAATGCATTATGACTATGACCATGACTTTGCGTGAAATAAACAATGATATAAATTGACATAATTAAACCTACATGCAACACAGTTGCATGTAACGGCATACGTCATGTGGCTCCAGAATGATTACATCACACTAGTAACGTATGCCAAGCACGGGGAAGGCTAGTAGTAATGTGGGTATCTGGTCGCTATTATTCCTTTTGTTGGAATGTGGTTTTAACCAATCAAAACGCTCCATTTCAGTCGCTATTATTTGGAGAACAATGGCGCTCAGGGGCACACGCATTCTAGAGAACAATGACGACTACAACGCCACGTTTTCTTGATAACAATGACGCACAGCCGCACACGTATTTGAGATTCTGCAACACTGTGGAATGTTCTATTATTTTGAATTAGTTAACCCTTAAAAGTTTGAAAGTTGTGTATTTTACATTTAAACGTAGTGGCGGCGATCTAACGTTGTAAAAATAATAAGAGAGTAATGTAAGAAAATAGAGTTTAAGAGGTGGTCTGATAATGGAGGTCGTAGGAGGAGGAGGAGGGGGGAGTATGAGGCTGAGGAGGGGTGAGGAATTACGGACTGATATTGATGTATATTTTGAAAATAATTCGACTGTTTCGTCGGTAACGTTATTAGTAAACTATTTTTTATGTATATTTTGAAAACGTTTTGACTTTTAACTGTCATTACGCGCAAATTGTTTTTAAATACTTAATATTGCATTTGCAATAACGTCATTCGTTTTAGATTTTGGGAACAGTGACGAAGTGCGCGATATCGGTGTTATTTTGAAAATGTTAACCCTTAAAAGTTGTGTATTTTACGTTTTAACGTAGCGGCGGTGCGCCCCCCTCCGTGGTTATCCACCATTGTAAAAATAATAAGAGAGTAATGTAAAAGAATAGAGTTTAAGAGGTGGTCTGATAATGGAGGTCGTAGGAGGAGGGAGTATGAGGAATTACGGTAGGATATTGATGTTTGAAAATAATTTGACTGTTTCGTCGCTAACGTTATTAGTAAACTGTAGAATATTTAGAGACTGCCTGTAAGCTGTTACTGTCTTAGCAACAGCTATCAGACAGATTAGTAACAAAATATTAAAAATAATCCTGTATTAATGGTATGTTCGGTTGGAATGGTTACCAAGATTTGGTGGTGATGGATTGGATTGTATCCTGGGTTAAAAAAATTAACTCTTTCACCGATGAATCAATATCTCATTTTCATCGATACCATACAGGAAAACTGTTGAATATTTTGATATTAATTTGACGACGCTTACGTTATTAGAAAACTATTTTTGTTGAATATTTTGATTGACTTTTAACCATCATTACGCGCAAATTGTTTTTTAAATACTTTGCAATAACGTCAATCGTTTTAGATGTTGTACGATGGTTAAAATGTGGTCATTATATCTCTGTGGGTTCCGTTTATAGAATTGTATGTTGAGCGTACTTATGCTAAAAAGATTATTTGTTTCGTATGATTTAACCATACGTCTTGAATAGCCGTGAGATCAAGCTTGAATCGAGATACAAACATACCATGTGTTAATAATGAAAGTACGTGTTAGTACCTCACGTTTTGTACTACGTGGTTTTTAGAAATATTCAAAATTACTATTGAATTATCACCTACTCACTAGGAGATTTTACTTTGTAGTTGCGAATGCGTACAGCTTTGTGCTCTGGCTACAATATCGTATCGTTTCCTAGTTCTTAGCCGAGTGGACATATGTACTAATTCCCTTGGGCAATTATTACAATATCACGTTTTGGTGCTCGAGTGCTTTATGCATATTTATGGTGCGTTCGCGCATTACTCATATTAACATTAAACATGTCCGCTTCATTCGCTTTAAGGTCATGCGATGTTAGATTTTGTCAATGCCTGTTTCCTCGTGAACTAATAATGTCATTGGTATGTACCACGATGAAAGGCATAACTCTAAGTGGAATATGTGTTTGAATGCGTCTGTATCGATGGAAATCTGTTACTGATCCATCATCCACAAGGGTGTTCTACCTTTTTCGTATACATACCCACACATACGTACGCACCTGATGCACCAACACACGCACGTACTGCGCATACCCTCATGCATGTTACGATACGCACGTGATGATGCGTGCGTGGTTCTATGCGGTTGCCCCTTGTCACCCGTGTTCCCTGTCCCCTATGCGTGTACGTCGTGCGTTTGTGCATCTTTTTTTTATGCACCCGTTTATGTGTGGGTGTATGTAACATAATTTTGGTTTTTGGTGGCCCCTTAAAAAGATGCCTATTTTTTATTTTTTTATTTTGCTAACGTAAATATTTTTATCTCAATTAATGCAAACGATAACTTCTGTTTTGTTTGCACCACATACACATACAACACTCATTGCGAAGGTGGTACTTCGCATGCAACCATTTGTTGTAATTGCGTTCGTCTGGATCCGCTAGATATTCTCTCCAGCAGTTACGGATTTCACGCAATGACATTGCAAATGGTTGCCGTACTGGAACATCTTTATATTGGTTCCATTCGATGCATCCACAATTAATAGGGGTAGAACATATCGTTCTCCGTCGATCACATATTTGAGATTCCATTTTACGTTTTTTGGCAAATTCAAAAAGCTGTATGCGCGCATTTCACTTTTATAGCTAAAACATGAGCTGTCAGTAAAACTATCTTTCCAATCTGAACACACCCTTATTTCGGTCACGTGTTTTTTCTCCACCGCTTAACATCGGTTTACAAAACATTACTATCGCACCATGTTTGAATGACATTCCAGTTATAGAAAACTGGAATTGATACGCAGGGTTCAATTACAGAGTATGTCATATGGTTTCCTCTGTATTCAAATATGTCCGCATTTTGCCATTGTCACGATGTGAATACGATTAATTACAGATCTTTGGATCATTGTGGTACGCCTCGCATGCCTAGTGTACCATTAAATCTTCTTTTTTTTTAAATCAAAATAGCGATAATTGGGGATGGGTGAGGGGTGAGAAGGGAACACGAAGAAATAATAACATATTTTTACAAAATAAATGTATTTTTTATTGACACGTGCATTTGTATGATAAATATTAATGACATTTATTCACGATAATTAAAAAGAAAACGTAGTACATAAATAATTATACATTAAATATGATCATTTTTTCTTCATAATCCTGCGCGTCAGACGTTTCACTATCGTGTCATTTTACAATAACAATAATATCGCTATGTCCTAACTCGTCGATACCGGTCGCATTGATATCTATGTCAGACAAAGGTGGCAAACTAACCGGTTTGGTCTTACGTAAGTGGTCCCATTTGACAGTTTCCAGACGTTTTACGATCTGAGATTAGTTCAAGACATCCGAGTTTTCATATTCAAAACTGACAGTACTTTGATATATTTCTATTCATAGGCCATGATGGGCCTATAATGCCAGCCGGCTCCACTGTAAGCACATTTCTGGGGGTTTAGTACATATATCACATTAAAGGTTTGTGCTCTGCAGTGCACTTACCCAAACAATGTACTTTTATGGTTTCCCCATGTTTGTAATATTATCCCCGTATACTGTCCCTTAAACAACTTGCTACTAGTGTCATTAGACTGGGAGAGTTCACTCTTGCATTCAGCGTTAGTCGTATTAAACAATATGCTCACGAGGCAAGGAAGATGGGAAGAATCGATCTGCAGATTACCTTCACACACACACGGGCATTCTCCATGGCACTTGTCTGGAGTGAAATACCAACCGGTATGCATATCAAGTCCAATATTAACACCATTTAACTTAACATGCATGAAATGGCCAGAGACACTTAACAGAAGAGGTCATGCGTGTACTCCATGTTCAACATAATCAACGCTGTCAATCAACGGTAAAACAGCCACAAAGTGTAGTGAACCCCGGATCATTCCACAAAGGCCAAAAAATAATGTTATGATAACACCACTGGAATGCAGTGATTAACTTCACGCTAGTGTCAATCTGTCGAGACATACTAGCCAAATCAGCAGGGCTAAATAGTTCTTCTGTAAAATGTCCTAATTCTAATGAAGCAGGTCGGCATTGAAATTTCATGACCGACCGGCGGTAGTCATTGATGGTGACCTCTATTGAGTTAATCGCCTGGCCATTTCTTCTCAAGGTAAGAGAATCTTTTGTTTCCATTACTGCAAATTTGTTTCAAGCCTAGTAATCTGTGCAGTCATATTCTCTAATGCATCTGTCAAGTCATTAAGTCGAGCCCAATCCACATTAACTACTGTATAAGGATGTTTAATATGCGTTGCCAGTTCATTAGTATAATGTATAATCTTGTTGGTCTTGGTCATTGAATCCTTCACAATTTCCTGTAGCTAGTCAATGTCTCCACTTGTAGCCACTCCAAACACAGATGAGGCTATGTCGCCCACAAAATTTAGAAAACCACGATGCTTCCTAGATGTTGTGTCCTGGATAATGTTTGGTTCACGGCCGATCTTGTGCGTATTTATTAAATGACTGGACAAACTAGTCATATCATGCTTAGACAGTAATTTCCTACCACTAGCAATTTCGATAACAAATTTTACCTGCTTGCCGAAATTAATGGGTAATCATGGAGCTGAAATGGACATCAGATTGGTCTACTCTGCGCTAACAACTGAGATCGGAATATGTTGCATAAGTAACACTCCATTCTTAACTTTCTGAATATCAGGCGATGTTGTTTCACTAGTACCAACACAAATGCTACTGACTAAAAATAACTTAAATATTACACGGATTTTAAACTGACACATTGTGGTAAATACTACAAGTCCTAAACTATATGTGAAAAAGTATTGCCGGATGCTATCGCACAGTGAGTGAGATATGATGGCTGATGACTGCTGTTATATAGTGATGGAATTGTGCATCAGTCATCAGAGTATCCACCACACCGATGTGTGGGACATTCCTATGGGTATTACCAAAATAGCCAGGCCTATACATGCATTCTACAAGTTGTGACCTGAACTTGGAGCTCTGCCAAAAATATGTCCTAACCTGTCATCATCCACACTCATCTCGGATACATCATCAGGCATCGGTTCATCTGCCAATGACTCATGCTCATTAGTCATTTCTATATCGGGAACTGATGTAACAATGGGCTCTATTACCATGGGTTCTATGAGCACTTGACCTGGTTTTTCTCCCTGGCTAGGATGACGGAGTATACCTGAGGGCCGGCTGTTCCCTCAGAAACTAGAACAGGAAGTTGAGGATCTTTACAGAACTGAACTCAACACAATTCATTACTCAGCTTTTACCAGATCTTTGATGTTGTATATGTGCTACTGGGCCATTAATCCTATAGATCCCCTACTCAGGATCAATATCGGTTGTTTCATCGGTTCATTCGGCACCACAACAACAGAGTCTCCCACCCTAAACTCGGCAACGTTAGCTCTCTTATTAATAGCCTCTCGATGATGCTCTCAGGAATACTCAGTATTTGCAGGAGCTCTCACCAACGCATTATTCAAATTAGTGAGATGATCACCAAAATCCTGAAAACCATCCACGGCATCGCCATTGGCAATCTGCCACATCTGCCATACATAAGATAAAAAGGCATGTAGCCTGTCATTGTATGACGGGTATTGTGATAAGTTAAAAGAGCGGAACCTAATTCATCCTTCCATGCCCTGGCTTGGTTGTTCACCCCTTTCTGAATTAGTTCCTTAAGGGTACGGTTGAACCTCTCAGTTCTACCATTGGTTTGGGGGCGATAGGGACTTGTTCTCCTATGATCAATCCCTTAGTTCTTGTACAGACACTTCAGTTCACAGGCATTGAACTCGCCTCCCTGGTCGGTTATCAAGATCTCAGGCACACTGTGTCTTGTAAAATACTCGTTAAAGAACTTATCTTTAACCTCCTCTGCTTTCTTCAAAGGAATATGATAGCTTCAGCCCACGCAGAGCAATGA
Organism: Chaetoderma sp. LZ-2023a; assembly: GCA_034401795.1. Taxonomy (NCBI): domain Eukaryota; kingdom Metazoa; phylum Mollusca; class Caudofoveata; order Chaetodermatida; family Chaetodermatidae; genus Chaetoderma; species Chaetoderma sp. LZ-2023a. The sequence goes on from CM067375.1 coordinate 51,597,518, forward strand.
TCAACTATGGTAAAAATGTACCAATTTCCTTCAGTGGATTCAACAAAGGGTCCCACTAAATCCATGCCAATAATTTGTCCAGGATACTTTGCCATAGGCATTTCGGTATATTCTGGCCAAGTGTTAACAGGTCAATTAACCTAGCATGTGGCACATCAGTCCAACATTTCAATACCATCCTTCCTCAGGGATTTCCAAAGGAACACATCACGGATCAGACTCAAGGCAATGCCCTTCCTCCATCACCAATCTACGATACCGAGAATGTAATACTAGATGTGGGTACTCAGCATCCACTGCCGATGGGGCACGGGTACAGTACAGAGCTCCAGTGTGCACTGTATAGCCATCAGAAACATCAATGCACATATCTGGGAATTCAGCCAACTGTTCATCACATAATTCCTGGCACAGAGTACCATATACCGCCATCGGAATACAGGGACGAATTCCATCCTCCACTTCTGGAATTACGTAATCACCAGTGTCGAACATTGCAGCTTCTAGAAACTGTCTCAGGCAGGACAACATGTCCGCACGGACATTATGGGATCCTTTACTATATATTCAATATTACACCCATACTCAGCTATGAGTACTGCCCAACGTTGGACTTTCATATTATGGACTTCGCCCACAAACAGATTTGTCAGTGGTTTGTGATCTGTATACATGGTGAAATCTGCCCCCAAATATATGGATGCAATTTCTTCAGGGCATACACCACAGCGTGAGCTTCCTTCTCAATAACTGGCCAGTTAAGCTGAGATTCCTTGAGAGTACTACTTACATACTGGATAATTCACTCAATACCATGGTCATCTTCCTGCCACAAAATTGTACCTATTGCATAAAAGAAGCATCGGTGTACAGATGATAGGGTGTCTTCAGATCAGGGTAGGCTAGTACAGTCTCACTGCACTGCAAGTTCTTCAACTTGTCAAATGTCATCTCTGTTCCTTGCCCCACTCGAATCGTTGTACTTCTTCACCAGATCAATTAGGAGTCTGGCTATCTCCGCATACCCTGGTACGCACGACCTGTAATAGCCAGTTGTACCTAATATTGTTCTAACTCCTCCTACATCCTGCGGAGGAGCCATCTCATGAATGACTTTAACCTTTTGTATCTGGGGTGAGATATCAGCCGCAGAGATGTGATAACGAAGCAGGTCAACTGACTTACTTGCGAAATCGCACTTCTTACATTTCAATTGGAGATTGTGCTCATGCAATCTCTCCATTACAAGGGCAAAATGACAAGCATGCTCCTCATAACTTCTGGAACAGACAACAATATCATCAACAAAAATATGCATAAATTTCTCGACGTAACAGCGGAAAACTGCGTTCATAGTGCATTGAAAAAACGTGCCACTGTTCCTAAAACTAAAAGGTATACGGGTCCATTCAAACTGCCCAGTTGGGCACACAAACGCTGTCCTCTCAATGTCTTTGGTGGCCATTGGGACCTGCCAATACCCAGACTGCAAATCCATTGTAGAAAACATGGTTGCTCCCAGCATACTATAAAAAATATCAGAAATATTCGGTAGTGGAAAATTATCTCTGGGTACTACCCCATTAAGACAGCAGTAATCATTGCAAAATTGCGTCGTCCCATCCTTCTTAGGTACTAGGGTTATGGGAGATGCCCAAGGACATGATGAAGGCCTAATTACGCCTGCATCTAGCATCTCCTTGACCTGCTCCTCCACAACATGTTGTTTTGTTAATGGTAATCGATAAGCATGCTGTCTAATAGAACATGAGCTGCTAGGGATCATACATTCCACTAATGGGTTCCTACCCAGTTCCTTCGGACGGGCGGTATCAAAGATATCAGCGTATTCCTTGAGAACACTGTCAATAACTTTGTTACTGGTCATCTCAGTGATACTGGCCTCAGCATAGTAGTCACACTGGTGCCTAAAGTGAAAGTGTAACCTGTATTTCTTTTCAAACCATTCAATTTCAACCTTTCTATAATTAATGATCACCCATCTGCATGTAAAGCATCAGCCCCAATTAATCCCTCATGGCTCAGTTTTTTATGATTATAATGGGTATGGGCCTAACACCTTGAAACTTCACCTCAGTTTCACCTAGTACTTCAATGGGCGATCCATTCACAGCCAAAAGAATCTGCGCCTTCCTTAAGGGATAGGTGCCTAACATTGTCTTCCAAATGTCACTCCTAATGAGTGATGTACTGGCACCAGTATCTATCAAGACATCCATACTATGCCTATCAGTATCCACACTTTTACTGCGACCCAAGGTGCTGTCTAGTATGAGCCAGACCAGGAACTGGTCAGTCGTGGGCTCACTCCATTGCCATTTAACGACCATACACTGTTATGAGGACTTCTTCCATATGACATTCGTCCATTCCCATAATGGTCAAGGCACGCACCCTTTGTATTGCAACCGTTGTCAAAAACCACTTCTCCATATGGATCAGTGTTGTGTCCGATCAGGACAAAACCATCCCTATCCTCATATGGTTTGCAATTCAGGCGGTTTGCATTATGGCGCATCATGTTTCTAGACCCTCCTGTGGGTGTAGTTAGAGTGTCTACTTCCATTCGTTCTATCAGGCGTTGATCGTATTATGGACAACTGTTCTGCATATGACCGGCCACGTCACACTTCTGACACTTATCATCAAATGTCGAGTCTCGTGTCAAGGTTTGTCATTTCAGTTGTCATCGTGGTTCAGAGTTGTGATTACGCTTCACTGCTCTCCTCTCAGGTGGACGTTCTTGTTGATCTAATGACCTATCATCAGGTGTCTTACTTGATCGGCACTCATTAGCCATGTGGCCTACCTTCCCACAATTGAAGCATGTTATTGGCTTCTTTGGTGATCAAGATTAATGTACTTCTCTGGGAACTGTCTCTTAGTGTGACCCTCTTGTCCACATTTATAGCATATAAATGTCTTTTGTATCTTCTGCGCAGGTGGTGGCTTAAAAGCTGGCAGTTGATTCGGCGCTTGCATATTAATTAGCCATGAAAATAATTCTTCTGCTGACTCTTTACCACTGAAAAGACATCTTTCACGATTCTTCCTTGATGAGCCAGCATTCTTCGCTCTAATCACTCTATCTCTTCCTTCCAGCTTACTCCAGCATCTTGATATGGTTTCCTACCGGTCACACTGAATGCATCTATCTCCATGGGATTTTCTGTGCAACTTGCTTTTACGTCCATCACATCCAACAAGTCAAACATGTTGCCCTGTTCCTCGGTGTAATGCATCGCCTTTTCCAAAGTATTGTTGCCTTTTATAATGGCTCTTCTTGCAAGGGCTACATCTGCTAGTGCTTTGACATAAGCATGTACGACAATTCGGCTGCTATCAGCATTATCTTGGGGATAGGCTTTGCGAGCCATAGTCCGGAAACAGCGATTGACTGTATTCAAACTTTCCCCAGATTTCTGTTTCAGATTTTCTATTTCACACTTGAGTCTCTACGACTCATTAGCAGATATGAAAAACCTCAGGAGGTGGTCATGGATCCCCTTCCATGTTACATTGTCACGGTCTTGGGTGGCCCGATAACCTTCAACATCCTTGTGGAGTTGGCCTCTTGTTGTCCAGCTTATAGTATAGGCTGGGTCGCCGGGTTGATTTGGTTTCCTGCATCCAATGCGGTTTCCATGCTTCTAGGTACTCATGTACCTGGGCCAGAATATGGCCATCGCACGGCATTATCTGTTGCACATGGACGTGTAGCAGCTCCCGCTTTATGCGTTGTTCTTCACAGGTGATAGACGGCATGGTGAAGCTTTGAAGGCTCTCTTTAAGATCAGCCTTCATCTGGTTGAAGGCCTGGAACAACATATCTGGCTGTTCCATATGGGTTGGCTGTCGTAGTGCCATTGGTTGAGTCATGGCAGCGGTTGCAAAGTTTAATTCGATAGAATGATCTACGACTATCAAATGGCTCATAAGCAATATAACTGAACAATTATGTGAGCAATGGTCCTGGTTGTCGGCTCTGAATTTCACTATCAGGGCTAGGTACTTCTAATGTAATTTTAGTTGATTTGTCAGCTTTATACTCTATATGAGTGGCGAAAGCTACATGGACTGAAGATGTAACTGTATCAAAATGACTGATGATGGTAGTAGTATATTGTTGAAGAGCGTGTCGTGGTTCGACTAATTCTGCTATGAACTGTGTGCTAGTCATGAATTATTTGTTAAATGTTCGTACTCACTGTGTTGTGATGAAAATAGGTCTCGTCCCAGTCACAAAATGAACAGTTGGAACTTTCAGCTTTTCAATAAATACTACTAAACACTCACAAATACTGGAGTTAATTCGAATCCAAAGTGGTCTTCCTTTCATTAATTTGCCACTGATTAAACTCGCTAAATAACGATAAACACTTTCAACAAATTATATATGGATTGTATTACTTGAATAAATCTTACTAGCTTGCAGGCTTTACAATTAATTTTGACTGAATATCAAATCTGTGATATGCTATACTAAATTTATCAACGTTTAACAATATGTTTCTCTAAGCTATATCAAAAACGGAGATCAACTAACGATGTTATCTCATTTTAAGAGCGTAGTAGGAACTGTGTCTAAACACAGCATGCATGGTCTTATATACAAATAAAGCAGATTCATTCATGATATCGCTCTGATGACGTTTTAGAGGGCCTCCCTGGTGATTTCTAAAAATCTACCACTTTGGTTGCTTAACACTCTCCCTTCCACACTCAAGAGACAGTCGGGCTCAACTGGTCAGAACCAGTATGCTATTATGACAAGTACCATCACGCATCAATTCCTTAGATACTTTAAGCTTCCCCCATATTAATTCTGTTATGACAAGAGAGTTAACCGTTCAAGCATTTTGGATTCGTTAACTAATGGTTATGAGACGTCATGACGTATGCCTAGGTGATCTATGACCTCAAATATACATTCTGGTTAATTACCGGAATTACACATACATCATGGGATTTCTGCGTGGGGCTGAATCACATAACTGGAACCTATACTCTATTCCTGCTATCTGACCAACTTCTTCGAATCATGTAAATATCCTTCTTAATTAACCATGTTGTAAGGCCTTGTTGTATTAAGTACCAAGAAATCATCGTAAGATCTATCTTGGACTTAATCCAACAGCGTCTTACCGTCGCGGTATCTATAACTTGTATCAGAGTGACAGAACCAGTTTATGGCCTTCCAGGGGTTAAAGATTCAGTTAGATTTCTCATAACGGATTATGACTATGAGTATGACGTTGCATGGGTTGAATATCTGTCTAAATTACTCGCTCTAAATCCTGATTGTGAAAATGACAAAACTAGATTGATTATAGCAACCAATCTTAACCAAACGTAAATCAAATATGGGTAATCTAATTTGTCCATCACCAGTGATAATAATTATCCATTTAGTATCCCTCAAAACATTCACATAAAATATATCATGTATACCTTCAGCAGGCAACATGCACAACTTATAGTAATAGCAGTGGTGGTAATCGGATATCCCGATACGATATAAATAATCACTACATAAATGCTACACCACACATCATGTCATAACGACCTATAGCAATAGACGTATTACTTACTGCCAATAGCGACCTAAATAGTTGGTCCTATTACCAGCGACGTATCATGACGACGATGTTATGAATATTCACGACTGAGGATGTGACACAAAACATACTTGACCCATACAGTGTCAAAGGTCATCTGCAAATATTTCCCCAGGTACCAAAAGGTAGCCGTGGGGTTGGCAGGTAGCAAGTCCACAAATCCCATATTTACACTATGAACACAGGAAACGGAATACATGAACATCTGTCTAAAAAGAATATTATGTTAGACATAAGAGGTTAATAAAAAATTCACTACCACTACAATTACTACTACTACTACTACTACTACTACTACTACTACTACTACTACTACTACTACTACTACTACTACTACTACTACTACTACCACTACTACTACTACTACTACTACTACTACTACTACTACTACTATAGCTACAGTTACTGCTACTACTCATACTTCTACTACCAGAATATTATCCGCATCCATGTCTGATTTCTTTCCCCGGATCATGGCTGTCTGAAAATCCTCTTGCACGCGAAATTCCATAAGTTTCTTGTTTTAAACCGTGATATAGATCAGCTCAGTAGCGTTATTAGATACAAATCCGGACACAGAAAGACATGCGCGACGGCCCGCCCACCCACCCGCAGATATGCACGCAAACACACATACTTGAACAGCCACACGCACGCATAGTCCCATACACATCCACACGTAAACACACACGCACGTACGGGCATGCACACGCACGTACGCACGCATATACTCTAACGCAATACAATCTTCCCCTTGGGTAATAAGAGCCCATTACAACGCATGTTACTGGGTCAGTACTGGTCCAAAACCCGCCACTACACCTAGAATTGACCCCGTACCTTCCCAGTACCATGCGTTATCAGTGGCCGATTCAGCTGACGGCATTGCGAAATGACGTTAAGATTTCACCTCTACATCGTTATCGTCGCCGTCAGCAGTGTCATGGCTAAAGTCACATTGCCTATGCTATTGTCTTATTAACATCAATACTGGGTTCAGTTAATCCATAAGCGGCGCTGTCTGAATCAATGTCATTCTTCACATTTTGCTGTCGCTTTTTCACGTTCTCTTCACTGTAGTCCTGCTTTTGTTGCGCTATAATCTTTTTATATCTATCTACTCGGTGGGCAATGATAAGTGCTATTACATATAGAATTAGCATGGTACACCTGACACCGCCGGTGAACACGTGCATCTTCACCCTAATGTCATCGGTATCATAGAGCGCGCAGTAACCCCTATCCTCAGAACGTCCATTTCCTGCTCCGATCCACAACACGCAACAGCTGTCTATCAATGCACCGAACACGATCGGCCCAAGAAAGAAACCTAGAAAAGAAAGAAAAAATGTTACTATTGCAATTGCCCAAGGGTGGCATTAAAATATCGAAGGATCTGTTGATACACTACATCGGTTATGACCAGAGAAAGGCTGACAATATAAAGCAATGGTTCAAATATCAGTTCTTTAACTCAAAAAGACTAACTTTCTCCCACATTTGCAGGTCAGCCATGGCCTCTGCAAAAGCCAAAGCGAGAAACAGAAGTTAGACAGCTCTAGCGTGTGGCTGTGCACGCGTGCATGACTGCAATACTAATGAACTCCTTAAATATGCAGATAATTCAATCTCGAGCAAAATCGGACACATTATCAACTCTGCCTTTGAACAACGCTCCCTTATCGATGTCGTGGGAGAGGGTACACTCATTGTGGACACAGCGACGGCGAAACCATCCTGGCCTTTTTCCAACCTCATACAAACAGTGCTTTTCAAAAGCACCCGAAAACTTTTATCGAATGTGACATTATCTCGTATCAGAGATACGAGTGTCAGATTTACTGGAAACTGGAAGAGCGGTTTAAGAGACATGAAATTCAACATGCCTCGTGCATTTGGTACCACGTCACTTCAAGTTCTTCATCAAGTTGGGTGCGATGATGATGAACTACGCCTGGTTTGACACTTATTGGCAAACGCAAGACTAAATATTCGTGACAAATCAACGCTTTCTACACAGATTGAAACCTCAATAGTATCACTACAATGCGATGGTTTAGTACCAGCGCTCTTCACTTGCTACCTCGTCGCGTCTCTATCATCTATTCGAGAATACTCCACAAGACTAAACCATCAATCCCAACGATAGGTATGTCACTAGAGATGGGGTATGCAGATGATGTTGCCTTTACCGACGAAAGAAAATGACCTGTTGATACACCGTTGATATGCTACTTTCAATGGCTCCAGAACAGCTCAACGCTTCAAACCTCTTCTTGGATGAAGCCAAGACAGCGGTCACTCCCGTATGCCTATCCGCTCTCACAGAAATGAATAACGGCACCCCCATCGGGAAACTGGGAAGTGGTGCGGAGAAGAATCCTGGGTTCCCTCCTCTGCAGCTCAGGTCGCTATGTAATACGACGTGTCGCCTTCCAGTCATTTTGGCTGTTACGGATTCGTGTGCTTAACATCCCCATGAAAGTCAAGATGCAACTATAGTATGCTGCATGTGTATCAATAATAATATGCAATTGCAACAGTTGCTCCAATATCAACGTCAGGACTTTACAAACTGTGTAACTCAGAGCCACTACGTGCGAGGGTAGCACAACAGCGATGGTCTATGTTCGGAGATGTTCATCATCATCATCATCATCATCATCATCATCATCGTCGTCGTCGTCGTCGTCGTCGTTGTCATCATCATCATCATCCTCATCATCATCATCATCATCATCATCATCATCCATCATCAATCATCATCATCATCATCATCATAATCATCGTCGTCGTCCTCGTCGTAGTCATCATCATCAACATCCATCATCAATCATCATCAACAGCATAATACATTATTTTAATCGGCGCTAGTTGGCAGATTAACGCCGCTTTTCAGTTGGCGCAAACATTCACCACCAGGTTAATCCCAACCCGTCTACAATTCACCTTTCCAGTTTATTCATCCTTCATATGCAATTGCAACAGTTGCGCAGCTCCAAAAAGACCTCCTGAACAAACTAGATGCTTGTCACTGCGAGTATATCTGAGCCATTCCAAATCACCGCTGATCATACAGTCTAATCTCAACGTCAGGACTTTACAAACTGTGTAACTCAGAACCACTACGTGCGAGGGTAGCGGAACAGCGATGGTCTATGTTCGGAGATGGTCATCATCATCATCATCATGATCATCATCGTCGTCGTCGTCATCGTCATCATCATCATCATCATCATCCTCATCATCATTATCATCATCATCACTCATCATCATGACGCCGCTTCTCATTTGGCGCAAACATTCACCACCAGGTTAATCTCAACTCGTCGGCAATTCACCTTTCCAGTTTATTCATCCATCATATGACGTCATAATCAACTATGTGATGTGTAGGATGGCGTCATAATCAGTCTTAATCGCGCAATGTTCTGACACGCTGTATGAATTGTGTCTTTACAATTTAGTAAAATTATGTTGACTATTTTGAAATTAATATGACCAGTCAATATTCCAAAATATTCAACAGCTTACTTGTATAGTTTTATGAAATTGATAATCAGGGAGCGCAGGGATAGATCGATCCCATCACGAGCGTGGTGTCGGTGGCGCTTAACCACAGATTTGCGGGTCATAACTACAACTAGAAATGCCCATTGCCTATGCTGCAGACTAGAGCGGCAGGTATATAGCTAGCATTAGATTACATAATCCACAAACGGCTACATCCCTTTCGGAATCACAACCAAAAGTGTTCAGCTCAAAATTCAATATATATATGAATCATTACGCAATCCGTGTAAGTTAGTTTAGTGTAGTGGTTAGCACTCAGTCCTGTTTCACTTGGGGAACTTGGTTCGCGCCTGAGTGGTAGCTTATCTCGCCGTTGCTGAAGGCGTGGGATATCTCCTTCATTCGCTGCCTCTCTACATCGAGGAATATTTCCAGAAGACAAAATTGATGTGAATGAACGTGGTTTCGGTATAAGCTTCCCCGTTGGATTATCACATGGGCGGATTTCACTGTGTTTTGTCGAATGAATATACAATTTCATACACAGCTTGTTCACAGCTTGGCCATATGTAATATTATGTTTCATAGCAATAGCTTCACCTATGTTAACAGGGTCTGCGTAGGTAGAAGCTCCATCTGTATTCAGTTTCTTTTGTCAGAAAACTAATATTTGTCAGTATGTATAAGTTAAAAGCGTGATGTTTACGATTCGCTTAATTAAATGGACATCTTTCTTCACACTTCAATGGCAAAATCTGGTCAGGAAAATCACAGTATTTGTTATGGAATGGCCACTGACAGAATCAAGAGAAACCCATATTTGAGAATTAATTACTTGCACGATTGACTCGGCTATCGAGCCAGCCACTCCAGTGGTACATTTTCAATGAATAGTTTTCTCTTTGCCTGCAAATAGGCATTCCTCAACACCACTGCAGATCTTGGTTTTGGCTCGCTTCACTGTGAACGCGTTAAATAACCGCCAACTTTCGGTCCGCCGACGTTATTTTCTATGTATACTGACTTACCTTGACAAACTGGCTGCCAGTCATGGCCATTCCCGGGGCACATACTTAATAGACAGGTTTAAACCGTATAGGCACTCTTTTATGTATATTAAAATGGTTTATCTTTACTATTCTCGTCTAAGAATGCCTTTATTGTCGTTATTCAGATGATAAGCTTGTGTCGTGAAATACGGTGTTTTAATGACGCTGCGCTATTCCTTGTGGATTTCCCAGATGGTGGCTATGCCGGATATGTTTCTGGAGCCAAGCGTGTGACGAAATGACGCGACCCTTTTTCATTGAAATAATATTGTAAGGGAGATCAATGTTGTCGTATAAGACATCGATTGTGCTCATAAATTAGTGTGGTTACATCTCGCATTATTTGATAGATATTCTTTTGAGAATAGATCATCACGTTGGTGTCAGGCACATAATCCGTTTTATTACTCTCGCTTCATAAGTGTAAGAGGTATTGTAATCGTGCCTGCCTGCCTGCCTGCCTGTCTGCATGCTGTTGGCCTGCTGGTCGGTCGATCGGCTCAGAACTGTATTTCGTGGACAGATTTGGTGCAGGTTTTACCACAAGGAAGGTCCTTGCAGTGCATTATGATTTCCAGACTGTGGCCATAATCCCGATTATATAATGTGGATCGGGATCAGATCAAATTCAGGATTTGTTGATATCTAGCGAATAATTGGTCTCATAACTGTCTCAAATTTGAAAACAGGAAAGTGTGTGACAATGCAGTAATATTAAACAACTCTGGGCGTGATCCGAAAAAGAGAATGTTGGAAAATGCGGAACAAATCGGGATAATGCGAAAACTGTGGAAAATGGAAAAGCTGTTTACTGTCTTACAGACATGAGAGGCGAGATTCTGCACGCTATGATTGATTCTCGTATTAATTGAGAACGTTTCCAATGAATCGGTGTGTATTTTCTGAAATTGATGTACAACCTAAAGTTCGGATATGTTGTCGGGGTAAGCGGGGTACCTAGATTACACGGTACACATTCGTATCACGTTGTACAAATTCTACTAGATTACTCATGAGTCAAGCGAGAGTAAAAGTGTGCGCATGCGCGATAGGTGAACCCACCACGCGATACTTCCGATAGGAGTACCTCGATAAAGAAACCGAATTCAACCCGAGTTGCTCTATTTATGCTACATGGGTTCATAAAATAGATTTAGAATATACTGGCTAGATCGTGCATGGCCCTCTCAAACATGACATTTCGGAGTTCAGAATTTTCTCACCGGATGTATAGTATTACGTCACCGCCAGTCGCGACAACTATCCCCGTAGTGAGGGTATGCGGATGAGCCATCTAGCCAATATATCAATATACATGGTCATTACCCTACAGGATGAGTTAGGATATATTATTGCGGTACTCCCATCATAGATATAGCTTGGCCACGGTGGTTGCTTTGCCTATCTACGCACGCGTCCACTTGTACTCTCCCTTGATGCAGGAGTAAACTAGTAGAATGTGTACCACGTGATAGCGTTATCCGATCTCGGGCGTTCGGATATGGAATCGGGGTAAGCGGGGTACCTCTATAAATTATCCGATCTTTAGCTTAGACACAATAAAACAGTAACTCTAAAATTTGATCGGGACAATTCACATTCTCTAAAACAAAATATGCATTTGCAGACTAAGAGAGAATTAGTTTAGAAAATGTATCATTGGAATGACTGGCTCGGTTATCGAGCCAGTCACTCCAGTGGTAAAAATTTCAAAAATTATCTCTTGATTGGAAATGAACATTTCTCAAAACCACCTGTTTGGTCTGTTGGAGGGCGACACGTCTAAGAACAAACGTACCTAGTAATGATGACACGAATGCCGATATCCCGATTCCCAGGCTTCTATCAGAGTCATCTACACTTCTGAAACATGTTTAAATATGACAGTCATATCTCTTGTTGCATTGCTTCAAAGATTAACTATTCAGTGCTAATATATTTGTGCGAAAATTTAAATTTTCTAATAGAAAATATCCAGTTGGAGAATGCAGACCAAGAGGGGATTATTTTTTAATATTTAAAACTGCAATGACTGGCTCTGTCATCTACTCAGTCATCCATTGAAATGTGTCTGCAAATGGACATTTATTACGGCTCCCGCTAAAGCTGTTTTGGCCAACTGGCCAGTCAATCCAGGGGTAAATTTGCAAAAATAGTGTTAATGGGCTAAAGATTAGAGACGCAATGGAGAACAGTATTTGTTATATTCTCACTTTAACTGGATTGCTTCGAGATGATAAATGTACTGTTTTCCTTGCTTCCATTTACTGTGCTTCTCTAACCCTTTAAGGACGAAATCTGCAAAAAGCGGCCTCTGCAGTAGTATTGGGGAATGTCAATTTGCAGGCCAAGAGAAGGCTCCTTTTGAAAATTGAGTGCCAGCATGACTGGCTCGGTTACCTGAGACGCTGTCAATCACTATATAAATCCACACTACCAAGTATATTCCAACAACATTCCAATACAAAGAAGCTCCCCACCCCACCCCACCCCCACCCACCCCATCCCCCAACCCCCACCCCAACACACCCCGCCCCACCCCACCAAGAACTCACGAAATCCCGTCCTTTCATTTGACCGTGACAGTTGATAAATTGTCACCGACAGCAATACAGTTCTTATGGACTCCGCCGCCAACTGTACATCGAAGTTTTGTCAACAGGCTTTCGTGAATTATCGGCCGGGACATTTTTCACAGGTTTGATGACCTTGACATTTGATCATTTGTCTCCGAATTGGAGACATTTCTTCGGAACTACAAACCCAACGTTACCCATATCTTTGCAAAACTCCCTTCAATAACCCAAGAATTAGTGTCCCATGCACACTGGCAGTTATGCTGACGGGTGGGTGGGTGGGCTGGCGGGCAGACGTGCAGGCAGGCAGGCAAGCAGGCAGGCAAATATAATGCAGACATGCAGACAGGCAGGCAGGCAGGCACAATGTTGTTACCACCCTCGCAGAACTGTGGTCTTACTAATAACCTGTGGAGTAAAATTGAACAATTTGAGCGACGAAATGCAATCGCAAAATACCTTAGTTTTGTCAAAGTGGAAGGAACCGCAGCCATGCTCGCAATGAACGCTGTGATGAACGCCATTACCAGGTAAATGGTCAATGTCCAGCATTCAGTCTCACACACGCCTGGCGTTACTGTCTGCTCCGGAGAGTCAGTAATACACGAACAATTAGCAAAAGACTGAAATACAACAGATGATGATTTTACCGCATAGAAAGTACGAACCTTTACTTATTGTGTAGCTATGCATACCAGAGTAGCACACGTTCTTTTCGACGCCATATCGCGATACTTTAGGCGATACTAATAATAGAAATCTGTATTAATCGCAAACAATTTATGACAACATGTTGTATATTTTAAAATTAATTTGACTAAGACCTGTTGCTTTCTTAGCAGCAGCAGCAACTTCCAGTCAAATTAATTTCAAAACATTCAACTGTTTAAGTATTTTTTGCATCCATCGCAAATATAATTTTCATTATCAGAACACGTGATATATCGGGATTTATATGCGTTATTTACAGAATAAGTCTAAGGCCGTGTTCTCACGAGAGGGTTAATCCGGAATAACACCATACTGAAATATGGTGTTATTCCGGATTACCTCTCTGTTCACACTACAGAGCTAACCTGATGCAAGTCCAATTGATAACAAAATTTCGTTGTACTCACGTAACCTTTCACATGTACACAGGTTATGAGTCTAATCACCTTAGACAATACATTGCACCCGTATTTGGTACACGTATTGGGTACTTGGAAACCAATTTGACTAGGAATTTTAGTCAACACTGTACTTGTCTTGAAGCTGCGGTTATGGGACTTCAAGGTTCAAATGTAGAGAGTGGGTGCGTGCCCGTTTCGCTTTGAAAATTCTCTCTCTGAACTTGTGTGTCGTTTTATCTCAGTGAGTTTGTGTTAATAACGTTAATACTGCTCACCATTATACCATACAGTGTCGGAGCTCTCACTGATAGCATGCACGGACATCTACTTAGGCCATGCCAATTTATGTTATTGATTTACAAAGCCTCCTAACTTTATTTTTCAATATGTCGAAAACTTAATGCTAACATTTTAAGGCATTACTTTCATATCTTTCCATATAGCAGCCGGATCCATTTCACTCGGAATTCCTCAGAAATTTCTGTAACCGTCTGTGTTCTCTAGAGTTTTGTTAACATGGTCAACCCGCACACAATGGCTTTGCAATGACCTTGGAAAAGGGGCATTTGTTGGCCACCACAAAACTATTCACTGCAAAGTTACCGTTAAAGGTGCATATTCACAGCAAAATTTCTGAAACTAAAATTATTTAAAATATACCATTTAAATGCTTAAACTGCGAGCCTATATGTAAGGAAACGAAATAAATCTTAACATATGATGATTCCAGTCCATATATATATATTAACTAGTTCAATTTCGCAGCTTAAAAAATGTATATTAATTTATATGGAATGGAATCATCATATGCTAAGATTTATTTCGTTTCATTACATATATGGACATAATTTAAGCTTATAAAAGTATGCAATTTTAACAATTTTATTTTCATTCATTCTCGTGTGAATATACACCGTTAACGGGACAGCCATTTCAGTGGGAAAATGTCAAAAAAATTCTTCTCTTGGCCTTCAATTGGACACTCCCTGAGAAAAAGTTTTGTATTCGCTTGATAAATCTTGACAATTAACCAGATGAAAGGATTAATACTGTAATAGCCTTGGACTTCTAAGCTTGAAACTGTACATTTTTTGTATTTTACTCCCATCTCAGATCGTGTGTTTGGGGAGTAGTGGGGCGGGGTGGGGGGGGGGGGGGGGTATGAGTGGATTTTCTTAAAACAAAACATTAAATTGGCCTGGCCTTACCATTTGCCAATACATTGCTCATCCAGATACCGACATTTTTTTAAGTCTTTCTTTCAAGCGTCAATTCACATTTAATCGTCCCATCTATTTATGAGATTGATAATTTACATTAAACAGCGTTTGGTCTGGTCAGGCTGCATAACGTCTGCAGTTGATTATGGTTTAGGTTCAACGTGTTCCATAGATTGGAAATTGATATGTTGCAGTTTTAAAGTTTTTAAAGGAGTCGCTGTCGTGCATGTGCGTGATCGTGTTGCACTATAACAGTATAAGCATACCCCATATGTTATCTGTGAGCTACACCCAGCATGGCACGGGGAGAAGTACGTCCGTCCATCTGAGCCGCATGAAGGAAGGTAGTCCTGTTCACTGCAATGACAGCTCGTATCACATGTCCAATTTCCTTTTGCGGACAGAGTGCTAAGTGGCTCTGATGCCTTTGCTAACCTGTCATAGGAAATGAACATAAAGTATATGTATGTAGCGTTAGCAACAGATAGCGTACATATGCCGTATTCATGGTCTCGACAGGGCACTCTTTAGTTGGACTTGGCATTTGCCATTTTGAGCCAAATACAATACCACGCTTCGGGTCTTTGAGGGTAAAGATTTACAAAATGTATAGAAGATCCCTTCAGTAGACCATAAGTGTTCGATGACCTTGACCGATATGATGCTAAAATTGTCTTCGGCTCAACCACCTACCCACGTATGCCGAAGTTCCCTTGAATAAAACCAAATGTCATCAGCATCAATCCACCCACCCATCCATTCAGCTAGCCAGCCAGCCAGCCAGCCAGCCAGCCAGCCAGCCAGCCAGCCAGCCAGCCAGCCAGCCAGCCAGCCAGCTAGCCAGCTATCTAGCCAAACAGTCAGCCAACAGAGCAGCAGGCAGGTGGGCGGGTGGTTGGGCGGTGGGCAGGCTAGTGGCTTGGCAGTCTTTTTGGGAGGGCGGCTGTGAGGTCGGGTGGTTCGCATATGAGAGGCAGGTTAGGCGGGTGGTTGGGCGGAGAAGCATAGCAGGTGGATAGGCGGGCGGGTGGTCAGGCTTCGGGGGGGGGGGGGGGGGCTACTTGGGCGGATGGGCACTCATTCACTCGCTCAATCGCACACGCACGCACGCACGCACGCACGCACGCACGCACGCACGCGCGCGCGCGCGCACGCACGCACGGAGGAATTGAATAAGAACCTCCACTTAATGGGAAAGAGTAAATATCACCAAACTTATATCAATGCAATTATGTCTGTCCACGAAATAATGCGCGGGTACGCACACCCACACACACGCGTGCACGCACGTACGCGCACCCTCATTTTCCTACGCGTTCTAGCTCGTACGCGTGCAGGCAAACTCGGAAGCAGGCAGGCAGACATGCCGGAATTTCAGCCGATCTTCCAATTTCTGGGTAATGACAAATATGATTTATCAATCATATTCCCTATAATCTCCCGTACCTATTTAGAAGACATGACTAAGACCTCTATCTCGTTGCTTAATCCTACTATTTAACTATTTCCTGTACTATGTCGGTTAATATATAGCCGATATATTTGTTTGCGTTCATGCAGGTGGGAGGTAGTCCTGGGATGCACGGTAGTGCTACCTGGTGGAAAGTGAGAAAACATGATGCCCGTAGCGCCAGGTGTCGGAGAGTGAGAGAAATTGTTTACGGTAACGCTACCTGATAAATTGTGAATATGGTCCCATGCCCGGGCTATATCTCACCCATGTAATACTGTCTGATCACACGATACTGCCATGCCGGATAGTAGAATAACAGCACCCGTTGTCTCGGCGATACACAGAAAAAACAGACATCCCCGAAGCGTCAACTTAAAGACGGAACTTCCTATGCCACTAAGTAAAGAACCACTGACCGCGCCTGTCATGACGCTGGCACCTGCAACACAGAACTGATACACGTGATGTCGCATTTGTGATCGGACTTAAAGCATTAACACACATCAGTCGAAACCCGCTTTTGATGTGGTTTTGAGAAAGGCCTATTTGCAGACAAAGAGAAGATTAGTTTTGAAAATGTACAACTGGAATGACTGGCTCGATAATCGAGCCATTGATTATCGAGCCAGTCTTTACGGTAACACATTTTCAAAAATAGTCTTTTCCTTGTCTGCAAATGTACATTTTCTAAGACAATTTGAAATTTTCCTGAGCAAATTCGCGGGTTAAAGAGTGGGGCAATTTGTCTTAGGCTATGTGTAATAAGTTTGTGCAATAATAATAATAATAATAATAATAATAATAATAATAATAATAATAATAATAATAATAATAATAATAATAAGCAAGCAACTCTTACGATAAATATTAAAAGCGTTATTATTAGTTACACCATCCACGCAAATGTGTATTTCCAGAGCGCAGCTAGGGTACATTTTTTGTATTTCCCCGAGCGTAGCGTGGGAAATTTAATAAAAAATGTTTAAATGTATCCGCCTATCAGCTGACGTCATATAGCGTCATAATCAACAAAGTGATGTGTGTGATGGCGTCATAATTAAGTATGGCATGAATGACTCGGTTTAGTCCGTGTGAAACGCTTACTGGACCGACACGTTGTACGAATTGTATGTCTTTACCATGTAATAACCATTCTGTTGAATATTTTGAAACTAAGTTAACATGGCGCTGTTGCTGCCATGGGGAGCAACAACACCCGGTCAAATTAGTTTCAAAATATTTAACTGCTTGCCTGTATAGTTTCTGGAAATTGATAGTCAGTGAGTCCAG
The DNA here is from genome assembly GCA_034401795.1 of Chaetoderma sp. LZ-2023a. NCBI lineage: Eukaryota > Metazoa > Mollusca > Caudofoveata > Chaetodermatida > Chaetodermatidae > Chaetoderma > Chaetoderma sp. LZ-2023a. Next base: position 51,615,370 of record CM067375.1, read on the forward strand.
AGATCGATCATTCCCAACACGAGAGAGGAGTAGGTGAAGCTTAGCTAGAGATGGGCGGGACATAGCTACAACATGAACGGTCCATTGTTTGCGCGTGTGGTAACAGCCTGGACCCGAGGCAAAACGCTGGTGAACCGTATGTATCACCCACTCAGACGCCAGATAGACAGATATATATATATAGAGAGAGAGAGGGGAGGGGGGGGGGAATGGTGCGGGGGGGGGGGGGGGGTGTGTGTGTTGGGGGAGAGATTTTATCAAACGTGACAGTAAGTGTCAATAAAACGTAATTTCTTCCTAATTATTTTAAACTAGAGGGTAGTTTTGAAAGAATGGCACCGTTCTTGCGTTAGCAGTACAATATAAGCTGTTCGCCACTATATACGTCATTAAACATTCTTCAATGCTAATATCAGTCAGTTCATCTGACATGTTTGGTGTCAGATTTGGTAGTGTCATAATAAACAGCCTGAGGATAAAAATGCTTCTCAGACAGTGTTCCCACTAGATGAGAGGAGACGATTGGCCGTGGCGTTAGTGCGGTTGACTGGGCCTGGCGGGGTACAAATTGTCGGGCTATCAGGTGGCTGACGAGCAATCGGCGGACACATAGGCCCGTTGTTTAAGTCGAACTTTCTGTCGCGCCGAGCTAATGACGACTGGTTGATTTATATGGTGGACTCTCCCATTTTCAGGTAGATTTACCTAGCGCGGCACAAGCGAAGTTCGACTTATAAATCGGGCCATAGGCTCCTACGCGCCTCGTTGCCTCTCTCCACCCAGAAGTATAAATGGGTACCGGTGTAAAAACTGGGGAAGTTACCAATAATAGGCTGATATTTAAAAAAAAAAGCCTAGATATGGCGCGAATGGGACCTAGAAGAACGGGCCCGATAGACGCCAATCAAACCAATACCTTCCTCTGTTCTCACTAATTACTTAATCCTGAATAACGCCATGCTGATGTATGGTGTTCGTCAGGATTAACTCTCTCGTGAGAACACGGTCTAAGAACTGTCGGCTTAAAGCATTAAATTGAGCCTAATGTAGTCGCTAAAGTGTTGCAATAATCGATATATAACTGTCATTATAAGCTGAATGTTGTGTAGGGTGGAATAACAGAGTATCCATCTCTGAACTTAATCAACCAACTAACAACATTTCGTCATGTGACATTACTGAGAAGCAATACTTATATGTACGGCAGTCAACTCTTTCTTACCTCAAATGTTATGGACAGCTGCATTGCGTTCCGTAGTGAAAATATTTCAGAGCGCTCTGAGCGTGCCACATCTGGTTTTCTCATTGTGTATGTTATATGATGCAATTAATGCGAACATAGCAGATTGTCAACAGTTTGCAGATTAGCAAAACGTTTTGAAACGTTTTCCCTACGGAACGCATGGCATCTGCAGGGGTGGGAACGTTGGGTGGAGTGGGATCCTAAACGCTGAATGAACTTCGGAGGTCCCCTCCCGCCCCTTCGACCGCGCACACACGACCGCACGCACGGACGCACGCAGGCACGCACACACTCGGAAAAATTGTAAAACATATTCCTGCATTTCAGGATGTAATAACTACATACACGAGTCGAAAATATAGACCGCAATATGCCAAATAAAAGCCATGCATATGGTGGGCCAATTGAACCCTCCGTCGGAGAGCCATGATGGACGCTCAAAACGGTTGCTCAAGATGATACAAACTTGCTGGCAAACGGAACGTCAGCGTCCTTCTGATCAATGGACCTTTCCAGTTCATCCACCAATCATATGCCATCATAATCAACTACGTGATGAGTAGGATGACGTCATAATAGATGACGTCATTAATGGCGTGGATAAGTTCGTCGCGAATGCTCAATGTATTACGGACTAAGCGTTGTTGTACGAATTGTATGTCTTTACTATTTAATAAACATGTTGTTGAGTATTTTAAAAGTAATTTGGCTGGGCGTATGGCAGCAACAGCATCCATTCAATTTAGTTTCAAAATATTAATCAGCTTACCTGTATATCTTTCTGGAAATTGATAGAAGGGCGTTCGGGGAATCGATCGTTCCCAACAAGGGCGAAGCTTCACTAGAGATAAGCTAAGATAAGATACGCAAGAACGTACCCATTAATATATTGCTGCGACCGACGGCTGTCCTAAAATGATGTTCTAGGTATTTGGGGAAGAAGCTGACGCGGCCACTAATGGTGAACATGCCTATACCGTCACACACGACAATGATAATAAAAATTGGATTCTTTAGCAACCGCAAGGCACTTCTGTGAAAATCTGAAAACAATAAAACTGCAGGTAAATCTTAGATTTGTAGGCCAGATGCAGGTAATTATGGCTCAAATGATTCTGATTGACGGGGCGAGGCATGATAGATGGGGCGAGGTAGGGGGTGGATGGCGGACCATAGAGACTACCCAAAGCTAAGCACCGACCACTTTCTATACACATTAGAATATAACTTATGGCTTTGAAAAATGAATTCTCATAATCCCAAATTCAACCTTACTATATCGGTAAGATTTGGAACATTTTAAAACTAATTTTTAACTAATTTGACTGGGTAAACTGCCTTTCAAAATATTTACATGATTCTGTATTTTAAAAATTGTGAATATAAACGTATAAACGTCATACATTTCAGACGCATTCCTTACGGAAAAATGACACGTTCGATTTGATCCCACAAGTTACTTATAATCAGAAACGTGGATTAGGGTGTCACCATATTGATGTAGAGAACATAGCGAGAGAGAGAGAGAGAGAGAGAGAGAGAGAGAGAGAGAGAGAGAGAGAGAGAGAGAAAGAGTGCACGCAATTAGCGATGTATCGATATATCGATGTCTCGTACCACCCCACTGAATCTAAGTTTCAAGGTGACTATACAAATACGCTGTTGGCTATTTTCAGACTAATTACACACGCCGCTGAAGGCCGGTGTGCTCATTGCGGTTGGTGCCGCATGTCGGTATCATGTCTGTCTGTCTGTCCGTCTGTCTGTCTGTCGGTCGGTCGGTCGGTCGGTCGGTCGGTCGGTCGGTCGGTCGGTCGGTCGGTCGGTCGGTCGGTCGGTCGGTCGGTCGGTCGGTCTGTCTGTCTGTCTGTTTGTCAGTCGGACAGTCGGTCGGCATGCCTGTATGTGTCGAGACCGCCGGTCTGTCTGTCTGTGTCTGTATCTTTTTGTCCGATGCATATCTGGGTATTTCTATGAGGTAGAATCGCCAAAGTTGGCACATAGATTGATATTATGATGGGCTACAAAATGTCTAGGTTGGGTTGAAAAGCTAAAAAATCAATAAACATTCTTTTGAATATTTTGAACCTACTTCGACTGAGACTGGGAGCGGTCAGCAACAATATTCGTTCCTTAAAAAACGTATTTTCAATATATTAAATAGTTCGTCGGTATATTTTGCCGTAAAACTTAGATTCTGGGAATTTAGATTTCGAGGTCTCAAGTGGATCCCAACACAAACAAATTGTGTTCGGAGCAAAGCTAGAAATGGACGGGCCCTACCTAGAAATGGATCCCTCCATTTACTAAAATATAAAACGGTTAGAGTTACAATGAAGGATCGAACTGTATCCATTAATCATGTGGCGTCACAATCAGCTACCTGATGTGTAGAATGACGTCATAATTAATGATGCCATTAATCACGTAGCCCATTTCGAAACGAACGCTTAACTGATGACGGATTAAGCATTGTTGTACGAATATTTAATAAATATGCTGTTGAATATTTGGAAACCAATTTAACTGGCACTGTTGCTGCCATAGGAATGATTGTGGCGTCAGCAACAGCACCCAGACAAATTAGTTTCAAAATATTCAACAGCTTATCAGTAGCCTATAGTTTTCTAGTAAATGCTAGTCAGTGTGTTCAAGGATCGATCAGTCACTACACAGGCGATGTGTGGGTGGGGATTAACTAAAGACGGACGGGGCATAGCTAAAACTGGATTCCTCATGTTCATGTTCATGTTCCCGTGTTATTCAATCACAGCTCTTTATAAAATAGTAGCAATAACATTCAAGGAAGCATAGTGAGCTATGGCAGAGACGTATGTACAGGCGCTAACTAGCGAAAAGTTGTAAGTGAAATCAGTTATTAATATCATCTCTACCTTTCAACAAGTCTCGGAATTTCTCAGATCTGGGGAATGGTGTTTCCTCATAGGTTGAATTCGGCATTTTTCGTGGAAATACTACTAATGGAATGGCCGCTAAGAAGGACATCACGGCGATTATTATGAATCCTAACCACCAGGCACCGACAAACCTGGGGTCATCTGCTGATAAAGGCGTATCTGAAAGACAAAAAATGCCAATCATTAGGTAAAAATGCCATTTAATATATTTTTCATACTGAACTTCGATTACGTATAACATAGGTATGTCTATGTTTAGATGAATGTTGCTAGGGGTATAGTGAATTCACATTTCCAGAGTATCAAGCCATCATCTGCCCTCGTATGACGTCATAGTCAGCTGATCGTGTATGATGGCGGCACAATCATTACGTCACAAAGGGTTCCATATAGACCGTCATCAAATCTCAAATAATCTGACACGTTTTATGAATCGTATGTCTTTGTAATTGTTTGCTATTTAATCAACATGATGTTGGCTATTTTGAAACTAATTTGACTGGGGCCATTTGCTGCCTTAGGCAGAAACAGCACCCAGTAAAATTAGTTTCAAAATATTCAACAGCTTACATGTGTAGTATTTTGGAAATTAATAGGCATGGTGTTCAGAGATCGATCGATACCAACACGAGCGAGGTGTAGGTGGAATCCAGATAGAGATGGGCGGGGCATAGCTAAATCCGGAAAGGTCCATTGCGGTGACTCTCATCGGCTTTGCTTTGCCAGAGTTTACATCTAGCCACGTGCTCATGAATGCCAACTGGCTGAATGTTTGCAGTCCGTCAATGCATATGGTTTAGCGTATGGGACAATAGGCCCGCATCGTCTGTCAAATTCATGTCCTCCAGGTTTTTTGCATGCCTCTTGGCGGATTCATCATTGACTTCATTGCACGGTCTGTCGCAAGTGAGAAGGGGGTCGGTTATAATAGGCAGCGTTGCCTGACACATGTGTGCACAGTGACTGGAGAAGACAGGTCGCTGGTGTCGATGACTTGACACGATGTGCCTGGCTGGGAACGTTTAAGGAGTGGCATAGTGTCTCAGGAGGCCACAGATAGAATTTCTGCCTTCAGAGACCTGATGTTGGAATTGAATCGTGCCGGCATTCGCGAGTGTAAGAATCGTATCTGTGCATGATTTGCCAGTGCTAATTTTCAAGATAGCTTGGCCCACATCAGGATGGGTTATTGATCTCAGATTGCGACCTGCGTCTTCCCCATCTTCAATGATCGGATGATATGCTGCTGATGCTAACCTGTGGAGGTAACCGAAATACACCTTCTACATGGCTCGTTGTTTTACGATATGCTCAAGATGCTACAATTCTTTTCTCGAGATGGCCTGTTAGTGCTAGTCTTCCGCCATAAGAGTTGTCTTGTGATGTTGTGGAGTGTTTTGATGTCCTTCGTCGACAAGAAAATTGGAAATTAAAAAAAACGCGAGAATAGAGGCGTATGGCTGTATTATCGGGTGATGCATTAGAGTCGTTGCCATTTCGTATCGAATTTATCACACGGGCGTAGTAATACTTACATTTTACCCTTGTATAGCTAGATTTGGTCACGAAAATACAAATATGTCCTTATTGCATGCCAATCCGTAGGCGAGTTAAAGACGGTTTTTGAAGATGACAGGCTCAAATATAGGTTTCTCTTGGCTTGCATCGATGCATTCGGTTTAATATTTTGAAACTAATTTGACATAGGCAGCAGCAGCACCCAGTCAAATTAGTTTCAAAATATTCAACAGCGTACAGGTTTAGTTTTCTTGGCATTGAGATTCAGGGATGTCAGTGTTCGATCGATCTCAACATGGGTATAGAATTGGCAGAGCATAGTGAAAGATGAGTGGGCCCTAGCTAACACTAGATTCATTCATTGAGCTAGCAAGGTCAGAAATTGCTTACCTTCTAATGTAACGAATATTCTGTTAAAGGCCCCTCCAAGCTGACTTCCGAACACTGGTCCTAGGATTGCCATGGCTATCAAAGCACCTGCCAAATAACACCGTTTCATTATCGGAATTTAGAAAATGTCAACCATATGCACCCGCCTTCACACGCACCTTTGCTCCTGCCTTTACGCGCGCAAGTACGGGCGCACGTACATAATTTATCGCACGCGACGGCCAGCTGGCTCGCTCATTCTCTATCTCTCACTCAGCAACCGCATGCCCTCCTCTATCCAATTAAGGATATATTTAGACATGTAGCATTGTGATATATGGTCCTTTTCGAAATGGTCAATTAAAAACACATCCTATGCAAGTAGTTTTCTAAGTAATGTATATACTAACATTGCTGTGGTGAGTACTACCAATTAGGGATATCAAAATCATACATACCCTCATACAATCTGTTGTGATTTTAGTATACACACGCCCAATTAGAGATTTAATCTCGTATCCATTTCGTTTCTACAGGAAACAGTAAATACTATATTCGTATGAATTCATCCCGTCTGATCTTTAGATAAGGATGTGAATGTGTGTCTATTCATATCGTTGATGGGACCCAGTCTCGAGTATGCGGTGAGTGTCGTGTACCCGTGGTTGAAAAGGTATATTATGGCAGTGAAATGGGCAAAGAAGCGCAACCAGGCTCTAAAGGAATATTCGATTTAATTTTATTTATCCAACAAGACTGAGAAAATTGTGGCTGCCTACCTTAAAATACAAAAGATTGAGAGGTGATAAGGTTGAAGTATTTAAGATCATGAATGGAACATATAACACTGAAGTCACTGGAGACATGTTGGATATGACCATCTTTAAACCAACAAGGTGTCATAACCTAAATCAATAAAGGAAAAGATGCTGACTAGGACTGAGAAAATATGCATTTTTAAACTGAGTTTGTGGAAATGCGGAATGGTCTACCAGCATAACTAATAACTGTGGAAACAGTGTTTGAATTTGATGTATGATTGGATTCATTTTAGCAAGATCAAGCGGTAAAATATGCTTTTACAGTAGACTCCAAGTAGCCAGGAAGTTACAGCACAAGTCAAGTAAAACTGAAGATGTGTACAAAGATGTATTAAATGCCTAAGTCCAAAGTACCATCCTAAAAGTCCTAAGAAGGGTGTAATAGACAATGAAGAGTGAGCTGATGCCTCAGGAAGACTTAGATTCAATGGACGTGTATGCTAGTCAAGCCGTAATGGACCAAATACCGGCCCAGTAACCTACGTTATCATGGCTGGCGGGCAGAAAACCAGATGGCGGACGTGTTCCATCCACGGATTAAAGCCGGACATCTTTTTGTATGTGGCCAGTGCCCCATGCCCGTGTCCGTGTTCGTGTTCGTATCAGTGCCCGTGTCCGTGCCCGTGTCTGAGTCAGTGTCCATTTTCGTATCCGCGTAAGTGGCAAATCGAACATACAGAGAAAAGGTTGAGATTCATCCCTTTACGGAAGCTATTTTAGGAACTGATTTCATTGCTTTTAGGAGTAAAATCAAGTGCAGACATGTGAGTGATATCAAAGTAGATTATTCGAAACATACAGCTGTGCACATATATGCTTTAACATTATCCTCATCAATGTAATATTGATCTGAATGTAGCCTAAAAAATTTCATTTCATTTCCTAATTTGTGTTTACATAAAACAGACAATATTACGTGTTGCACAGCATCCACCATGCCAACCCCCTGCAGACTGATCAGAGGAGCGTGCGAGACATCTGGAGAACTAAGGCGACAGAACCCTGAAATATACGATACAAAGTCACCGAAATATTGATGGAATATACGTGGCAAAAAAATGGAAATGTATGGCAAAGGAATTAAAAGGTCCTGGTCTAAAAGCTATGTATTTTTAACGTTTTGTAATTAATAGTATGCTCCATGTCGATGACGTTTTTCAATGATTTCATTGGCACACAACCTATATGTTTTTCTGGCATTATGATGTCCTCTGCGGCTGGAAGTATCAGCCATCAAAAGGAATTGGCCACCAACTTCCAATTTCGGATGTCAAGATCTTGGCTTGCTGACGTTCTGAGAAAAATGCACCTATATACCAATAGGCATAATAGAGGTTGTATTGACAGTCATCTCGGAAATAACCAAAAGGCATCCACCAAACTGCTGTGTCGAGAACTGCACAACTCACGGATACATAGAATGCTGATAACAACTCTTGTAGCCCGGATCGCTCAGTCGGGTATGAACTGGCCCGGGTTGGCCGAGTACCAAACGGCCCGGTGTGAGATGCTCCAACCTCAGCTCTGCCGGGTATAGATCCGCGTGTGTAGCCTTAGAAGAGAGAGCTCGGATTAAGTCCATAAAGACTCCTATAATGCATGCGATAGCCTACCTATGCTGAAAAGAGAGTGTTGGAGGTGGCATTCCTATGTATATAGTTGCCTGTATTTCGGGAATTTTGAATATTAGGCTCTGTCCACACATCTTGGAGTGAATAAGTACCAGGATTCGTTGAGAAAGAAACGAGTCCATTTACAGAAATAAAATCGGGCTAGGAATGGCTGAGGTATCAGTGAATAAAGGGTTGGCCCTTTTTAATTCTTCTAGATCGTCATCGCGCATGTGCTTGTAGGGTGAGGGTAGCATGACGTGGCAAACACATGTTACCTTCATGCTATCCCCTCCACGAAGTGCGCGATGATTGGTTCGCTCTGCTATGGTGACTGTTGATTGGCCACCATAGAGTTTATAAGGAATTGTGCTGGCAGTATCCCTCATTTCTTAGAGAAGGCGATAGCTCAGGTGTTAATGAGCAGAGCTGTGAAAGCTACTCCGGGATCGCGTCTCCGTTTGACAACTGATGACCGCTGGAAACATAGGCAAACTCCTTCACTCCTCGTTGCCCCTCTCCACCCAGGAGTATAAATGGGTACCCGTGTAAAAGCTGGGGAAGTTACCAATAATAGACTGAAATAAAACCCGCCTAGAATGGTGGGAATGGGAGCTGAAATCAGGGACTCGATAGACGCCAACAAAACCAATAACTTCTCTATTCCTCAGTTCAAGGAGGTGGTAGCTCAGGTGGTAATGAGCAGAGCAGCGAAAGCGGCACCCCGGGATTGCGTTTCCCTTCGGCCAACTGACGATCGCTGCAAACATAGGCAATCTCCTTCAATCTGCGTCGTCTGTCTCCACCCAGGACTATAAATGGATAACAGTGTAAAAACTGGGGAAGTTACCAATAATAGATTGAAATAGAACCTGCCTAGAATGCCATGAATGGGACCTGGAATCAGAGACTCGATAGACGCCAACCAGACCAATAAAAAAAAGTATTCCTCAGTCAAGACTGGGGGCGTCTCCCCAGTGCGGAAGACATTACCTATAGAGGTACTATGCAGAGTTTGCTTCATGCAATCTACACCTACCTATTCTGCCTTAGAACATGAAACCGTGACTGAGAGCCTTACTCGTTAAACGCCGCCGGCTAATTTTTTATATCCCTCTTCAGGAGTAATAAACAAACTTAAAATGTCGCCCTAATCCATCACGTAAGGAACGGTACCGTGGCCGACATCAATGGTGACGAGTTCCTAAGGAGATCACAGAGACCTTTCAGCGACGCCGTCCTTTTGGTCTATAACATCCTAACCAGTATGTGAAACGATTGGTCAGCTCTGATATCTCGCCAAACCTGTCGAACCTCCGGAACTTTCCTCTCGCAAGACCAATTTATTGGCCCGCTTGAGGCATTGGTTTATATTAAACTAGTGAGCTGCTCTAGGACTTCTCCTTTTCAGGGGTGCCTTATATATATATTTACACTTATATATACACTTTTATATATACACTTTCCACTCGCAAGACCAATTTATTGGCCGGCTTGATGCATTGGTTTATATTAAACTAGTGAGCTGCTCTAGGACTTCTCCTTTTCAGGGGTGCCATATATATACGGATAGGTTAGGTATCTGGCGAGATACAAAACAGACGCCGCCAACCCGTCACTTTCTTATATCACAGGAAATGAACTATTTTTGTTAACCCTAACTATACAGATAGGCTGTTGAATACTTTAAAACTAATTTGACTGGGTACTGTTGCTGTATATGGGACCAACAGCGCCAAATCAAATTAATTTCAAAATATTCAACAGAATATTAAATACTAAAGACAGACAATTCGTACAACTGACGGATTTTAAAAGTGTAATGCGGACTTAACTACACCATTCATTACGTAGTTGTTGATTGTGACGTGAACTTACATGTGGCGTATTTCGTTTTGGCGTCATATTCGTGATCGACGAATTTGATACATAAATTCACGCCAGATCCATATTGTCCAACTGGAAAGCGATAGTCTACATATCCGTGTAATGGGGGCATGTGCGGCTAATAACCGTATTAAAACTGAGTTGAATGTCATATATGATAATTGTTATGTCGAGTATATCAATCCGCTTCACTGCCCACACATTTATTTTGCAAATATAGCTTTCAAACGCCTGACATACACCATTACCAGAGTTCTCTAACTACACACCCGCATAGCTTATCCTAAGGGGTCAAATGGGGTATATGCGGTTTACACCAGCATAGAGGCCACAACTCGTCACATTGGTAGTGTTTTTAGGAGAAAGTTCAAGTTCAATTTCGCTTTATTCTCCCAGGCTATTACAATAGCAAATGGGATGTGAAGAAAGGTGATGGTGTCGTCGGGGTGGGTGGGTTGGGTGCGGCGTGTTTGTGGTGGGGTGTGTTTTGAGGTTAATTCCCTCCATTGCATCGAGTTCAGTTTTACGGGTTCAGTTTTTTCCCAGATGCTATATGGGTATCCACCGAGACCACTGATTTATTTTTTTCCCACGTGTGAAGAATCCTAACCTGCGCATGATGTTGGCCTCCTTGATACTTATAAGCATGCTATTCATGCATGTAACTGTCACACGGTTTATGATTCGTAGACCCTATCTGTGCGTGTGTTTACCCATGATTCAGAAAGTAATCCAATTACATATCCTCTAAACGATATGCATATATGTCCTAGATTCCAGACAGTACACTAATAACAGAGTGCACATTTTATTAGCGTTGATGTATATGGTATGTATAGGTCTTCGAAGTGTACCAGATATCTTTCTAATTGACCTTTCCTGTTTTAGCTTCTTGCTATGACCTGTCCATCTCTGGCTAAGCTTCAGGCACCTCGCTCTGGTGTAGGTATCGATCGATCCCTGAACTCCTTGACTATCAATTCCCAGAAAACTATGCAGCTAAGTTATTAGATATTTTGAACCTAATTTGACTGGGTGTTGTTGCTGCCTATAGCAGCAATAACGCCGAGTCAAATTAGTTTTAAAATATTCAACAGAATAATTAATGTTTAATAAATAGTAAAAACACGCGATTCTTACAACAACGCTTAGTCCGTCTTCAATTATCCGTTCGTCGCGTACTTATCTACTTCATTCAAGATGTCATTGATTATGCCATGTACAGTTGATAACTATATATATATATATATATATATATATATATATATATATATATATATATATATATATATATATATATATATATATATATATATATATGTATGTATATATACTGTCATAATACTATAGGGCAAGGTAAAGATATATCGTGTAGCTGAAATTCGTATACTTGCATTCTAGACACTTGGCTATGTATTACTAACACTAACTGACTATGCTTACTATATTTCCAATGGGTGTCTCTGATTCTATGTCATATATGTTTAAATTTGGTTGATGTATGCGGTGAGCCAGGCAGTAAACAGACAGGCGATAGACCTAGAGCAGGTATGACAGCAATATGAGCGTGTGTGTGATATGTGATCCTGAAAGGGAGGTGGGGGGTGCGACATGGGCAGATTGAAGTTAATAGAAGGGGAACTCTCCAGCTATTCCTGCCCATGCCTACCTAAGATCCGTCCTCTTTTACACCTGATGGAGTCGATTGTAAACTGTGAAACCTGACTTCTCAAAATCTAATTTTCAAGGTAACAGCCAAGCTGTTGAATATTTAGAAACTAATTTAACTCTGGCTGGTGTGGCCTATGGCAGCAACACCTCTCGGTAAAATTAGTTTCAAACTACAGTATACAATACATGTTTTTATTGTAAATTCATAAAAGTAATATAATGTGTATACATTTTTGCCAGATCTGTTGTCTTTCGTGGCGATGCTACGTCAGTTTAAGTTTAACGTCAGCTATAGGCAGGTGATTGATTCTGACGTCAGATAATTGAGTGGAAATTGGTTTCCCAGTATTGCGATTCACAGCCGAGCCAATTATCATGAGGGGGTGTATTGGTGGCGGTGGGTGTGTAGTGTATGCATATACCGTGTTTAGTTTACTAACACTTATGTAGGAACGCTGGCCGTGTCAGAGAGATGGCAGGGGATATGAAGATACGCGCACCCATGTGACCAAAAGCAACCTGACTTAAAGCGCCATCAGATGACCAAAATCCGTGACTTAGACTAAGTAATCATATGCTTTAATCCTTTCACGCCGAAGCCGGCCAAACCGACCTCTTTAGTGACTTTGGGGAATATTCTTTTACAGGCCAGGAGAATGCTATTTTTTTAAATTTACCACGGGAATGACTGCTCGAGAATCAGCTCAGGCATTCCAGTGTTTAATTTTCAAAAATAGTCTTCTCTTGGCCTGCAGATGGACATTCACTAAGAAAATATTCTAATTTTGTATCCAATTTAGTTGGATTAAGGGTTAATTAAAGTGCATATTCGGGGCTCCTGTGATATTGATGCTATATAAATATGGTTGTAACATATAAGATATTGAATATTTAAGCCTCACCAAAATATATTCCTGTTTTGGATTTTCCAACGTTATCATCGATGTATGTGGATCCGAGTGGCATCCTGGGAGCCTTCGCGACACCACCTATCGCCATAGCAATGGCTAGAATGACGAATGCTTTCTTCCGTAAGCTGTCTGACGCTGTGGCTATAGATGGACTAGAGTCTGAAAATAGTGTTTCGTTAGTTCTGCACAAACCCGCACTGCCGTGTTGCTCGCTGTTATTTCCTGTAGCAAAATTGTACATATCCGGCTCATTTGATATGAAAACAAAGTGAGGGACGGCACCAAGGATAGCGCCAACACCGAATAGGAAAGTAGATCCAGAAAGCCATCTGAAAAATAAACAAATGGTATAATGCCTATAACTCCGAAATAACTTTAAATGTTTCCAAAAAACAAAATAAAACATAAAAATTACCGTTGAATGAAACAATGTCTTTCAATCCAAATATGTTCAAAATATTAAACGTAACATGGGCATTTCTTACTAACATTTTTCTTTTTTTTTTATATTAGAAACATTTCAAATTCTTTCTGAGCCGTACTGTAGTTGCACACCTACATAGAGAACAGCCCACGTGTTGCCATGGCAAGTAAATGCAATAGCACAAGCCAAAGTATATTTTCTTTGCAAACGAGGTTCTCAAGTCATTTGTAAGGCCGTCCGTGATAACATAAATCCGACATATGTAGACCTACACCTCACCACCCAGCACACACCCCAGCCCCCCACACACCCCGCCCCAACCAATTCAATTTCAAGGAGATAAGAGTCACGCATTAAAGGGAACATCCAATGCATGAAAATAAAATTGTTTAAATTGTGTACTTTTACAGGCGTAGTTGGTACACCGCAATGGAATGAAGCGAAATAAATGTTAACATATGATGATTTCATTCCGTACAAATTATTAGAATATTTTTAATAGCGAAGTAGAATTAGGGACTCGTGTCTCTAATTCAAGTTCACGACTTAAAAAAAATTATATTAAAGGGATGCTAATCTCATCTCAAAACTTGTATTGTACTGATAGAGTATGGCTTATAGATTCCATGTCAGTCATATCCTGTCACATTCCCTTATCTATATCACAATTATCTGCTTTGTAATATCGCGTAAATGTTGAAAAGTGATCACCGCCATTTTGTCTCCTCACGCGAGAGTGTTTGATGTCATGTAAGTGCCAATGCATTACAGTCTTGATTATATCATAGTCATCTTGTTGAATAGTTTGGAACCAATTTTACTGGAAGCTGATGCTGCCTAAGGCAGCAACAACTTCCAGTCAAATTAGTTTCAAAATATTCAACAACTTAGCTGCATGGTCACACTACATTGCCAAACTATAGATGGCACCTCTATGACTGAGCGTATATACCGAGCAGAGACATTAGAATTTTTCTGATTGGTTGAAAAGTAAGTTATGGCAGCCATCATAGGGTGTAGAAATGGACCAACATTTAGCTACTAAAGCCTGAATATCTTTCGTTAGCTGGTAGACAAAAAGCTTTAAATTACCTACATAGTTTAAGAGTGGCATATTAGACCATCTCAATAGCTATCAAGCGATAAGATTAGTTATCCTTTAAGTTATATGTAATGAAATCATCATATGTTAAGATTTAGTTTGTTTCATTGCATCTAGGCCAACAATTTAAGCCTCTAAAAGTACACAATTTTGACCATTTTACTTTCAGTTATTTTGCTGCGAATATGCACAGTTAACCCTTTGAACCCTGAATTCCCAGAATCCTAATTTCAAAAGAATCCCATCGGTAAGATGTTGAATATTTTGAAGTTAATTTGACAGGAACCTGTTGCTGCCATAGGCAGCAACAGCTCCAAGCCAAATTATTTCAAAATACTCAACACAATAATTATTAAATCGTAAAGGGTTTTGGTGTTTTGGCCTTTCGGCTTCATCAGGTTAAGAAATAATATGTCGAATGACCACACGGTTTTTGTCTTCGTTAAGGAGGATATAACAATGTGACCCATAGAAATATGCTCTCCTTAGTGTGCACGGTTATGCGGGCACGTTCAGTCCTACCTTGGTGTATGTACCCTTCTTGCGAAGTGGCTCCAGAATAACACTGTGGCCATAAAACCTATCTCATTCATAGAAAGCAGCAGGCCAGCTTGCGTACTGCTAATCCCCAGCTGTTTCTCTATGGTGGTCAGCTGTGTGATGAGGTAGATCCCAAGAAATGTGGTGAGGAGAAGCGAGAATCCCAGTGAAAGAAGAAATAGCACCATATTGGCACACGATTGAGCACATTTCGGTTTACATCGTCCAATTCCACATAATGTATCCGTGTCTCTGGCATGACGAGAATATGGATACTGGGCTTGAAGTAGCGTACTTTGGACTTGACCCTCAGCCATGATGGTCAACTGCTATTTTAAAATTGTCTACGTGTTGTGATGATGATACTCTGGATAATAATAATAATAATAATAATAATAATAATAATAATAATAATAATAATAATATTGGACGCTCAATGACGTGGCACAGCAAATATTAACGTGCCCAGCTTTGAACTTTTAATCCGACGGCGGGCAGAGCCAAATGTAAATAATCTCTGTCCTGCACTCTGCAATCATATGGGCAAATGACATACCAAATGTTGATGAATTCAGTCCAACGGCTTTTGAGAAGTTGCATTACAATTAATTTCTTGAGCTTTTGACACACGCACTCACACACGCACGCACGCACGCACGCACGCACGCACGCACGCACGCACGCACGCACGCACGCACGCACGCACGCACGCGCCCACGCACGCACGCACGCAAGTATGCACACGAGCACACACGCACGCGCGCATGCGTTTATCTGTTCTGTTGGGTTTTTTAAATTTCAATGTGTTAATATATGCTACTTACCCTTCGGCATTGTGTGTTGAAACCACAAGGTTCGTTTCAAGTGCATTCTTCGGCTATAGTTAAAAACCGACTGGATGGTTCAGGGTATACCGACTTGGACGTGTTTTTATATGTATCAGCTATGTATTTCGGTGTCAGATAGCATGCCCAAACAGGGCGTGCATTGGTGAACAAACAACATAAGCATGTCAGACGTGTTATTATATAAAATGGTTAAGGACTCTCCTCCCAAATGCAGGTTACACTGATAGCGTTATCTATAGAACTTAAGAGTATTTCTGTATGTCGTCCTAATTTGTACGGATACTCCTACATATACGACACTCATGAGAGTAGTAACGAGGTATACAACCAAGTGGACGATACGATTAGGCGGTTGGCTGTGTGACGAACTCTACATTATATCTACTGTGTGAAGCGGTATTTAAGGTTAGCAAAGGTGTTTTCACACAAAATCGGTCTAACTTAAGGATTTCTGCGAGCAGGTGCACCTAGTAGTTTGAATATCTGATTGCGCCGACGGGTGGCGTAGGGTAGGTTATATATCGCCCTCTATAATATATGTTTGAGTTCTTTTGCAATCACATGACCAAAACGACCGGTCATTTATGTACGCGTACTAAATGTATTGACCTGCTCTGGATATATGCTACTTTACACATACTAGGATTAAGTTAATGGTGACGTCATCAGATATCTACACCGTGTCTCTCTACGGGCAGTAATATTGCTAATCTATTCCTCATACATATCATATAAGTTGGACCTCTATTCTGACCCAAAGAATTAGAATGGAGGAATCCAGTTTTAGCTATGCCACGCCCATCTCCAGCTAAGCTCCACCAACACTTCGTCCGTGTTGGATAGATCGATCCCTGAACTCCGTGACTATCAATTTCCAGAAAACTATACAGGTAAGCTGTTGAATATTTCGAAACTAATTTGACTAGTTGCTGTTGCTCCCTATGGCAGCAACAGTGCCCAGTCAGATTAGTTTGAAAATATTCAACATCATGTGTATTAAATAGTACTTCGTACAACAACGCGTAGTCCGCCACCACGTACGAGTTCGTGACGAAGTTAGCTACGTCATTCATGATGTAATTGATTATGACGTCATCCTACATGTCACGTAGTTGATTATGCCCACATATGATTGATGGCCAGACCGGAATCCTCCATTACATTAGCCTCTTTTGTTACGCAACGCAGCGTCTCAGAATTACTACAGTAAAGCCAAAGTTGTGTTATCTGCGCGTTCAATTTAATGCATACTTACTGGGATATGTATCTTGGACATGACAACACGGCCGCAGGATAACACTCTCTTTAGAACTTGTTACCAGACCGTCACTGATCGGGTGCGTTCTTATCAAATTGGAAGGGCTTACTATCCTGTACTATATCTTCACCCCCTTTAAATGATAACGGTATTACGCGTAACATTACACCCCCCACCCACCCCACACATACACACGCACGCACGCGCGCACGCACGCGCGCACACACACCACACACCACACACCACACACACCCGCATGATTGTGTCAAACCGCCGATTTTGTGGGATTAGGGTTGAATTCGGATATGTTGTTGCAGTACTCAGTCCAGAGGTGGCACGTGGATGCTTTGCCTATATACGCATGCGCACAATTTTACTCTCGCTTGAAGCAGGAGTAATCGAGTAGAATGTGTACCACGTGATACGAATTTGTACCACGTGATACTGATGTCCGATTATAATTTCGGTCGTTCGGACCTGTTGTCGAGGTACCCCGCTTACCCCGACAACATATCCGAACCTAGCCTAAGTTGCGAAATAAATGACGTAATTATTCCGGTACAAGAACCAGTCCAATGAGAACGCTAGCCGATATACCTGCTAGTTACCGACATAGTAGCTGTATGAGAACACGGCCTACATTTGTTAATATTGTATAATTTTAGAAGTTTGTATCGTGTACCTTAATTTAACAACTATTATATTAATTTATACATAATGAAATCATCATGTGTTACGCTGTATTTCGTTTCATTAAATATAGGCACACAATTTAAGCGTCTAAAGCCGTGTTCTCACTGGAGTGTGTGTGTGTGTGTGTTGTAATATTTGAGGCGTTTATATGCTAGTTCCCAATGCTAGGGTCTAGACTCACGCCTGTGTTCTCACTGGAGAGTTAATCAGGAATAACGTCATACCTCAGTATTGCGTTACTCTGGTTAAGTTTCTAGTGAGAACACGACCAATGGGCGCGTTCTCAATAGAGAGTTAATCAGGAACAAAGCCTGATGTATGGCGTTATTCCTGATTAAATGTTTAGTGAGAACACGGCCTTAAAGGAAAATTCCGGGATGATAAAAAGTGTGCTTTATTTGAAAGATTATTACATTTTTAATGAAATAGCGCCAGAATAATAACCAGACAGAAATAACGTAACCAACTATCGCTAGATAAAGTCAGTAAAATTGAGAATTTTTCGCACATCGGGGCGCTGCCGTTTTATCGCGTCTAGCCACGTCAGCCCAGCACCGCCTCTGGAAGAGCTAGGCCAATAGACGCGGGTATATATTTTAAGGAAGTATACTTAACTGATAATAGCAAATGAACCGCTGAAGCGATTCCAACCAATGATTCTAGGATCTCTAAATAGGTACCGACCTCAGGATTAACATGATATAATGGATGTTAATATCGGACAAGAGGTTCAAAAGACTGAAATATATTTTAAAAAAATTATTCATCTATGATACGATCTGAGAATATCTTATCCTTTTTTTGGTAAAATTCAGCATGAGATGGTTTTTGTCTCGTAGACTCTATCTTTGCGTATTGTCATTAAATTGGAGTGTGCTTAAAGCTGAAAGAAATGGCTATTTGACTGACTAATTATAATTTGTCTCACGTGGATATTGCCAGCGATATCACCAATTGAATTAACATTTTGACATAAAATCTGGGAATTTTCATCGCCGATCAATATTTCCCGACAAGCTGTAGTAATTTCAATAATTAAGATATTTTGATAGAAGTTTCCCATTATGTGATAATACAAATTCTGCCATTGTAGCTGTAATACTCATTCCCGATATTGAATGATGGATAGAGCGCATCCAGGAATTTTTGTTTGAATTTTGCTGGCTTAGTTTTTCCCGCAGAGTGTATCTTTTGAACCACTAGGCCGATTCTAACATCCCTGGCATTGGATAAACCTTCGAATGTGCAGCTACATGTAGGTATCAGAATTATTACAATCGGTTCTGTGATTCCGGCAATATTATCATATCATGTGTTTTCTTGGAATATATATTTACACTGCCTTCGACACACGCTATTACTGTATCTTGAGTCGGCTGAGTAATTTGGCAATACGCACGTGTCAAGTGTGCCACTTCATTTAACCATTATCGCATGGTGTAAAATGCATAATAGTCTACTTACAGAGATAGTGCCGGGGTACATTTTGGAAAAAAATGTTGCTGAAACGTGTTGCTGACTTACAGCAGCATTGCTACCAAAATGAACACATTCTGATTGGATAGAGAAAATGGAATCTATGCTTCAGCGGTCTAGGGGTTAACGATTCCCCACCGATATCAGATACTAGAATTACTTGAAAAACTAACTAGCTTAACTGGACAATGTCCTAACGATTACAAATTAGCACATGTTAGGCCTCCATGCATACACATATTTACTGTACAGCCTTCGTGCTCGGCAAAGATAGCGTTGGTTCGGGGATGACGCACGGGACTCGTGAAATCTCACTCTCGTTGCAAGAAAATGGCGCCACCCGGGAGATAAAATAATCACATGTTTACGATAGTATAATTACTTGTATTATTTGTCTATTGCTTGTATTTAGGATCCAATATGTTAGTCATATAATAGTCTTTCAAATAAAGTACACGTGTACCAATCCCAGAATTTTCCTTTAAAACCGCGTTCTCATACAGCCGCGATCTTGGTAAATACTCTGTATATCGACCAGCGTTCTCATTGGACTGGCGTCGTGTTCTTACTAGATACTTAACCGGCGTAATGCAATACTGAGGTATGGCGTTATTCCCGATTAATTCTCCAGTGACAACACGGCTTATATCTTGTCCCGAAAAAAATACGTGACTTATTTCTGAAAGTGAATCCCACAAAATCGGCAGTTTATCTTCCGATATATAGTTATTGCCTCCATATGTGAACGCAACCTATTCCATCATAATTTGCCCGGTAGCTTTACTGTCAGCATTTTCTTTCACTCTCCGCCAGGTATCGCTACTTTGCAGTTCAGGACTATCTTCCACCGGTGTGAATGCAAACAGATATGTCGGCTATATTTTAATCCGCATAGTACACGAAATATGTAAACAGGATTAGGCAATGAGAAAGGGGTCTAAAGCCGCGTTGTCGCTGGATAGTTAATCGGGAATAACGCCATACCTCGGTATAGCGTTACGCCGGTTAAGTCTCTAGTGAGAACATGCCTTTAGAGTAGACAATTTTAACAATTCTATTTTCTGGAATTTTGGTGTGAATATTTATCTTCAACCGCAAAGATCAGTATTCCGATGTTCTACATCATTACGTGTGATGGCTAATTTTACAAAGAATTTCAAAATATTTGCTCATTGAATGTGTAGTTGCAGGCCAAGTAAACCTATAGTGAAATTAACACCTAGTGGAGCGCAGTAGAAGAAAAACACCTCATATAGTAACTGCTATTCGATAGTGTCTCGTGCTTGCCTGGAGATATGTGCAATCCATCAGTGCCTGTACAATGGAGGTATCCAGTTTTAGATATGATCCACCCATCTTTAGTTAATCTCCATCCATACTTAGCGTGTGTTGGAATCGATCAATCCCAGAACTCCTTGACTATCAATTTCCAGAAAACTATACAGGTAAGCTGTTGAATATTTTGAATGTGTGATTTGACTGGGTGTTGTTGCTGCCTTATGGCATGTTTGTTATCTGTCAGACTGCTGGGTTTTTGCCTCCACGTATTCCAATGGTTATATCTCTTGACATGCTAAATATTTTGAAAACAAGTTGACTGAAAGTTGATGGTGGCTAAGCTACCCACAACTTTGAGCCAAATTGTTTTCAAAATATTTAGCAAGGCAGGAGATTTTGCTCATTGAGATTATTGTCTGGTGGCTTGTAGCAGCAAGTATTACATAGTAAAGCCATACAATTCGTACAACCTGGCGGTCTATTAAGCGCTTAAGCCCGACTAAATCGAGTCATTCATGACGTAATTGATTATGACGTCAGTATGCACGTCGCGTAGTTGATTATGACGCCATATAATTGACTGAGAAACTGGAATCATCCATTACGTTCAGTCTGTGTGCGATTGTGGAATATAAGATGCAAGTTTTCATCATCGGCATGGTTGACTTGGTTGGGAATTGAATATGTGACTGCGCGGAAGGCTGAGTTTCCATAGAACCTCGCGCGTCACGCCTCGCGTCTCACGTCTCACGCCTCACACGTGAACGGAAGAATTAACATATCAATAGCAATACGACGGTCGCCATAGGCATTGTCGCGTCACTTTTACTTTCGATTCATGCCTCACGCGTGAGGCAAGGAGTTGGCGTGTTCATTCTTTGCGAGGTGAATCGTAACTGGTAGCTGTAGCAAGCATTTAAATCGTTGTCATAATACAGGTAATTTCTAGAACTTACTTTCGGAATTATGATTTATAAATATTTTACGCAAAAATATGCGATTTTATTTTTAAAATTTCAACAGAAAATGTTTACTTTCTTCTCCTCCAAGACTATATCCAATCTCTCTGAAAATCACACCAGTCTTTCCAGCCGATAATAAATAGCTGAGATATGAAATTCTGAAAATTTGTTACTAGTTTTGTAGTAAATTCAGAGACACATTTTTGGTGCAAACTTTGAATTATACATTTTGCAAAAGTGAACATCTTGAACACTTTTTACATATTTTGACGAAATTTGATACACAGATGTATTATGAAAATACAGTTTCATCTGATAGCAAAACTCACCCAGTGACCTACTTTTCATGGTTCAATGAGTTTCGGCAATGTCTTGATAACTACTTGAAAACTTTGTAAAAGTGGCATTGATGGAAACGCGCGTGTAGTGTAAGGCGTGAGGTGTGAGGCGTGAGCTTCTATGGAAACCCAGCCTAATATACGGACAGCGACTAATTGGAAGTGGTGCGCAGTCCTGACTATACATAGTAGGTGCACCATGGCTTCGGGAGCAAATCTCAGGTTATGGGTGGGGGGGGGGGGGGGTGGGGTGGGGGTTACACTGTATATGTCTATTATTAGCTTCAGTGCGCACTATACACGGAGAGACAGAGGATTGCGAGGTTGAATAGAACAAAATATGGTGGTTCTTAAGACGGGTGGTCGGAAGACCAGACGTCTTGATTAACCGCCTTCCTGAGGACACAATGTGTATTTCCCACATAAAATGTAGGCCCTATCTGTTCCAACCGACAGCGTGTCTTCAGATACCACATACTATGACGGAGATAAGTCTGATTGTACATATGATTATGGATTACTTATGGGTTCGGTCGGAAAAACGGATAAGAACAGTGATTAGATGTGATAAGAGAATGTATGCTTTATAATAGGCCTACATTGTGATCCCATCTACACTAAGTATTCGTCGTCCCGCATAGCCGCATACCGCCAGACCTCCAATGAAATATCCCGCGGCTATATGATATAATTGCGAGATGATATTGTATCCGCTGTCCGTTGATGTGTGGTTATGTGTCGTGGGGATTGAATGTGATGTTGTCGAAGTATAATGCCATATGGCATTCACCGTTATTATCATACGATACCAGGATACGCAATCTATATGTATATATGCAAAATTAAATTATGATTTAGGTATTATATACATTCCACAGAGACTTTGTTGGTGTGACCGGTTTTGCCATTACCGATTTAACGCTGTTAGCTCGTATCAAGAATTATTGCTGACAAATATATGTACATATATATTTTTCACAGGCAATATCATCTATGATATCAAATGATAACTTGCGCGGGTAAGTTTGTAATGTAATCTACGCGCCATGACCACGTACATCCTACTACTAGGCTGGCAAAGATCAAGAGGCAATTTGTGTTTTTTCCCGCAATAGGCCACATAGCGTTGAAATTACAAAACGCAGATACTAGGGTAGCTATGTATGGTGTGCGTGCGTGCGTGCTTGCTTGCTTGCTTGCTTGCTTGCTTGCTTGCTTGCGTGCGTGCGTGCGTGCGTGCGTGTGTGCGTGCGAGCGTGCGTGCGTGCGTGCGTGCGTGCGAGCGTGCGTGCGTGTGTGTGTGTGTTTGGATATTATATATGGTCCACGACTTAGAATTGCCATTGGGTTAGATGTTCTGGGCAGATTACAATAAAACGATGCTGTCAGTAGAAAATTCAGTATTCCAATATTTATTCAGGGTTGACGATTTTCTGACGAAGTCGGCCATTTGCAAGCCAAGAGAAGACTATTTTTTTTAATTTATCACTGAAATTACAGCCTCGGTAACCGAGCCAGTCATTTCAGTGGTAAATTTTTAAAAATTGTCTTCGTTTGACCTGAAAATTGGCACATCGTTAGTCACATATTTTAAACCTCTAGAATAAATATGGCCTTTAAGTAAATACCAACCTTATTAGTCAGCGTTAGCCGCCAGCTACCGTATATCCCGCGCTTTACTTTCTATTAAAGATTAAAGTACAGCTGTACGCTTTGTAAACGACTCATTCTGGGTCGTGGACATATGCTAGCTAAATAATTCAATAGATAATGCCTGTGTATGCGCGTGCGTGCCTGTGCGCGTGCGTGCGTGCGAGGGTGCGTACATGCATGCATGCGTACTGGCGTATATGTTAGTGGGATTGCGAGCGAGGGGGCGGGTGGTCGGGCTGGCGGGCGGATGGGCATACGGGTAGGCTGGCCGGCGAGCAGGCTGGTAGGTGGTTGGGCAGGTCGGCAAGCTGGCCATCCGCCCGGCTGGCAGGTGTGCTGGTGGGTGGGTGAGCCGGTGAGTGGGCCGTCGTGCAAGCATATAGGTGAGTGACAACTCATTCCATTAACCATGCTTTTTTATAAAGACAACAAGCACTGCTTACGCATATCCACAATATCAAACTGTGTGGAAGTTAAGTTTCAAAAGGCGACACTTAACGCTTAATCCGCAACCCTGGTGTTCTAAATAATGTTAATTTTTTAAATACTTTTGCTGGAAACTAGGTAGCCTATATATATGGTACAGAGGACGGAAGAGTTTCAGCACACGCAGAAATACACACACAAGAACACACAACTAACCAAACGATTCATAAACCCACATACACCACATGCACACCAGAACACCGAATATATACAGCACACTCCAGGACAGAAATGGATATGAACACGCCCGCGAAGGCGGGCACGGAGGACCCCAGCTACGCTCGCACAGGACAGTCACATCACATGCGTGAATAAATTAACAAGTCACGCCCACATATAAACACACACGTGAACTCATATAAATCGACAGTGACACGCACCGGCTTTGTCTTACACCCACTACTACGGATTATATACACACTATGCTAAAGAGGCATGTCGAATATATTGTGTCCACGCTTTAATGTTGTACTTAATCTATAAATATGTACTGCGCATACTGAATGTCTTGTCACGGATCAGGTGAACCTGTTTGTCACAAAGGTTCGTGACTATGGACTGACGTCACATGTTTCTAATAGAACATGGGACGGCAGTCAGTTGGAGTTTGGCGTTGGTCACGGTCACTTGTAGTTGCGGATAGTTGGTCCACTCCGCGACGTGAATACCAAGCTGTGGATTGTGGCCAACTGTACAAACGAACCAGTGGCAGTGTCCCGGCGTAAGTTGTATATTAATAAAATATTACCGTAACTATAAGGACGCGTATGCGTTATCTCACCAACCAGATGAAAGATCCGGATGATAGGCAAACTAAAAGGTATTAGATATATCTATGACAGCAAATGTTTTCAACAATATAGTTTCCAAACAGATCCCAAACATCAATTGCGCAATACGTCTACTAGACATCGCTGCCACTTGCTCGTCCCACGAAACTGATAACAAAAGTAGCAATCTGTCGCTCGGATCCGTATTTGAGAGTATTGCGCAGTTTAACTGAGACCTATTGCTAAGGTTCATCTCCAACAACACCAATGACATGTACTTGATTGCCACAATTAGCCTATAACCATTCGCGAACAGGGTAATGTCGCTCGGCTCAGTCAACACATCCGCAACAATGGCACAAAATAGCGGAAACGGATTAACCTCGTCACCTCTTCCATAAAAGTTCCTCCATTTTCAAAAGAAATTGACATCTAATCTGTATACCTACACACGTAGACATTGCCTTAACCCGTTCATGACGAAGCTGGTCAAACTGACCTCTGTAGTGGTCTTCAGGAATGCCCATTTGCAGGCGAATAGAAGACTACTTTTGAAAACTTGCCACGTGAATGACTGGCTCGGTAACCGAGCCAGTCATTCTAGTGGTTAAGTTTCAAAAATAGTCTTCTGGCTTGCAAATGGATATTTCATAAACACATATTGTTATATTCTGAAAAAAGTTGATCATTGAAGGGATAAAACGATGAGCAATGGATGCGTCTTAAGTACTTCGCAGGAAGAGTTAAGAAACGGAGCAGGAATGTGCCCACTGCCATTGCATATGCATATTATGTGATAATAAAACTACAACCCCCCCCCCCACCCCGTATAGTACCATAATTTTGTGGACACTTTTTTTAAAACTCACTTAAGCGCCATTATATAAGGCTCTAATAGACGCCGCCGTGTTGCCTGACGGTGGGCCGGTTAATGTCGTCAGTGGGCCTTTGCGCTTTCTTGTGCGTTGAGGTAAATATATTACGGTTGACCAATGCGTTGCGATATGCCGCTAGAACAACAAGGACGACGACAATAATAATAATAATAATAATAATAATAATAATAATAATAATAATAATAATAATAATGAAAGAAGATTAACAATAATCATTACGCCAGCAACCACTACTTCTTTCGCTGCCACTATTCCTACTAGCATTCCTACTACTATTCTTACTACTACTACTACTACTACTACTACTACTACTACTACTACTACTACTACTACTACTACTACTACTACTACTGCTGGCACACATACCGCTGATACTACTGCTGCTGCTGCTGCTGCTGCTACTGCTACTACTACTACTACTACTACTACTACTACTACTACTACTACTACTACTACTACTACTACTACTACGACTACTACTACTACTACTACTACTGCTACTACTACTACTACTACTACTACTACTACTACTACTACTACTACTACTGCTGGCACACATACCGCTGATACTACTGTTGCTGCTGCTGCTGCTGCTGCTGCTGCTGCTGCTACTGCTGCTACTACTACTACTACTACTACTACTACTACTACTACTACTACTACTACTACTACTACTACTACTACGACTACTACTACTACTACTACTGCTACCACTACTACTACTACTACTACTACTACTACTACTACTACTACTACTACTACTACTACTACCACTACTACTACTACTACTACTACTACTACTACTACTACTACTACTACTACTACCACTACTACTACTACTACTACTACTACTACTACTACTACTACTACTACTACTACTACTACTACAACTACTACTACTACTGCTACTACTACTACTACTACTACTACTACCTCTACTACTACTACTACTACTACTACTACTACTACTACTACTACTACTACTACTACTACTACTACTGATACTGGTATTGCTACTGCTACTGCTATTTCTACTGCTACTGCTACTATTACTACTGCTGCTGCTGCTGCTGCTGCTGCTGCTGCTGCTACTACTACTACTACTACTTCTTTTTTTTTGTTGAAAATCCGACGCTGACGCAGTCGGATACACTTCCCGGAGGAACACCTTTAAAAAGGCTTGCAAACCCCCATAAAAAATCGGTTGAAATAGCAGGCATAACTACATAGAAAACATAATTAATAAAGAGCTGATAACATAACATAATTCAACAAAGACATTGCTATTTGCACACCGTGTAGTAGTAGGCCCAATTGGCGAGCATAGCTAACCAACAAGGGGTAAAGCCACTCATCAATAATTAGCAGTAAGCTACTGCTAATCATTGATGCCGTTGAGCCGATTCATGACCGGCAGGCTAAGTAGATCATATGTAGTTTAACGTAGCACACCGTATAGTAGTAGGGCCAAATGGCGAGTGCAGCTCGCCAACAAGTGGCGAGGTGACTCGTCAATAAGTAACAAAAAGTCACTCATTGACGCCAGTTAGCCGATTATTAAATACCCAACGGACGTAGTAGCCTTTATATACTATAATGCACAAAGCAAACGTATACAAACTATGACTTAGATGGCGCTCTGGGTTCACATTCTAAATTTACTTCATTGTAAGTTTTTGCAAATTACCCTGGAACAAATACACCTACAGTAAATATTTACAACAGGAAGCTAATTGTAAGATATCACACTCTGTTAACTTGAAAATAGGATCACCTACAGAATATTGACATAATGCTCATTTGATATTTAAATATTCTGATCCCAAGGTTAGGATATTCGTCAAGATTAGAGTCTCCTAAGGCATTACAATTTTAAAATAAAGGCAAATAAATTAAATTAAAATAGCATTTATCAATATACAGCAAGCAGCGAGTGTGCTAGCTTATACAAGTTCCGCTTCTGATATTTTTAGATATCCGTATTCAATTGATACTAGGCCAGTTTTGCATCATACGTCTTTAAATCTACTTTCTCTCCCATATTCTACTAGACTGTAAAATTCACAATGAATGCAGTTTATCAACAATGATCGAAATATAGCTTGTATGGCTCTCTGATCGTTGTTGCCGGTTTTATCTCTGGCCTCTGAACACCGAATCTTCCAGATGGCCCACACTCCTACAGATAACAGGGTTATTAACAATTCTTTCTCCTTGCTATTAATGATTCGTCCGATAGTTGAGCAATCTTTGAACAAAATTGTTTCAGCCACTAAATTCACATATTTGGTTCCAAGTTTAGCAAGGAGCATATTGATATATATCCAAAAGCCTGTAGTTATGCAACACTGAGTAAATAGATGGTCTATCGTTTCCTCCTCAGTATTACATAATAAGCAGCGGTCTGTACTTGATATTTTACACATGTAAGTAAGATGACCGACCCATAGCCTTCGATGGAGTAATCGCCATGCCAGGTCCCGTGCATTTCCTGGTAGACAAGGTAGATGTATTGCTTTCCAGGCATTTTCCAGGTCTTTAGGGTGCATCCTAAATTGTTCCAATGCCTAACCACAATAGGAGTCTGTCTCCGACTTTGCATTAAAATTCTATATCAGTCTCTAGATGCCATGTTGCATTTTATATGTTCTGACATAAATACTAATGTTGGTTGCAACATATCAATGTTGCCACGTGCTTTCGGCAATTTGAACCATACAACAGGTATTGCATTCTTTATTCTAACAAATAAGCGCTGAGCATCAATATGTCTCATTGATGTTATTCTTGCTATATCTTGCATCACAATCCATTTACGAGATTTCGGATTTACCAAGTCACGTAAATATTGAATACCATTGTTGGCCATAGAGGGCAAATATAATACATCATCATTATCACGAATCAACTCGTTGCCCCAAAGACGTTGCTCTAAGGCATCTTCCCAACAATTGGGTTGTGGCATTGATCGTGTAAATATTTTTAAGGCTTCGAGCTGTTCTTTATATACATTTGGAATCTTTTGATGATTAGGTGGCAATTTATTGCACATAAATAAACATTCTACTGGAAATGGGTCAACGTACCTTTGGAGAAGTGCCCTTGAAACACTTGACCAAGATGAGTCTGAAGTAAGTAACTTATTCAAGAATTCCAATTTTAAAGAAGCAAACTTTGCTGAAACATTAACCAAATCCAGGCCTCCGGCATGCTTTTCATTGGTGAGGATTGACTGTGATACTAAATGGACTTTGTCCTCCCATAAGAAGGACAAAAGTAACGTGTTGATCTTTGACTCTACTGATTTGGGCATATGAACTACAGAAGCGGTATACCACAGTCCAGATAAAATTAAATTATTAAGGACAAATGTCCTGCCAACGACAGTTAGGCGACGTTATTTCCAATTTAGTAATGCACACTTTAGCTTGGATATCCTTTCTTCCCAGTTTAGTAATACATTTTGTTCTCTACTAAAGTAAATACGCAAAATTTTTATGACATCATTTGAGCAGTTAATACCCATCACATTATCAGTTCTGCCCTTCCAGTCGCCCAAAAAAAATCCCTTAGATTTATCTTTATTGACTTTAAGTCCTGATGCCTTTTGAAAATCTGTTAATACGCCATTTAAAATTCTAAAATCCGTATTTTTACCCACAAACACAGTCGTATCATCTGCATATTGAGAAACCTTTAGTGGCCTTTCTACTCCACGTATACATATTCCTTGAAAGTCATTGCGTTGCCTCAATGTGGCCCCCAACGATTCCATAGCTATGACGAATAGAAGCGGGGACAGTGAGCAACCCTGTCTGACACCTCGTTCCAACACTACAGGTTTGGATAGCTGATTGTTAACTAAATAGCAACTTGTTATATCAGTATATAAAATAATGACCCATTTAATAAATCTTGAACCCAAGCCAATATGGTCTAAAGACTTAAACAAGAAATCCCATTCTAGTCTGTCAAACGCCTTCTCGTTATCAAGTGCTATTATTGCTGCTGGGATACAATCCTTTTCAACTAATTGAATACGGTCCCGTATAAGCAAAGTGTTGTTTAATATTGATCTTCCTGGCACAGAGCCGGTTTGATCATCATGAATGACTTCGCCTAGGACTGCGCCAAGTTTTAATGTTAGTGCCCGAGTAATAATCTTATAATCTACACAGAGTATAGAGATTGGTTTATAATTCTGTATTTTATTTCTGTCATCCCTCTTGTATATAAGCCGAACATATGCTTGGGCCATCGATGTAGGGAGATGCCCTTGCTTAAAAATGCTGGTTGCTATTTCTTCTAATACTGGCCCAAATATGTGCCAGAATGTTTGATAAAATTGAACTGGAAGTCCGTCACATCCAGGAGACCTTTCTAACTTCATACCTTTGAGGGATTTTGTCAAATCATCAATTGTTATTGACGGTCACAGCTTTCGCGACATGAATCTGGAAGTCTTTTCGTTATATTAGCTAAAACATCTCTAGTTGCAGTTTCCTCGCTTCCCTCAGATTTATACAATGATTTGTAAAATTCGGATACTGTTTCAATCATTTCTGCATTTGAGCACACTGATACTCCATCATTAGTCTTCAGTGAGCGCATTAATTTCTCTATACCTCTTGCTTTTTCCAAGTTACAAAAGTAACGTGTATGCTTTTCACCCTCGGTGTGCATTTGTGCTCTTGACCTTATTTTGGCGCCATCAAACTGATATTGCTCTATTTCATTTAGTCTACCTTTTAATTTAACTAATAGTTCGTAATAATTATATTCCCCATCATTAATTTTCTTATTAATTTTACACAACGACCTCTGAAGCGCCTTTTTACGCTTTCGTATTTCATGTGCTTTCCTAATGGAATACTGCCTTGAAATATATTTCAGGTCTGATTTAGCATCTTCCCACCAGTCTGTTATACATTCATACGAACCTCTTCTTTCATCCCAATGCCTCCAACAACTTTCCACACATTTGCGGTAGCAACTATATCGTAGCAATGCTACATTAAGTTTTCAAAATCCGTCTCCTCGTCTGACCCAGTCAGCATTCTCTAATGTGATGGAAAACATATTGTGATCAGAGAAAGTTACTGGTTTTATGTTAGTTTTACACATGTAACATTTCAATGAACGTTCTACATAGATCCTGTCTAACCTTGAAGTTAACCTTCCATCGGTTGAAAACCAAGTAAATTCCATGCCTTCTGGATTTTCAATCCGATAAGTGTCTAACAAGCTTTTATTTTCACAAATGTGTTTCAAAATATTATGCGATGTGTCATTAAAATTAGACCTAGAGTTTCTGTCTTTAGCCTCGTCTAATATGCAATTAAAGTCAACGCACATAATTAGGTTTTCAGGCGTTCTGTCTTGAATTATTGTGGAAACATCATTTAGAAATTCACGGCGCAATTGATGAGAGGTAGATGCATAAAGGCACATCAAATTTAAACTTGTGTTTAGTACATCAATTGATACACAAATCCATCGTCCATTTGGATCTGATGACGACGATATAACGCCAACATAATTGAGACAGCGGGGCAGGATAAGAATGGCCACTCCCGCACTATTATCTTGTGATAAAGAAAAAAGAATCTGCCGTTTTGAAATCTCTTTGAGAGATTCATACACTTCAGCTTTATCAATTTTGGTCTCTTGCAGAAAAGCAATATCAACTCTCTCATTTGCTAATTCTTCAAGCAAGTGGCGCTGCTTGAATTCGGTATTTAATCCTCTGCAATTGATGGTGCAGATAATCATAATTTGTAAAATGATGTTCACAACCGCCATCATTAGATTAACTAGATTTGGGTTTTTTAGCTCGTTTCTTAGACCATTTACCTAATTTTCCTGCGAATTCAATATTTCCTAGTTCTACCACAGACAAATATTCATATTTTGAAATATCAGAATCATGGCGCAGTAGACGATATTTCACGCCTCTCGCCGTTACATATGGCACTAACACTTCACCCCCTTCTGATCGGTACATTACCTTTTCATCTTTCATCTGTGAACTCTGTGTTTGAATGGACACATCTGATTCTGCAACTGACATTGTATCATCATCCATATCATTTACTTCAATCTCAGATTGTGAGCTATTGTCTTCTTTATGAAGCGTATTGCTAAGTAAGTAACATTTGGCAGGAGCATCATTTACCATATCTTCAAGCTGACTTAAATCAAGTGGGCTTAGCGGAAAATCGACTGAACTTTCTGTCTTCTGAGTCCTAAACTTATGCTGTCCTAATTTTAATTCATCTTCTAAGGAATTGTAATCTGGCTCTTCTGTAAGATCATCATTTTCCTGCGTGTCTTTTACAGCAACGTTTGGCTCCACTGCATTTTGAGTATTTTCTTTACTTAAGGTTATACCCTCCTCTAATACATGAATATCATCAACTGTAGTTACTTTAACAGGATTTGATGATTTGTTTGTGTCATTTACAGTGGCATGAACCAAAACAACAGCTTCCGTAGCGGTTGCTTCAGAAGCATTTGACTCAGTTGCATCCTTTAATGGGCGATTATCTCCTGATACTGA
The DNA here is from genome assembly GCA_034401795.1 of Chaetoderma sp. LZ-2023a. Taxonomy (NCBI): domain Eukaryota; kingdom Metazoa; phylum Mollusca; class Caudofoveata; order Chaetodermatida; family Chaetodermatidae; genus Chaetoderma; species Chaetoderma sp. LZ-2023a. The sequence goes on from CM067375.1 coordinate 51,647,601, forward strand.
GGGCTTGTTTTGATTTTTTGGACAGCGCCATTTAAAATGGTCAACTGAACCATAGAGAAAACATTTGTTTCGATTGGGACAATCTGTTGCCAAATGGTCAGTACTTAGGCAGATCCGGCATTCTTTAATTTGCCTTCTATACCATAAGGGCAGGACAAAGCTGCCATCAAGCGTCAATCTGCTTGGTAAAGGGCTATCCACTTTATCAAACCAAATACGTCTTACACCGTTTTCTAGCGTTCTGTCAAAGGGATACGTTTCCCGTTCAATCTTTTGCACTTTGCCATACTTCTTGAGTTCACTCATGATTCTGTCATCTGGAATTTCTAGTGGAACTTTCATCTTCACTAGCAGCCTATCTGACTCGATTTCCTCTACGTTACAAACTTCAACTTTTACAATAAGAACATCTTCTAGAAGCTTTTCCTTGACCCCCTCATTTGACACTGTTACATTTCATACAGTTTCAGTAACATTGATAAGCCCTTGCAAAGTAGCAGGTCCCGCGCCAACGACGTCTTTTAACCCATGATACACGTCGATAGCCGTGACACCCCACCCCTTAGTTGTTATTTTAAGGCTTAGGGTACGCTTATAGGTTGCCATGGTGGTTTATCAAAGGAGGAACCCCATACTACTACAATATATAATAAATATATACTTATATAACACCAGGACGTCAGGGAAAGAGCAAAACGCTAAATAAATAGTGTCCCCTTTTGAAACCCTGACGTCTACCAACAAATATACGAATAGAGAGTACAGTCGTATATTTGTTAGTTTGATCCACTTTCTAAGTGGTTCACTAACACCTAGCCGATTAAAGTATACTAACAAATATATGAATAGATAGTACAGTCATATATTTGTTAGTCTGTTCGAGTTGACCGGGGACAGCCAACTGGCTATAAGGATTTACATAGTTAAAGAACTAGGCTTGTGCTTACAAATGACAAAGGAATTAAATCCACTCACTCAAGCGATCTTGCCAAATATAATGCGCTAGCCTACGAACTATAGATATAGCAGACTGGGGCGGGGAGAAATGTATTGCATTGACCACAGTAAGAGGAGCCATATTAAATGGCGGAAACCGCCAGCTAAGAGGAATGCCTTTAGAAAATGGAGACACCAAATGTGCTCCAACCATGACAAGAATTAACAAATTAAACAAAGTTTGAAAGGAAATACTAATACGAAATATATGTATAAAATTTATCTACAAACTCGCGCTAGAAACTAGCAAATTCGGGTAGAAATTGCAGAGCTAAATAAACGCGTGCGTTCACTTCGACTACTACTACTACTACTACTACTACTACTACTACTACTACTACTACTACTACTACTACTACTACTACTACTACTGACTAATATACAATGTTAAATCAATAATGCCACAATTAATTTCTATAAAATGCTTGTTAAATTTGGTTAACTTATGTTTTATTGTTAGAAAATAGTAGGTCTGCGTACATTGTGCATTACTTAAGCACAAGACAAGCACATAGGAATATTTATTTCTAGCTGTGCCCGGCCAATTTTATCTAACCCTCGCCGACTATGTACGCGTGTAAGAATCGGTTTTAATGCCTTTAAACTTGCCTTCCCAGAATCCCAATTTCAAGGTGGCTATTATGTATTCTGAAATTAATTTCTCTGTGAGGTGCTCCTTCCTATACCCCGCCCCCCCCCCCCCGTTCCAATGCGTAGGGTCTAATGTTAGGGGCTAGCCCTAATCCTAACCCTATATGCTCTGTGAATGTAATCGTTCAAGCCAGTGCTACGCCAGTAAATGGATATACCAAGTCATTGAATATAGTCCTTGAGACGTCTCACCCTGGTAAAGAAACTTCTAACCACATTGCAGCCGCTAACTCAGAAGTGGGAGTAAGAACTGTTTCCGAGAACCGGTCACTAAACGGGCCAGTGAAGACACAGGAAACGCTTTTCCGGGATTGAACGCCGGCAAATCACTCCATGAACAGTATCTGTTATGCTCATGTGTAGTTGAGAAACGCCGACCAATGCGATTATAAAACATCTTTCTCCCTGACTTATCATCATGAAGATCCGACACACACTGGGAGGCTCTAATAGTGTTTTAAATAACCCTTTAACTAAAAAATGTGTCCAAGAAAATGTTAATTTCCTCATAGAAAAGGGAAGGTATTCTTTTGAAAATGATCACAGGAATAACCGGAGCGAGTATCGAGCCAGTTATTCCAGTTTAAAATTTTCAAAAATACAATTTTTTGCTCTGCAAATTGACATTTACAAAGACCACTGTTGAAGAAATTTTTTGGCCGTTTGGACTGGTAAAGCTTTATAGAGCTGCGGCAAGGGCCTAAAAAGACGCTTAGTTAGCGAGCTAACCATATTAAAATAGTAATAAATACTACCATATATCAAAATGATCGCTAGTGTGTTGAAGGAAATAACGGATGACAAGCTTGAACATAATTACAACTCAAGTTAGACCTAGTTTCTGAAGGGGTTTATGAAGTATATTAGATTATGAAGAGCTAAGCTCCGACAGTGTCTTTCTCGCAAGGCGTGTATATTTATGCATGAGTAAATATCGGGGTCTATAATATCAAAACAACAACCAAATCAACTTGACATCAATCGCCGTATTCGGTTTTTCCCAGGTGTGGGATGTATGCGGTGGGGGGGGGGGGCGTGGGGGCGGGGGGGGGGGGGGTAGGCTGTCAATTTGTGATTACTGCAATTTATCTTTGTTTGCTGGCATATCAGGCATTCCGACCAGATAAGTTATAAATGTCAAGGGTTGGTTTTAAAAAAACATATTTATTTTCGTCTCACAGAAATATTACCCAGAATGCATTACGAAACTGATGCGCCATTTGTAAAATATCAAGAATTGCTAGCAGAATTGCAGAATTTAGCATTGTTATCCCTGAAAAGAAAGCGAAACTTTATGTACTTAATGTTAATTTATGAGAAGTAAGTTTGAAATGACGTTGCTGCCCTTGATCAAGAAATTGTGTGATGAAGGTAGACACAGTTCTCCAACATTCAAACTCTGGGATGAGTATCTCCAGAAAATTTCAATACCGTTTAAGGTGTTCTTGGCGGCTTCGCGAAATGAAATTGGCAGGTTTGTCAGCACAGCTCAATATTCAGAAAATGTTCAGACACATTTCTGCAGAGTCCAAAGATTCGTTCCTGATTGTGATCTTCCACACAATATTTCCTATGCAGCAATACAAGATGGCACAAATGTTTGGAGAAACATATTTGGACCCATTTTGCCTTCACGATCCACCATCACACCCTGTACATTTTGGAACCGGAGTTCCAGGAACTGGAACGGGAACTGCAGATGTTCAGGCAAGCCTTGTTGATGCTTTGGAAAAAGGTGATGCTTTGCTGACAAATTCGTCAGTGAGCAGCTTATCCTACCCGCAGATCAGTCAGTACCACTTAAGAGTGTATATGACACAATGCCACGTCCCGGTGTAAAAACAATGAGTGAAATGACAAAGACCATTAAGATTGACAAACGCAGTGCTAAGATGAACGCTGAAGTCACGTGTCTTAGACTATTACCAATAAACGCGGAGAAGCAAGTGCCACTGGAGACGGTGGTGGTTTACGAAAATTCATCTATACGGCTGTACCATTAAGCGTGTTCACCGAACATGGGATGATGCACTATGGAACAAAAGCAGAATCCCTGCATATGCTGGAAGAATTACTCCCTGAAGAAATGTTTACTACTGTATCACATGCAGACGCACTTATCACAGATGGGCATGCGGCTATCCAGATGTTGCCAATCCAAAATCAGAGAGTATTTGTTTTAAAGAGATGGCTATGGCATTCATGGAATATGTCCTCTGTATAGGCAGGCAAGTGACTCAAATTCATGTTGTGTTTGGCCGCTACGTAGAGGATAACATTAAAGCCCACACGAGACAAATCAGGAGTGGAGGAAAACAAGGAAATGTTGTCCATGTACCTCCAGATACCACTGCTCCCAGAAATATATGCATAATTCTATACATAATTCGTAAAGCAGAATGTAGCTCAAGCAGTGTATGACAACCAATCAATCCTAGTCAGTGATGGATTGGGAGAGGCTGCTGTTGCCATAGCGAAATCCCCTGTAGTGAATGATGTCACAGCACTTCACTCGAATCAGGAAGAGAAGGATACCCGTATACTCCTTTATGCTGCCTATGCTGCTGATCGAGGGGCAAGGGCACGAATTGTAGGTGGCCCGAACACTGACGTTCTAGTCATGTTGATTCATCATCGACCATCCATTCGCGCCAAGGACTTATTTCATCAGACTGGTCACGAGAGCAAACACAGTTCCCTTGGACGACACATTCCAGTTCATTACTTGTACGACAAACTGGCACAGGAACAAATACACATTATGCTTGGCGTCTATTGCATCACAGGGTGCGATTCTGTCAGTACATTCTATGGCCATGGGAAGAGAACAGCATTTATCCAGATGATGCGGCACCCACATAAGTTTCAAGATATAGGTAGTCTAGGAAGATCATGTCATGTATCGGAGCCAGAACTAGCAGCGTGTACACGCTTAATAGCCAGCATGTATGGAACATATGCCTAGCCGTTGAATGCCTTACGAGGTGAAAAGGCAAAAAATAACATCATAGGCAAGAAATTGCCACCAACCGATGATAGTGTATATATATATACCATATATTACGGAGTTGTTAGCAGTGTATGGTATGGGGACAGGCTTGTTATGCGATACAAACCCTACCCAAGCCAACAGAGTAAGGGTATAAAATTGGTGCAGACAATAAACTATATCTGGAGTTAATAAACCAGACAGTGTCAGCTCAAGAATTATTGAACAATTTAGTGTGTAACTACAATGATTACTGTTTGACTAAATGCACACGCTCACAACATGGCCAGGCATGCACCAGAGCATGTGTCTGTGAAGCGCTGCCACCGTTCGCAGATTAGAGTGAAATGTGGTGTGCAAACCCATTCACCATAGATGTCGGGTTGTATACAGAGGACAGTGATGATGATGATAACATATGAAACCATCAGAATGTACGTGTTATAACTATTCTGTACGACCTCCATATTAATAAACTTAACATACTAAAACATGATTAATGATGAGCCCACACCCATGCTGCCAACTACACATTTCTCGTCGTTCCAATACTTAATAGCAGATAGTGTATCATAAATACATCGATTGCCACCTATATAAATAATTGGTAGGCTCACTTGATACCACGAATTGCAGTAAGGTTGAGAAGAGACGACAGTATTTTATTTGAGGACAGGAGATGCGGATTTTATTTATCAACATAAATACCCCTATACTCGGACGCTCTTAACTCCATTTGTAATAAAAAGTCAGCTGTCATCCTATATTTCCTTTTTCCTGATATTTCAAGGAACACAATGATATATGATAGCATTTATTAATATTTTGGCATGGGTGAGTTGTTCTGACGGCGATCATTGCTGCATCACTATTAGTAATTTCGCGACAGCCAAACCGATACAGCTCTAGCCATTATCACATCTACAAAGGATATCTTCGGTTGTGATTAAGTTATAATTAATTTCAAACGAACCTAAATCTCTATACCTGGTAAACTAACGAAGCGGCTCTCATCGACGAACACCGGTATGCCACACGACTCACAACAGTATTCTGAAATAACCGACCTTAGTGGTGTTTCAGGCAAATCTATCGGTGAGACAATTCTATTCAAGAGCACGGCAGAACAGTTCCGTGTATATATGTCAGAACATGACTTGGTACGCGTTATATATATATATATATATATATATATATATATATATATATATATATATATATATATATATATATATATATATATATGTATATATATATATATATATACATATATATATATATATATATATATATATATATATATATATATATATATATATATATATATATATATATATATATATATATATATATATATATATACACCTGTGCAAAAGCTAAGCACCAGCAAAAACAATAGAACGTAGAAACATGATGGTACAACTAGGCTGCCATACTTTTTGTCCCCGCGTTAGCTGACATAATTCCAAGTACGAAATGCACATGCATGCATGACTTCACGCCGCTTGATGTCCGTGCGTGGCGGGAAACAGCACACGTGTTCAGTTATGTAAAAGTCCAGTTTGAGGTGTAGAACATTACATACAGATTTAGGCGACAAGATTAGGAATTTTGTGTTCATGACCGTGGTTTATTTGTACAGAGAGAATTAGCTCTTGATTGTGAACCGCTATGGCAATACGAAGGTTAAGTGATCGTGTGAAATGGCAAATAATAGGCATGCATACCACTGGTATGTCATGCAGAGAGATTGGCAGACAGCTGAACATTAACCATACTGTAATCAGTCGTTTGATTGCAAAACATGGGCAAACTAGCGAGGTGAAGGACAGGCCTAGATCTGGAAGACCGAAGAAGACTACTGCCCGTGATGATCGAGCCCTAGTACGCCTTGTTAGGAGATCTCCATTCACCAACAGCAGAGTGCTCAGCCAGCAATGGGAAACGCGCAATAGAGTGTCAATGTCTACCGTCAAAAGGAGACTGTATGCTGCTGGCATGAAAGCTAGGAGACCTGTCAGACGTCCTCTCCTCACTGCACACCACAAAGAGGAGCGTCTGAGGTGGTGCAACGAAAGAAGACACTGGAACATGAGATCCTGGAGACGGGTACACTTGTCCGATGAAAGTCGGTTCCTGCTTCATGCCACAGATGGTCGAACTCGTGTATGGAGGTCCAGACGCACGGCGTACGACCAACGTAACATCATGGAAGAAGTTCCATATGGTGGAGGTTCCGTTATGATATGGGGGTGCATCTCATTTGATTGTAAGCTGGCTCTGTTGACTGTACCTGGAACACTAAATGGACAAAGATATCAAGATTCCATACTGGATAGAGTTGTGGTCCCTCATTTTGTAAATCATGCACCTGGAACCCACCCTATATTCATGGATGACAACGCCCGACCACATCGTGCTAGAGCTGTGCATGAATACCTCAGCCAGAATGCCATCGAAACCCTACCATGGCCAGCAAGGAGCCCTGACATGAACCCTATTGAGCATATCTGGGACATTCTGGGAAACATGGTGAGAAGGAGGGATCCTCCTGTGCAGAACCTACAGGAATTAACAGACGCACTCCATCTTGAATGGCAACGAATACCACAATGGCGTATCAGTCAGTTGGTGACCAGCATGAGACGTCGTGTCCAGGCCGTCATCCAGGCACAAGGTGGATATACCCGGTATTAATAATGACAGTCTCAAACTCGTGCACAGATGTTAAACTTCGTTTTCAGACACCATTAATGACAATCTAGCCACGTGTGTCAACTGTAGGGCAATAGTTGTCAGTTGTGTCAACGTAACCATATTCAGGCCTCGTTTTCAAGTTCAAACAAAAACATACAGTGTTTCCCCACCATCATAATCAGCATTCCTCTAGTTGCATTATTACATCTTGCACTAAGATGGATGGGTACATACATGTTTATGCTATTGCGTTCTTCATAGCACATGAATATACCCTCGCATGTGCGTAAAAATAGGGTGGTGCTTAACTTTTGCACAGGTGTATATATATATATATATATATATATATATATATATATATATATATATATATATATATATATATATATATATATATATATATATATATATATATATATATATATTATTAAAGAATACATTGTGGATTTCATTTCTCCACTACGTTTTAATTTGAAACAGGCCAGTATATAACGTGTCAAACGAGTTGGCGTTTCATATCAAGCACCACTCGTGTGTCAACTTGTCGTTATAATGGTAACACCGCCTCTGGAATATGCTTGAGGTCTGTCTATATCCAGGTCAAGAGAAGACTATTTTTTGAAAATTTACCACTCGAATGACTGGCTCGGTTACAGAGCCGGTCATTCCAGTGGTAAATTTTTAAAAATAGTCTTCTCTTGGCCTGCAAATGGATACTGATAAAGCAAACATGTGGATTACCTAGCCGATTAACCCTATAATCGCCAAGCCGGTAAAAAGACTCTTTAAAAAATATTTTCCAAAATTCTAGTGGTAAATGTACACAAAAAAACAGTTGTCTTGTCCAGCAAATGGTCATTTATTGAGAAAATATTTGAATTTTCTTTTATAATCTTGACAAATAAAAGGGTTAATTGATAAAAGTAGCATTTTGAGCGCTTTGAGGCGCTGGTGACACAAGAGGGGTTAACGTCAAACTCATTATCGCATCACATATGGAGAAGTAGCTGGTAATAAGTATAGTGAAGACAATTTAAAGTAATAGTATACAAGCAGTGCTGGTGTGACTAATAACTAAAACACACACACACGCACGCACGCATGCACGCACGCACGCACGCACCCAGGCACGCACGCACACACGCACGCACACGCACACGCACGCACGCACGCACACGAACCGCGCGCACGTACACACGTGCGTGGGCATTCACGCACGCTTGCACGCACACAATTGTTGTTATGTTATCAAACGTATCACGAATCTAGCCATATATCAGTTGGTTCGAGCTTTAGTGTGTTTCAGAACGAAACCAGCCTGATAAAACTGGTACTAGTTTGAGATTGTATTTATCATACGTTCACGACGACGCTTGTGATTTCATTTTCCTACCATTATCTTATCATTTTATGCAGTAGGGCCACTCCAAGATAACTCAGTTTACTAGGCTGATGCTAGGCCGATACCGTGCCGATACGTTCAGTATCAGTACAGCGTCGGCCTAGCGTCGGCCTAGTAAGCTGCCTTATCAGGGTATAATGCATATTCTTCAAAATTTGCAGCTTAAACAGAGCGGAACAAAATATAATAAGAAGCGCATCTTCATATTATTTCAGATTTGAATTTGTTTGTAATGAATCTATTAAAATAACCGAGTTTTTCATTCAAATGTTTTATCTTGTAGTGCTTTTACAATCAGTTTACACCATTTAAAATCTAGTATTAATACAACAACGTTATACTCAAAACTTGAACGTCATGGCTTCCATGCAACAATGTGTGCCGTAATGTAATGTTTACAACGTAGCTATACTGGGGAGAACCGATTTGTCACTAACGTATCTGACGTCTAATCATTTACGTAACTAGGTAGCTAACGTCGCGATCATAGTCGCGTATCTAGCTCCGTCATGAATATTGAAAATGCCCGTCATGTGTACTGATTGTATGTCTAGGATGGATTTAGGATTTTAAAAAGATACTAATCTGCCTTGGAGTTAGTCATGTGGTAGGCAGCAACAGTTCCCGGTCAAATTAGTTCCAAAATATACAACATTTTACCTATATAGATACGTTGAATGTACGACACTAAAAATTCACGTGTCAATTTATAAACATCGATCCCGACACACAGTGGGCGTAGATTAGCGAGAAATGGGCGGCGCATAACGAGAAATGGATCCCCCTATTACAGGCTGAAATGTTATCCGTGTTGACTGCATGTGATAAGCTCCGAATATGTACAGCTAGACAGAGGGTTTCCCCACCCACCCCCCACCCCAAAATCACCATAGTTGCCCACATCGTTCCACAAGCACCATTTTGGACCACCGTTAGATATGGCCATGATATTTCATATTTCTGCGTTGGCGGGTGGGGGTGGGTGATTCGGGTGGTGCCGGGTGAGTGGGGTCAAGCTGTGCCCCCACCCCCGCCCCTCCCATTGATGGTCATATTCAATACAAATGGTCACCGTCTGGAGTAAGGCGGAGAAAATGAGTATTAGAACGATAAATGAGACCACTTGTTAGCAGCCGCGCCAATCCATCTCCACACGCCGATGTTCAAGTGCTTGACATGGTTGCTCTCATCCACATGGTAATGAGACTGGAGAGGCAACATTCGGTGCACATGTACCGCCAACACATTCCGGACCTCTACAGAATGTTCAGATAACCAGCAAGGGTGGAGGTATCGATGCAGTCTGAGACAGCTACTCGGAACAAATATGAATTCAAAGACACAGCAGCTGCATGGGCTATGCAGGTATGCGTACCAAGTAGAACCAGATGGAGACCGCAACACTCTCATTCCCACAAGGACTGGCAATCGTGCTTGAAAAAATGTGGAAAACAAAAACGAGCTATTCGTCTTTTCTCAGTAAACAGCTGATCAAAACGGACACGGATGGAAAATTCCTCGTTAGCCCGACTCTGAGACAATGCTTTCCAATAGACTTTCGCTGTATCGGCATTCCAACTATGTAGAAGCGGATACATCTATCAAACTGGATCTACCTCATGCCTGGCCCCGAGATCATGAGAGAGAATTCCTAGCCACTGTCAGTAGCGGCACTTTGAACAGTTTGACTTTCAGAACTTGCGATTATCATTTCTAGAGACATAAATTATCGAGATATCCCCGTGCACAGCATCAACTCCCAGGTCGGTCCATCAGAGTCAGTGGCAAACAGGCTACAATACCACCTCCCGTTTCTTGGACGTGACGAGAAGATGGCATTGACTGTATGGAATAGTACAACCGGCCGGCTAGCGGCACTGATTGCGCTGCCCAAAGAGTCAGAATTCTTGGTTCCGGAATGTGTTCATGCGCTGCGCATCGAGTGAATGATTGTGTTCAGCTAGAACTAGACCTGTGGTTCTGCAACTGTCAACGATGCTATGTATCATCTATTCTACAATGGCAGTAGTTCACTCGATACCATTCAACCGACCTAGACCACTCGCTTCCATAACGTTCAGAGGTCCTTGTTCCAAGCCAGGTTCATCAGAAAGCAGGCAGCTGCTTGTGACCAGGCAAGCCCAGCATCTGATAACTGGACATAGGAACAGGATAAACACAACAAGGAATGGCTCCCTTTCTGAAGTACTCTCGCCGACGCAACTCATACGTGGACCTGCCTCTTAAACTGTCGCTGCACTAAAGCATCCAAGGAGAATTGTCATTGCTGCAATTTAATACACATTTAATACACATTCTGTTGAACAGTTTGAAACTAATTTGACTGGTAGCAACAGCACCAAGTCAAATTAGTTTCAAAATATTTAACATCTTATCTGCATAGTTTTCTAGAAATTGATAGTCACTGTGTTCAGGAATCGATCGATCCCAACACGAGCGAGGTATGGATTGCGCTTAGCTAGAGATGGGCGGACCATAGATAAAACTGGTATCATCTCTTCTACAATGGCAGTAGTTCACCCGATTCCATTCCACCGGCCTAGACCTTTCTCTTCCATAACGTCCAGAGGTCCTTATTCCAAGACAGGTTCATCAGAAAGCAGTCAGAATGGACCAGAGCTTTGTTTGCAGCAATCCAGCCTAAGTTGCTCTTTTGAATGCGCTCCTATTTCTAGCGTAAATGGTGTTCTGGAAGAGGGCCTCCGGGTTCCTTCCGACTATATCCATACGAATTGAATAGTCTTATTGTTCTAGATATTGCTATAATCTCTTTTCGTGTGATGAGATCTGTATCATCTTTGTCGGCAAAATTTATATAGCGGATGTGAAAGCCTTTGGATTCTTCGTCTTCTTCTTCTGGGCCACTTTAGGTAGATTCTCCTTTTAGTCATTTTATCCAAAATTGCATGTTGACCTCCAGATTTGTGTAAGCAAACCTCCCGCCCATTCTGCGCTGTTCTACAGGGTGTGCGACTTAAGAGACCAGATGCCTGATGACCACAACAGAGAGGTGCAGGTCAAGAATTATGAGTAGAACCTCGCAATATGACCGAGAACCGGAAGCCATCGCCGTGAATGTCAGCCGCCTGAGAACCCATTTGGCATGAATTCCGAATATCACTTGACTCGAGCAGCATGTATTCCTACCATGATTTAATCAACCAACGGATGCAACGGAAAAATCCGACGTGTTACTCAGATATATGACATCATAATCAAATGCGTCACATGTAGGCTAACGTCACAATCTAAATGCATAATGAATGACATATTTAGGTCGACATGATCAGTGATTAGTCCGTCAAGTGTATGAAGTGTATGTATTAACTATTTTTAAAAACTTATTTGTTCGAATACGTTGAAACTAATATGCCTTGGCCCTGCTGCCTCCATCGTTACCTGTATATTTACATTGAAATTTGGATTTTGACAATTCAGGTTTCAACGGAAAAAATATCAATCCCAGCACGTGCAAAGTATGTGAAGTGATTAGCAAGAAAGGGGATGGACGTAGTTAGAAATGGATCAGTTTATTGTTTTCTATAGTTGATTCAATGGGTTCGATGCTATCTCTAAAGGAATATACGGCTATAGGAAACGGTAGTCATATAATATAATATACTATTCAGATACTATTTTCAAAATATTGTCAGCAGGGCAAACTCATTCCGGTACCATCCCGGAATTCGTGTGTCCGGACTCCGTTGATTATGTAGTAAATATCATGTATTTCCGGTCATCTTTATCCTCCAGACAGACTACCGATACCAATGTGAATGTAGAGATACCGGTACGGAATTAACCCGTTTGGTGTCAACAGCGCCGCAAAGCACTCAAAATGGTATCATTGTATTATTATCATTTAGCGATTTAATGGCTAAGATGCAACAATAAAATTATAATTTGTGCAGGACAAGAGACGACTATATTTGCAAACATATCCCTGACAACTTACAAAAATAGATGTGTGTTATCCGGCAAACTGACTTTCCCCACGCCCAGTGCAGCAACATATTTTAGGACGGCTTGATCATAAAAAATGTAATGATCAAGAAACAGTAAGTCGTCAATTCGCCAGTATACATACGAACGGCCAGAAAATACTAGTTAGCAAAATTAACACAGGACCGATTGACTCGGTTATTAAGCCACTCATTGCCGTTGTAATACTTTAAAAAATAGTTTTAGCCTGACCTACACATGGACTTTACTCAAGGCTAATGCGGAATCCGTCTTTTGGCCGGCTTGATCATTAAATGATCATGTTAACAAATTCGGTGTTAATGAATGGTTGAGCATTGAACATTGAGCTGTTGCTCCTAACTTCGGTATTACTGACTGACTTCTAGCCATGCATTTGCCAAGTTGAAGGCTACCGTCCATATTTGAGGTAGAGAATAAAGGAATTCAGTTTTAGCTATGCCCCGCCCATCCCTAGCTAAGCTCCACGCATACCTCTCCCGTGCTGGGATCGATAGATTCCGGAACTCCCTGGCGATCAATTTCCAGAAAAGTACGCTCTTGAATATTTTGAAACAAATGGCAGCAACAGCGACCAGTCAAATTACGTTTAAAATAGTCAACAGAATGTTTATTAAATAATAAAGATATAAAATTCGTAAAACAAGGCTTAGTCCGCCATCAATAAAGCCTTTGTGACGAACTTAACTACGCCATCCACGGTGTAAGTGTTTATGGCGTCATCCTACACGCCACGTAGATGATTATAACGTCATATGATTGATAGAAAAATGGAATAATTCATTGAATAGCGTTGGTCGGGAAACACTACCGCCATAAGAACGGTAATGGTATTGTGTATAGTACAGCTCATAAATAACGTATCCTGTTTAGGAAAAAAAATAGAAAGCTTTTAGTCAGTACATTATTTTGAACACGATGTAAAATGTTCTGTTGAATATTTTCAACATTATTTTAATTGGAAGACATTGCTGCCTTAGGCAACAATGTCTTCCAATCCAATTATATTAAAAACATTCAACAGTACATTTTATTTTGTTTTAAAAACTGGTACGTTATTTATGTGCTGTACTGTGCTGTACTGTGTACTGCCATTTGGTTGATGAGACACCTCGCTGTAAACAAACTTAAATAATGGGGAAATGAGTTTTCTGACGAATTCTGCGAGCAATTACGAAAAGTGCTCACTGATAGTCGTCTAACGGCGTTAACAGAAATCATCAATTATTCCAACAACTCGCCAGGGACAACGGCCGATCGATACCCGAACAGGCTTTGATAAATCTGTTTTCTCTATATTGGATTGGACGACTGGGGCCATATAGCGGTGTAACTATTGACCCGGAATGGTGACCTTTCCGATACACCTATTATCTCTGATAGGTGATGATGGTGGGTGTTGGAGTGATTATGTCTGATGATAACATTTGCTATTTTGGCTGATAGCTCGCTGAATAAATCATAGTTCAAAGATAAATGCGTTCATGGCCTTTCGTGGCGGTTAATAGTGTTCACGGGTCATAGTAAATACCACCAAACAGACAATTCAGACAAGTCATCGGTATTGTTTATCACAGCAAATAAGCTCAAGCCGCCAGCTATAAAAGGGGAATTTAACTTGATGAATCAATGGAGATTCTCGATAATACTTCTAGTTCTTACCATTATACTGGCTTCAGCTCTATCTAATTACGGACAATTGCTCTTAGGATACTATTACTGTTGATTCTCGTATTGTGGGTGGCTTTTACACATATTGTTTGGTTTATGTCGGCTTATGACCGTGTCTCCCACGTAATACAAGTATTGTACTCGGGGCATAGTAACAAGTGGCGGATGCACAATATAGCATTTGCATTAATAATATAGTAATGCATTTGGAGAGAGAGAGAGAGAGAGAGAGAGAGAGAGAGAGAGAGAGAGAGAGAGGGAGAGGGGGAGAGGGGAGGGGGAGAGGGAGAGAGAGGGGGAGAGAGGGGGAGGGAGAGGGAGGAAGAGGGAGGGAGGGAGAGGGAGGGAGGGGGGATGGGGAGGGAGGGAGAGGGAGGGAGGGAGGGAGGGAGGGAGAGAGAGAGAATAATGTTAGGAGTAGAAAGAACTCAGAGGGATGTGTACTCTCATATTCGCACAGTTTCAGTACAATACTGAGCGTAAACAAGTCAACATTTCTCCAAAACAAAAGCAAGGTATGTTAGTTAGTAAAACATTGTGGTGAATAGTTTGACCACAATTGGACCAGATAGGCTATGCTTAACATTTGGATACGGTGGCGGTATGTTCTTAAAAACCGGCCAGTATCAACAATATATTGGCAAATAATTCCTGCTGTCTCAAGTTTCCGTTCTATATTTACATTAGTGTCGCCATACAAAATGTGTCCTTTCTATATTTACATTAGTGTCGCCATACAAAATGTGTGCTTTCTATATTTACATTAGTGTCGCCATACAAAATGTGTGCTTTCTGTATTTACATTAGTGTCGCCATACTAAATGTGTACTTTCTATATTTACATTAGTGTCGCCATACTAAGTGTGTACTTTCTATGTTTACATTAGTGTCGCCATACAAAATGTGTCCTTTCTATATTTGCATTAGTGTCGCCATACTAAATGTGTACTTTCTATATTTACATTAGTGTCGCCATACTAAATGTGTCCTTTCTATATTTACATTAGTGTCGCCATACAAAAGGTGTCTTAACCTGAGTTAAGGGGGAATATCATTAGCCACTAATGCGCTATAGAAAGCAAGTCTGTGTTCCCTAATAAGGGACAGTAGATAAGGCTGCGCGGTATGGCATACTGTCAAACCGGTGACGATGTCAATTTTCAAACAGGTTTGAACCGTATATCGGTTTTATGGGGTGGGTAGGGCCAAGGATGAGTGAGGACAATTATTGTAGGCCTATTTAATATGTTTTCGATAAACATAAGTATACGTGTGTTGTCGGGAACTCGTGTCTCAAAATACACGCTCGCGACTTGTAATTTCTTCATACGCATCGGGAATAAGTTATATAACATTAATTTCTGTTTACGCCAGTACTTGTTAAAATCTAACTAATATGTGTTCCATTTGCAATCGATTAATTATAATGCATGAGATTTCTTGTTTGTTGAATCATCAGGCGTCAAACAACGGGATAAATATCTTAATTGTTGTCAATCACTTAAGTAATGCGCTATTATTTTAGACTGCTTGTTTAAAACTGACAGCGACAACTTTCAATCAATTACTCTTATTTGAACATTCTGATGGCACGCCGTCATCTAGTTGTATCGTTTGCATAGGTTAGACATCCCGGTAATGCTGATTTTGGCCCGTTATAAGGGGGTGGGTGGCGGCGTGGTTTTAGCCTACGTCTATTGAATTAAGGCTATTACCGGTATATAATGCGAACTGGCATCACCAGTCAAGGTGGTCGAAACTTGTGATCTTAGCTTTAAAGACGTATCTAATCATGAGGTGGGTTACTTAGCTTTGCTATGATAACTCCCTCGATCAGAAATGTGGCACCAATAAACATGATTATTTTGTATCTGAATTGCAACAATTTAAAAAATACCTTGGAACTCGCAATGTGGGCTACCTGTTTAGAGTAGCTGAAGGTTTGAACAATTAGTCTGTTTTTAATCAATCCCTAAAGGACAACATATTACCAACATCTTGTAGACGAGCAGTGATTACGTTACTACCTAAGAAAGGCGACCTCAGTCTTTGTAAAAACTGGAGGCCTGTTTCTCTTCTGTGTGTTGATCTGACATTTTTTTCAAAGGTATTGTACAACCGGTTAAGTAAGATCCTTCCAGAAATAATTCACATACACCAACGTTATTGTATTCCTAAGCGGAGGATTGCTAATAACATCAGGTTAATAACGGATGTAGTAGAATATGGAAACTCGCGTTTATTACCACTTGGGATTGGGTCATTAGACCAAGAGAAGGCATTTGTCCGTGTAAATCATATTTATCTGCATGACACATTAAAAGCATTCGGGTTTGGTGCTTTCTTTTCTAGATGTATTCAAATGCTTTACACAGATACGCAAAGTTTCTTTAAAATTAATACTTTGTTATCTGCCCCTTTTGCTTTCAAACGTGGTATTAGGCAGGGCTGCTGGTTATCTGGTGCTTTGTATGCTATATATTTAGAGCCATCGCTGCATAAATTACGTTCTAAAGAAGGGCTAGAAGGAGTGAATCTGCTTAATACCACGGATGATAAGATTACATGTTCAGCATATGCTGATGACCTTACTGCATTCACTACTACTGTACAAGATATTATTATTCTAAGAAACTGGTTATTTATTTATGAAGCGTCATCGAATGCAAGAGTTAATATGGAAAAGACAAAAGGTATGTGGGCCATGTCGTGGAAAAATCGCATAGACCAACCACTTGGTATAGAGTAGAATAATCAAGGGTTGAAAATACGCTGCATATACATTGGGAATACCACAGACTTTGTTAATCATAACTGGGAAAACATAGAAGCTGATGTAAATAACACACTTGCCAATTGGCTCTCATTACCGAGGGCTCTCTCCTTCCGAGGTAGAATTATTGTTGCAAACTTACTCGCAGCTTCTAAATTATGGCACAAATTTGCCGTTGTTGATCCACCTGTTAGGATTGTAAATGCTATTCAGAAAAGCCTAACTAACTTTGGGTGGGCTGGTAAACATTGGCTATAAGCAAAGAACTATTAACTTTGCCTTTGGAAAACGGGGGCCAGGCTTTAGTTTAGAGAATAAGAACATTTCGTATCGATTATGTACAATCGTTTCTCAATTCTAGTGCCTTTCATCCTTGTTTTCTTTTCACAGGTTGGTTTTGAAAACAGATACATGATTTTAATTATGATCATCAGTTGTTTTATTTTGAACTAGATATAACCAAGCTTAATAACTTGCCTCATTTGTATAAGAATGTGTTGAATTCGTGTTCTTTCTTTGATGTTTCAAGAGAATCACAGCCTGTTTGTAAAGCAGATGTTTTAAACGAACCACTATTTTTGAATCCACTAATAAAAGATGCCGTATCAGGAAGAACGTATTTCATAGAGGATTTTATAAATACTGAATTCACCACTGTTGGAGAGTTTTTAGTTAATGAGCAAACGATCTCAGTTGATGACTTAGCATTGAAAATCACTTATCGTTCTAAAGAGGATACTACAAAACAATTTATATACACTTTGGAACATTTTGCCTTCAGAATGGCATAATATATTAAAATGCCCCGGTCATATTCCTAAGTCAATATATACGATTGAATTGTCCTTTAATAACAATGACATGTTCTATAAGGTATCGCTCTTATCTACCGGAAAAATTGAGTTGTACAAACTCTCAGTGTTAAAATGCTTCGACAGCTTATTGTCGCTGTTTTCTTACGAATACCCGTGCACCATTTCGAAGGTGATTTGTCTTGGAAGATTCTGCACGGTGCATTAAATACAGGGGTGTTTCTGTTCCGTACCGGCTATCGTCCTAACGACGATTCTCCTTATTGCGAGCGAGAAGACCTAGCACATATATGTGTAACTTGTTCATGTCGCCATCCCTTATTACTAGCCGTTAGGGATACTGGTTTCCGTTTACTTGAAATTGAAGAATTTAGGCCTGAAAACTATGTACAAGGGTTTCCATGCCCTCAACGTCCTATGAAATCTGGCCGAAAAATTCTGCATCGTCTTTTTAACTGGGTCATATCAAATGTCAAAATGGCTACCTATATAATGCGCCAACTCCTTATGGACGGGTTGTAGAATACGGACTCACTTAAAGTATTCATTTCAAGAATCCGATCACCCGTGTATATTGAATTTCATTACCATCGTACTTTGGTTCGTTGGAAGCATTTCAGAATTTTTGGGCATATAATGATTTTTTGTGCAGTGTTGAAAATAATGAACTTCTTTTTAATGGATTTTATAAGGGTATGTTTTGTTTTATCCTGATTAGTACATATTATTATAGGTAGCTAGTTGATGAGTGAGTGAGAGTGTTCATATACAATAATCAAAGTTAGTTTAAGTTGCAGCAAAGTCAGCTTGTAGTAGATTTTTATTTTTAATTTAACAACTATAATATCGCGATGTAACATTGTATGTTTGTTGATTTTTTAATTTGATAATAACGTGCCATGAGAAGTCTTCTTCTTCCTCTTCTTCTTCTTATATGGGAAGATATTCTATCCTTGGATACCTCATCGGTAGCATCCTGCCGTTGCTTTTATGAATACACATGCGCCAATTATGAAGGCGACTTATCGTGGAAATTTCTACACGGGGCGTTGAATACAGGGGTTTTTCTTTACCGAACGGCGTACCGTACTGATGACGATTGTGTAGTGTGTGGTGAAAAGGAGGACATTGGACATATATTCATAACGTGTTCTCGTCTTCGCCCATTACGTCTAGCCATTAGACAAAGTGTTCGCCATTTCATGCAGATTAGTGATTTCCATCCGGTTGATTATATACAAGGAGTTCCATTTCCATCTAAATCTAAATCTGAGCGTAGAAAGCGTCATCGTTTGGCTAATTGGGTAATTTAAAATGCCAAAATGGCGACGTATGTCACACGCCAACGTCTGATGGATGGGTGTGAACAGACTGACCGACTCAAGGATTGTATATCTAGAATTAGGTCACGCATTCACATTGAATTTCACTATAACAAGATTGAAGGGTTGTTAAACGGGGGAGGGGGGGGGAGGATTTCGAGGATTTTGGGCCTTTGACAATCTCATGTGTACTGTGGTAAACAATGATCTTAAGTTTAATGGTGTTTTACTAAGATAATTGTCTATTGGCTCCGGGTGTGTGATCGTCATTATTACGGTTACGGGCTGGTGAAGACATATACTTGTTATAAAGAAGGGTTAGGATGAGGTTTTATGATGCTTTTAATGTAGAATAGTGAAGAAAATTGTTTTAATGATTTGTAAATAAAGTACATGAAAATTTTTCTTCTTCTTCACCTCCTTCTTCTTCTTCTTCTTCTTCCTCCTATTATTATTATTATTGTTGTTGTTGTTGTTGTTGTTGTTGTTGTTGTTGTTGTTGTTGTTGTTATTACTGCTATGACAGTTGGCAATATTATTACTCCGCCTCTTGATGTATTTAATGTGCTATATATGTACGTAAGTGGGAGAGACGCTCATAAGACATGTCTTATTGTGCTCCGGCACAGACTTAAAACTACACTTTCTTTAAACCAGTGGATCCCCTATTGTTAGAAGAAAAGCATTATCTCCCTCCCCATCCATTGTCCTCAATCGATACAAGTGATCAATCCAGCCATTACCATCCCGTCTTCTATCAAAGATTCTTTGTAAGGAACAGTAGATCATTCTTTTACATTTAAAGAAAATACACAAAACTCGTTATCGGTTGGCTACGCGGTTTACATCTCTCGGGAATCGTAAACGCGGACATACAATAGCAAGGTTAAAAAGTCACTAATCTACTCAGACATTTCCTTTTTGTTCGTCGTGAGGACAATGGTCCGGCCATCTAGAATGGCGTATGTGCCTTGTAACCGAATAGCGCCACACTGGGGTTGTTTTAGATTGGACGTGTCCTTTCTAGATATTTAAAAAAGCAAAGGATAGCAAATCGTTGGCAACAAAAGACATGACATTTGAATGATATGGTTATTGCGCTTGCGTGCGAATGGAAATAGATATAATTAAATTATCTTTGTATATGTTTGGGAAAGAATACGGTATTTTGAATTATTTCATCGATACGTGTTTTTATTTGGATGTATATTATATAAGGATAATTTCGCTGGTACTATTAAATAATTCGATGCTGCTATAAGCATATGCATGGCCTTAAGCAGCAATCATCTCCCAATCAAATAAGCTTGAAAATATTACGCGCTTACCTATACAATTACCTTGACAGTAAGGCCTTGTTCTCACTAAAGACTTAATCGGGAACAACGCCATTCGTCACTATGGCGGTATTCCTGATTAAGACTCTAGTGAGAAGAGGGCCATCGGCCGTGTTCTCACTGGAGACTTAACCAGTATGGCGCAACACTTAGGTATGGTGTTATTCCCGATTAACTCTCCAGTGGGAACATGGCCTAAGATTCTGGGATTTAAGGGCTCGCAGCATTAAAATCGATTCAAACGGACTGTACAATGCTTGCGGACCTAGTTAGAAGTAGGCAGGGAATATCTAGAAATGGGATCAGACGAGCAATGCAATCATTCGCCACGTGCATTTCAAGGCAGCGCAGTAAAGTAAAGACCAAGCCAAGCATGGCAATCATTGGTTATGGTCAACATTATAGTTTGTAAGAACATTCTGTTTATATTTTAAGCGTGATATTATTCTTATTATTATCTCTAGCGGTTGCACAATGAACCTTTTCCGTTTATCCAGCCGTCATAATAATAAGCTTAACACTTAACCGTTTAAACCCACTGAGCATCATAACGTGAACAGAACATATACACACAGTGGAGGCAAATCAAAGCCCCAAAAGAGGAACAGTAACACGCACGCAAAAAAGGGAAGAACAAGACGAAAGTGCTGAGCTACCGTCCTATCAGTCTTACAAGCCGCATATGCAAGACCATGGAGCGCATCGTCAACCAGCGGTTGCAGTGGTACCTGGAGTCGGAGAACATTATAGTTTCAGAGCAGGCTGGCTTCAGAAGATACAGGAGCACAGAAGATCAAACAACACATCTTGCACATGTCATAGAGGGCACTTTTCAAGCCAAGAAGGTGATGCTAGCTGCCATTATAGATCTGCAGAAGGCATTTGACAAGGATGGCCTCGTGAAGCTCCGGCGCACAGGCATCGGTGGCAATATTTTCCGATGGACCAAGTCATACCTACACAATCGCAGAGCTAGGGTGCTGGTGGATTGACAATCTGGACAGAATGTATTGATGAGACAAGGGGTACCACAAGGCGGAGTATTATCAACAACTCTGTTCATACTCTTCATTAATGACATTGTAGCAGAGCTGCCCAATGGGATCCAAGCAGCCCTCTATGCAGATGACCTCGTACTCTGGTGCACCGAGGAGTACACAACGACTGCCACGTACAGAATGCAGCTCGCCTTGGACAGAATTACAGCTTGGGCCAATCGCTTGTGTATTGCCATCAACAAAGAAAAATCATCAGCCATGCTATGCTCACTGTCCACCAAACCAAGGTTAGCAATCTGACACTGGGCGGTACTCCACTCGGGTACGAGGACCAGCAGACATACCGGGGAGTCACCTATGACAGAAGATTAACATGGAAGGAGCACATCCAGAACGCAGAGGCAAAGGCCAGAAGAAAGCTAAACATCATGAGGAAGCTGGCAGGAACAAAGTGGGTTGCCAATGAAGGATCCTCAAGACAATCTACCTAGGTGCCGTACGACCACACCTTGAGTATGGATCCAGCTCATGGGAACCTCGACAGAGTACAAAACCAGACACTGCGCATCATCACTGGTGGAATGAGGTCAACACCAATAGAAAAAATTGAGCAGACAGCAGGCCTCCCCCCACTTAGTAAAGGAAGGGAATGCAAAGCACTGATCCAAGCTGCAAAGTTCAAATCGTTCAACAACCACCCGATGAAGATCAGGCAAGCACAGCTGTCATCAGGAAGACCTAACGATCAAGTTTTGTGAAAGAGACAAAAGCACGTCAAAGGAAACACCAAGAAATGTTGCCAGCACAAATAGAAGACCCAAACCACACCCTTGATCCTCCACCCTGGGAAAACAAACTAGAGAGCATAGCTATTCGCACCACAGTACCTCATCTCACAACCAAAGATGAACACAGTGATGTGAGCAAGAAGGCCCTGACCCTAGCCATGCTGGAAGAAATGTACCCTCAGGAGACATGGATAAGGATCTACACAGATGGATCAGCCAAAGATGCAATTAGGAGCGGAGGTGCCGGACTGCACATACAGTATCCAAACAGCTGCAATACCGACAGGCAAACACTGCACAAACTACAGCGCTGAAGTCGAAGCACTGGTCCATGCAGCTAATACCATCAGCAGAACAGCAGACCCTATTGCACAGATGGTCTTTTTATCTGATGCCCGCTCCGTCCTTGAGGCTATCACTAAAGGTAAGCTGCCACAACTTGAAGAAGCACTACAAACCATCAAATGCTTTCGGATAGCATTGCAGTGGATCCCCTCACACTGTGGAGTCCAAGGAAATGAGGAAGCAGTCAAGATGGCAAAGGTGGGTGCAGAAGAGAATCAGACAGAAAACATGGTTACAAATACAGAGATGAAGACTATCATCAAGTCACTCTATAGAACACCACAATCAGAAGATGCCTACCATCATCTCTCGAGGCCAGAGCAAGTGACCATTTTTCGTCTCAGAACTGGACATAACAGACTAAACCAACACGTGTACAGGCGGTTCCACCTTACAAGATCGCCCGCTTGTCCTTGTGGAGAAGCAGAACAGACCACAGAGCACATACTTCAATGTTGCAGTACAAAACAGCTGCTGAGAGAAGAGATCTGGCCTTTGTCAACCTCTTTTCTTGAAAAGCTGTATGGACCTGTGGAAGAACTGCAGAAAACCACAGATTTCATCATGAGAACGGCTCTCCAAGTGTGATACCAGCGATCGAAAAGAAGAAGAAGACACGCACGCACGCGCGCACACGCACATGCCAGGGTCTTACAAGTAACACGTCGAGTGGCTATACTCCCGGTTACTGAGGCATGTTGTCTGTCAGGGATTGAAGCGCTGATGCACAGAATTGAGCAAAAGCTTTGATTATGGGGTCGCATGATTGCATCAGCAAAATGAATGTATCGTTATTATTTAGAGAATGGAACGTCGGATTACAGGCCAGGACTGAATCAAAAAGATAATTTCTTTCCGCGAGATAGAGAGGGTACAGCATTACAAAATGAGTTTCATCTTCCATTTCCCCAGAATTACATTGCCAACACAGCCTATTTTCTATGGGGAGCTTGGTTTGGATAGATCTACCAGTTTCAATATGGAGTTTATGATTAGATATTCTAAGACGGGCAAGAGCTATTTTCTGTTGTAGATTTGATACGACTGTTAGGTAAGGTTCGCGAATAAACTGGGTCTTGAATGTAGCATATACTTTAAGTTTATTAGCATCTGGTCTGTTAATAGAAAGCAGCCATCGCTTAATAATTTCGTCTTTGATAACATTGATATAATTAAGTGACCGGGGGTGGGACTCCTCCATTGAACGCTTTAGATCATTAACTGCCCTAACCCATGAGTCAGACGTGTTGTATGCTAAGAATGATGATAGCCCATAGGCATTGCCCAGCAAGGAGTCTTTGGCCATGTCTTCTAGACGGCTCTTATATTTTAGGATTGAAGATATGACGGCGACATCTAGAGGGAACAGCCCCAGTTCAGCCCTCACTGCATCTGCTGAGGCAAATTTGTTAACACCAAGAACATACCTAGCCAAGATAACCTTTTCAGCGGGTAGGTTGTCAATTTTCTGAAGTGTTTAGACACAGAGGTGGAGCAGAAAGATACTCCCCAGACTTGGACCCGTAAAGGGCTATGTGCTTAATTAAGGAATTAAAATGACTAAGTGCTACTTTAGGAGAAACAGATTCTTGGCACGGTAACGTTCTCAGTGTGAAAGTGGCCTTCATTGATTTAGCCTTTAGGTTCACACAAGTTATAGTAAAAGAGCCAGAGTTGCTAAAGTCGATACCTAAATATTTGTAAGACTTAATACATTCTAACTGATGATTATTGAAGTTATCGGTCAAAAGCTTACCGTTCCTATTGAATATAATAATCTTGTTTTTTTCTAGATTCACTTCAAGTTTCCACTTAGAGCGGTATTGACTAATGTTCTGTAGACATTGTTGTAATCCTGTAATGGATTCAGAGAGTAATACAATATCGTGGCATACATGAGACATTGCAGTTTCCTGGCAGATAGCTCAACAGGATAAGTATGCCCCTTAGCTATATCAGCTATGACGTCATAATAAACTACGTGACGTGTAGGTTGATGGTATAATGAATTACAGCACGAATAGCTTAAACGCGTAATAGTCCGACGCGTACGAATTGTATGTGTTTACTATTCAATAAACATGCTGTTGAATATGTTGAAAGGCAGGCAGCGGCACCCACCCAAACTAGTTTCAACATACTCAACAGCTTACCTTATAGTTTTCTGCAAATTGATAGTCATGCCGTTTGGGCATCGATCGAGGTGTGGGTGGCGCTTAACGAGAAATGGGCTAACTAAAATGGAAATTACTAAAGCTCGAAAGGTTTATTGTACAGAAGAATGCATCTCATCCAGCTCTTATGGTCATTGACTCTACACGCGTATGAATGCTTTTTCAGAGTGAAGGAACCCAAGAAACAACACGCGCCGGGACAACACTTTCAGCACCTGCTACTTTGCCTAATACCCTATCAGAATTCAAGAGCCGACTAAGAGCAATGCCACATACACCCCTTCTCTCTAAATGGTACTACGTCGGCTCAATCGTGGCTAATATGTAGGCTTCGTAATGGCTTAAATAGTTATCAATTCGATAACTTCCTCTCTGACCCTGTCAGCTTTTCGTGCGGCCACCTTGTTGAATCTGCCAATCACTACCTCTTTTAAAATCCACCTTTTACTGAGCAAAGAACCGCTTTTGGAAATGAGCTTGCCTCCAACCATATCTCCCCAACAGCCCTAACCACTTAGAAACTTCTATACGGTGGCACAGGCGTTAACGTCGAGATAAACATCACAGTTACCACCATTCTATGGCAATACATTAGTGAGACCTGTCGGTGTAAATGACATATAATACCTTCTAACCGCTCATGGATCATGTCTACAAGCCCATAGCCGCGGAAGCTTCTGGATGGCCACGCAGTGTGGACCAAGACGGGTGATATGGCACACTGAGCCCTTCCTGCACCCCTCTACCCCCTTCTACTTCCTGAAATCATGCTTTCTCGCGTCTCCTGAAGATTTCATTCTGCCATCCTAAAGTCACCTACCAACTTATTGTTATCATTGATGCTACTGCCGGTAATAATAATAATAATAATAATAATAATAATAATAATAAATATTGATATTATTGTTGCTGTTATCATTGTTGTTGCTACTGTACTTCTTCCTTTTCTTCTTCTCCAACCCCCCCCACCCCCTCCACCCCCCCCCCCCTACACCCACTCCTCCTCATCATCATCCTACTCCTCCTCCCCACCCTCCTCATCATCATCATCCTTCTTCTTCTTCTTCTTCTTATTCTTCTACTGTTATGAGTGTTATCTGTATTTTTATTCCGCTCTTGAGCTATTTATTGTATCAGTGGGAGACACAGTCATACAACACGTCGTCGTGTGCTCCCACATAGACTAAGGCCGTATTCTCACTGTAAAGTTAATCCGTAATAACGCCATACCTCAGTTTTAAATTTTCTCATAGTAACCGTTGATTTGCAGACCAAGAGTAAACTATTTTTGAAAATATACAACTGGAATGACTGGATCGGTCATCGAGCCAGCCATTCCAATGGTAAATTTTCAAAAATAGTCTTCTCTTGGTCCGCAAATCGACATTACTCAAGACTACTACAGAAACCGCTTTTGGCTGTTATGAGTGTGAAAGAGTTAAGGCCCAGATCATGCGAAAACAGGTCTGTATGATCAGTGGCTTAACCATCACGCTGCTTTACGTGTTAGACCCGACGCCCACCATTCGTGATCATTGGAATATAAATGCGAAGCCATTGTAGAATAAATATAAACAAGTAGGTTTTACGTTTAAGAAACTGCGATAATTCAATAATTGTCACCATCCCCGACATGTAGGCGGAGCCTAGCCATGACTGGGCGACGAATGGCTATAAATTGATTTCTTTATTTTGCAACTGTTAGTTTTACTAAATTTATTTTGTTGGTCTACGCTTTGATGCCAAGTTCCATCTCCGTATAGCCAGTGTTTTTAAGCGGCCTACCACCGACACGCAAGGAAGTCATGTAAATGTCACAATTCTTCAGGAAGGGGCGGGGGTGGAGTTTATGAATTGTGTTTTCTTACCATTAAAAACGTCTATTATAATAAATATTAACATTTTTCAGAAAAAAGATGTTTTATTAAGTAAAATGCAGAAACCTTTCTTTGGGAGAATGTAGATTTCACAATTCTTCTTGGTACGACTCCGACCGCCACCGCCGACTGATAGGACAAGAATACCCCTCTGGACCCACCCACACCTGAACACGTACACCCAGGTGCCGTTCCTGACGCCGACGCTCATTACGAGTAACGGAAAGAGTAACCTTCCGTCAAGTAAGTAGTCAATTATAAAACAAAAGGAAGCAAAGACTGAAAAATCTCGCCTTCCCGTCGTTGTAGAACCTATCCTATTGTATTGCTGCGAAGTAACTGGGACCGAAATTTGCACGGAGTTAGACGAAGTAAAACATACTGTATAAAATATGTACTAAAAGTAAAGCGTAGCGCACCCAAGTATATTGTGCTTGGGGAAACCAGCGAAATACCAATTGACCTACAAATTACGCAGTGCGTATTGAAATTCTGGTTAACACTAATCAATGGGAAAGAAACGAAACTGTCTGTAAATATCTACAAGGATATATGTTAAGAGATTATATTCAAAATGGAACGCCCTGCACGTGATTAACACACATAAAACAGACGCTAGATACGTCCAGGTTTAGCTACGCATGGGCAAATCAAGAAATAGGTCGCCACAACATTAATGGCATGTAAAATGCGCTAAGTGCTAACGGACCAATTCGTAGAGGGGTGGGAGGAGTACAAGTCTAAATCATAGAAAGGTAAAACGCACAATGTATTTAAACCCCAATTTGGAATGGCGCCATATTTACTTAAACGACTTGCTAGAGGATCATACTAACCCAATTCAGAACGTCGACACATAACTTACCAATCGAACCAGGACGCTGGGAGCGGATAGTTAGAGATGAAAGGGCGTGTACCCTATGCACTACGAAGATATAAGAGATGAATATCAGTATGTCGTTATATGCGATTACTTTGAAAAAGATAGGAGTGAGCTCTTTCCTAAACACTCTACTGGGTGAGACCAAACTACTATAAATTCTATACAGTTTTCTCTTCTCCAAAACAAAAACTACTTGTGAAACTGTACACACTAATCAAAATAATAAAACTAAAATTCCCTCCAAGCAAACCTAACCATAGTAAAAGGAAGGCGACTGCATATACAACGAAATCGAGGACGAAAGCGGCGATGATGTCGGCGAATGCGACCACGACGACACAACAACAACAACAACAACAACAACAACAACAACAACAACAACAACAACAACAACAACAACAGCAACAACAACAGCAGCAGCAGAAGCGACAGCGACAACAGCAGTAGCAACAACAAACGCGTTAGCCACCACCAGCAGCAAAACAATAACTATAAGCTAGGTGCCATAAACACCAAGATAACAATTTGTTCATACTCTATTCGCTACATAATTCTAAAATGTATATTCCCCATATGTCATTGTGAAAATGCCCTGGATGTAAATAAATTAATCTGAACCCGAATCTGAATCTGTATCATTGCACTTTTTAGTAGCGGCTCGCGACTAATATAAGTCGGTTCGCCGGTAGCTAGGACGGGCGGTCAAATCCTAGTGGATGGTCGCGCGCTTTCCTGTGTTAAAATGTGACCCAAATCTGACCAGTACTTTACGAGATAACCATGTATCCAGAATTTAATCCGACCCGGGGCCGGTGTTTTTATCAGGAACTCGAACAACCTCTGGAAATCCCTTAAAATCAACTGTTATTTTAGAATTTGAGCAAAATCGGATCAGTAGTTTTTGGAGATACACACAAATAAACAAACAGCCATTTACAGTGGGGGTGGGGGTTGAGTGTGGGGGGGGGCGGGGGGGGGGGAGGCGATTAAACCCCAAATATCGACACAAGAGCGGCAACTAAACATAATCTGTGTTCTAAATGTGTGAATACATTATCACCCTCAATGAATCTGGCAATTTCTAGCTGTGGACAAGGCCAATGGAGGATTCCAGTTTATCCATTAATAATATGACGTCATAATCAACTATGTGACATGTATGATAACGTCCTATTCAATTGCGTCAAGAATCACGTAGATAAGTTCGTCAAGAACGCTTACTTGATGACGGACTAAGCTATTGGGTATTTTGAAACTAATTTTACCGGGCGCTGTTGCTGCCATAGGCACCAACAGCTCCCAATCAAATTAGTTTCAACATATTCAACAGCTTGCCTGGATAGATTTCTGGGAATTTCTGCTATATTATAAGTCTTAGGCCCTCTTGTCTCAAGATCACTGCAGCGGTCGTTTTTTACCAAGTTGATCATTAAAGTCACCGCACGATATATGAATACGACAGTGCCTCTTGCCCCCCCCCCCCCCTTCTCACCATTAACTGGAGAAAATGCTCAATTCTCCATATAACACCTTCATGTGTATGAAGTGTATATTAATGATAGATCAATTTAATATCTGTTTGGTATTCTGAAACTAATTTGGCTTGTGAATATGTTCAATTGAGTTTCTCTTTTGCCTTTTACGAATTGTACCTCGTTTATAAATTAACAATTTAATGACTTCCGAATATTTTGAAACTAATTTGGCTGAAAAGAATTCGCAAGTTGCCTTCTCTTTAAGCGATTATTCAATTGTAGGATTTGAGCCACAATCTAATAGCTGTCGAATATTTCGACCTTTCTCCTTGCGCTACTTTCGAGTGTACGAATTGCATTTTGTCGATAAATCTATAATGAATATAATTATGTATATAAAATGTACCGTCATGAAACATAGTATCAATGCTAATACCTCATATGCCTATACAAGGCCTGAGTGTAATAAAGTGAACTTGAACTTGTTAACTTAACCGCTTACTTGTCAAACTGACCAAAAACAACTCTGCAGTGGTCTTTAGACATGACTATTTGAAAGGCCAAGAGAAGAGTATTTTTTGAATATTTTCCACTGGAATTACAGGCTCGGTAACCGAGTCAGTCATTCCAGTTGTAAATTTTCAAAAATACTTTTCTCTTGGCCTGTAGATGGACATTGGCTAAGCAAAAACCTAAATTTTCTTTACAATTGTAGTAACTTAGCTACGTATATGCAATATTCATAGGTTTTCCTCGAATCTCACATATGTTAATTTTCAGATAACACTTCCACTAAATTCATGTGAGATTATTTTTAATACTTCTTTATCTATTCGGCAATTCCGTCAATTCTGTCAGTTTTCGGCTGTGGTGGAAAACCACTGTCCTTAATTTTAGTTAGGATGCTATGCTATTTTAGAATCTGTAACGATGGCCCTCGTCCGGCAGCTGTTGATCTATCCATCTGTTTTATTATTAACAGCTCATTCTTTCTGGATGGATCGATACCTACTATGGGGAAAAAAAATTTTAATTGGTAAATTCTAATTCTACCCTTTAGCAGTTGAGCGTCAATGCCTGTGCGTTTTTTATGGTGTGTAAATTTCTATAGATTAGATTTTTAGATCAAATTTTTAATTACATAACCATGTTTTTATAAACGGGGGAGAGTGTGGTGCTGGCGGTATCCCGCAATTCTGTAGTTCGTGGTTCGCGGCTGCCGGGCTAGCTGATTTCCGCCGTTTCTAAGGACGCCCGGCAGTCGTACCTTGGAATCCGAACTGGGCATATCTTCCGCTGGTTCCACGGGCTGATTCGAGACCTCTGTTGGGTGAGTAACCTTTCATACGTAGCTAAGTTACTACACCATTATCACTGTGATAGTCAAACCGGCCAAAAGAAAAAGGCCAGTGGTAAATTTACAAAAAAAATTCGAAAACTAAAATATCTTGAAGAATATTGACCATCAAAATGTTTTAATTGATATATCAAGTATTATTTTGACCGCTATGAGGCGCTGTTGCCGCAAGTGGGTTAACCTGATACTAATTGCAGGGGTGGTGGAGAATGGGTGGGTGTGTGTTATAGGTGTACTTGTAGGTGTTTTATTGGTATGCGTAATGATGCACTCCTGCACGAACAGGAAACCACGCATGCCTCCGGGCCATCAATGCGCTACGGACGGTGTTCTCCATCGACAAATCTATCTATAACTGCTCAAAAACCTAGAAACCATGCTCGATAACTCAGGTTCCTGGGCTGGGGCTAGACCAATAACTGGGCAATGGATGAATCCAATCTGCCCGGTAAGTACATGACGACATAATGAATTATGTCACATGGCGTCACTATCATATTTGGCAGAAATACTCAGTCATGAACTTGCAATAGAGTACGAATCGTATGTCTTTGCTGGATGTATTATTTAACAAACATTCGGTTCAATATTTTGAAATTAATTTGTCTTGGCGCTGTTGTTGCCGTTGCTGCAGTCAAATTACTTTCAAAATGTTCAACATATTACCTGTATAGCTACCTTGATATTGGAATTCTGCGAATTCAGGGCTCAATCGATCCCATCGCGGGCAAAGCGTGTGAGAAGCGTAGCTAGAAATAGCTGGGGCATAGCGAAACGTGGATCCATCCATTATTATGACCCCGTATTGGCCTAGTACCGGCCCATTATTGCGAATGTGGTCTACCTACCCAATATATTACAATCGCATCCCATCCGACCTTCATAACTAACAGTAGTTGAAAATGTCGCTAGTTGTAGTACGAATACTAACGTATATGATTAACACGTGTATTTACTCTAGGCCAGTGTAAATATTGCAATATTGAATTGTGTACATACTATGTCGGCGCTTACCTTTGTTGTCCATCATAACGCGCAGAGACGACGCTTTAGAAGGGCATCCTCCCTATATGGGTCATCTAAGCAAGCATTAAGGCACGGATCGATATGACTGGCTGAGCATAATTAAACAATAGTTAGAATAAGTGGGTGTTATTCATGGACCTTTCCACTGTATCCATCCATCATATGACGTCGAAATCAACTACGTGACATGTATATTGGCACCATAGTGAATGACGTCATTGTGACGTCATGGATGACGTAGATAATTACGTCACGAACGCATATTTGAAGACGAACTATGCGTTGTTGTAGGAATTGTATGTCTTCTATTTAATAAATGGTATGTTGAATATTTTGAAACTAATTTGACTGGGTGCTGCTGCTTTTAGTTACACAAATTAGCGCCCAGTCATATTAGTTTCAAAATATTCAAAATATCCAACAGCTAACCTGTATAGGTTTCTGGAAATTGAGATTCGGAGAGTGCATGATTCAATACGGGCAAATCATGTGTGAAGCTTAACTCGAGATGGGCGGGGCATACTTAAAAACTGGATTCCTCCATTCATTTTGTGTTTGCCAGTGTCTGCAATGTATGTACGGTGCCCATCACATTGCTTGTGATATATACTAGTATCGGCTGTGTAAATATTGCCAAGTTTAGTGATGGAAAATTACATTGGAGCTTCAATGTGAGTATGTGAAATAATATATTCAGACTCAATTTATACTCACTTAATAAAGAAATCTGAGTTACCTCTCCGGGATGTAGGACCAAGATTTTCGGAAATAGTATTGTGATATTGTGAATACTGGCAATATGCTATCGAAAGTACAGTAAATTGACTAATCAAAGCGTTGCTATTTAAAGGATCATTCCACGCCAAAATGCCTGACAATAAAATTGTTGAAACTATATAGTTTTAGAGGCTTAAGTTGTGTAGCTCAATGTAATGAGACGAAATAAATCATTCCATATAAATACATTTCGTAGCTTTAGTTGTAAAGTTCAATTAAGGGCTCGTGCCTCTAAATCAATTTCACAAGTTAAAACCTTATGTTAATTTATACGTAATGAATTCATCATATGCTAAGATTTATTTCGTTTCATTACATGTATGCACACAATTTACGCCTCTAAAAGTATATAATTTTAACAATTTTATTTTGAGACATTCTGCTGTGAATATGCACATTTAATTGTCATTTCATTGAAATTAGAAGTTCTGCGTTATTATGATGAAACTTCGCGCTTCGCTGTCGCAGGAGATGAATGTCTCAACAGCCAATGCATCTGATGACCCAGAACACATGGGTTGGGGAGCGTGTTATATCTTCAGTATCGACTCGATGAAAATATATGAAGGATTGTATTGATAAACTATCTTTTGTCTCTATCTGTTGGTCATTGGTGGCACAGCGGACCTTTCCGGTTTTAGTTATGCCCCGCCCATCTCTAGATAAGCTCCACCCACACCTCGTTCGTGTTGGGATCTATCGATCTCTGAACACCCTGACTATCAATTTCCAAAATACTACACAGGTAAGCTGTTGAATATTTCGAAACTAAGGCAGCAACAACGCCAAGTGAAATTAGTTTCGAAATATTCAACAGCATGTTTATTACATAGCAAAGAATTACAAAGACATACCATTCGTGCAACGCGTCGGACTCTGAGATTTGATGACGGACTATATGGAACCATTTGTGACGGAATGATTGTGATGTCATCATGCACGCGCTGAGCTCATTATGACGTCATACGAGGTCAGATGATGGATTGATACTCTGGAAAGGTGAGTTCTAAAACGAAGTCTTAACACAGTGATCCATGTCTGACCCGACCATTTCCAGCTTAGCTCCAAACACCCTTTATGCGTGTTTGGACTTGAGGTCGATTTGAATCTTCGAAGCTTGAATTCCCAGAATCTGAATAGCAAGAAAACTTATACCGGGAAGCTATTGGCAATTATGAAACTAATTTCATTGTGGTTGTTTCTGCCTGGATTCAAAATATTCAACATAATGTTTATGACATTGTAAATGTATCAATAGACATACAATTCGTACACTTATGTGACGGAATTTGCGATGGTCGTGACAAATCAAAGTCATGTTGATTGTGACGGCAGGTGGAATTCTACATATTTAAGTATGATGGATCACTCCATTCAGTCAGGTGTACCGTCATCTCGTCCACCTTCCGCCATTTCCCCATGTGGTGTGTCTTCATTGGTGAACAGACTCCATAGATGCTGAAGAGTGTGTAATCGTTCTAATTCTCTCTGTTGAAATGATTTGCAAACAAACGAGATATGATCCGGTGGGAATGCCATACCTCCTAAATGCGCGGTTGTCTCAGTTATAGACAGCAACAGCTCCCAATCGAATTACTTTCAAAATAGTCAACAGTTTACAGGCATAGTTTCTGGAAATTGATAGTTAGGAAGTTCAGAGATCGATCTTTCCCAACACGAGCGAGGTGTGGGTGGGGCTTAGCTAGAGATGCGCGGGGAATATCTAAAACTGGAAAGATCCATTGGCATATGCGAGGAGACTATTGAGTCTGCACATCTGAACATGCCTTCATTGGAGACAGCAGGGGCGGGGTGTTTAACCGTGTCCCCTATACTCCTAAGAG
Source organism: Chaetoderma sp. LZ-2023a (assembly GCA_034401795.1). Classification (NCBI taxonomy): domain Eukaryota; kingdom Metazoa; phylum Mollusca; class Caudofoveata; order Chaetodermatida; family Chaetodermatidae; genus Chaetoderma; species Chaetoderma sp. LZ-2023a. Next base: position 51,681,797 of record CM067375.1, read on the forward strand.
TGCTTTTCTGGTGGATGAACGAAGTGCAGCATGGCTCATCAGTTGTCCATCGTGATGTGAGAACAAAGGAGTGCATGACGCAGTCTTGTATATCAATACGGGTCGCCTTACTGGACGTTTATTCGTTGTTATTTTTCCTGGTACGAGAGAAAGAGAGAGAGAGAGAGGGGGAAGGGAGGGAGGGAGTGTGGGCGGGCGGGCGGGAGGGAAGGACGGAGGGGGGAGGGAGGGAGGGAAAGAGAGCGAGCGAGCGAGCGAGAGAGAGAGAGAGAGAGAGAGAGAGAGAGAGAGAGAGAGAGGAGAGAGGTAGAGAGGCAGGGAGGGAGGGATGGAGGGGGGAGGGAGGGATGAGGGAGGGAGGAGTGAGGGAGGGGGAGGGAGTGAGGAAAGGGAGGGGGAGAGAGAGAGAGAGAGAGAGGGGGGGGGCGACATAGACAGGGACAGAGACAGATACAGAGAGATAGATTACATTGACTCCATAGTGGTAGATATTGGTCCAGTTACTGTTTGGGCATCGAACTTAGTATCTCTACGTAGTGTCTGGTTAGAAACTCGATATGGTTACTGTTCGAGAACTCTCAGGATTACATTATGTCAGCAGTCCGTCAGCAGCCCGTAATCCATTTAAGATCCTGCCGCAGTCGCATTATTAGAATATGTGTTGAATTCATCTAGGGTGCTGATTCCGTACGGCATGCGTGTTTGTTTTAATGGCCCTCCTTCTTACCTACTGCGACCTATGGTTACGGATGATGGCCAAGCTGGTCAGAGAGCAGTAGACAAACCCCGACAATACTACCGGAAATCTCCAGGCAGTGGTTATCTTAAAGTGGGCATACGGTATCTCTTTTAAGACAATGGTGGTTTCGCTGATGTTTTTGACAAGCCGTAGCCCGGAGGGGAGACATTGGCAATATCGGAATAAAATTAAATATATTTACTTAAATTATATTGAAAAATACATCTTAAATTGCGCCTATGAGTCAATTTCCAGAAAGCTAACCAGGTAAGCTGTTAAATATTTTGAAATTAAATTGACTGGGTGATGTTGCTGCCTATGGTAGCAACAACGCCCAGTCAAATTAGTTTCAAAATATTCGACATAATGTTTTAAAGCCATACAATTCGTGCAACGTGTCGGACTATAAAGCGTTTAAGACGGACTAAATCGAGGCATGCATGCCGTAATTAATTATGACGTCATCCTACACGTCACGTGGTGGATTATGACGTCATATTATGGATGGATAAACTGGAAAGGTCCATAAATCTGCCTACCTTCAGCAGCAGTGGCTTAGGCCGGCGGCGCCGTTTGATGGCCAGCGTTCAGATGTACTTAGCCAGGGTACCCGGTTCGCGCCTCGGCGGTGGACTATGTCATCGTTGCTGGACATACTGGCTATCTCCTTGCAATCCGTGTCTCTCTCAACTCAAGGGCTTAAATGTGTACTCGTGCACAAACATGGGAAATTAGCAGTAATAGCGTAATAGACCGCAAACCAATCTAGCCTATTATATAGATATGGCCATGATGAGACCTAGAAATTAGGGATCGATAAGTCAATCAAACCAATAATTTTGCTCGAATGGTTGGATTGACACGGAAGTGTAAGTAACGCTGGCGTACATGGGACTCACGAAGATGGGTGTAAGTAAATAAGCATGTGCGTCTGGATGTTAATAAACAGATATGTGAGTCTATTTCGTATGGAGCTCTCAAGTGTGCGGAGGCTAGAATAGTCCGCGCCGTCAATAATACCTACATTCTGTGTCGACACAGGCAGCATCGGGTAGATGATTGTATCATCATAGTAAACTGTCCATCGGCCCAGTATTATGAAAATAAAAATATGGCAACTGCTCTGTATGTTTGTCTCGAATTGTAAATATATTGATTAATGAAACTAAACTAACTATGTGTCCAAGAACGCGGGCAGAAGCACATTTTAAAGGGACGGAGAGAGGTGTGTATTTGAAATGTATAATTCAATAATGATAACAACCATAAGAAGAACAAGTATAAAAGACACCAGTGAAAATGATAGCTTATCTCTTGCGATTCTCACTGCCAAAACAGCCACCACAGCCACCGTTACCCACACCGCACCCATCCTAACCTGGCTATCAGTAGAATCTACGAAATGAACATGCCAAATGTTGTCATCAGATCAACAAGCCGTTGCAAATTTCTGAACAATCTTTACACGGAATAATCTGTTCTCTTCTTTTACCAACTGGATTGTATAGTGGGAATTTCTGTGGTAAAGTTTGATAACAATCGATAAGGTTGTAGCTAATCAGAACTAGTATAAGTCGGCCTATCAGTTGGTCTCTTGGCCGTTGGTCAATTGTTTGATCAGTCGGTTAGTCAGTTGATCAGTCGTTTTGTCTGTCAGTCAGTCGGTCTGTCAGTCGGTCTGTGAGTCGGTCATTCAGTCAGTCTGTCACGTGGTCAGTCGCTCTGTCGCTTGGTCAGTTGGCCAGTCAGTCGGTCGGTCGGTTTGTCGGTCAGTCGGTTGTTCGGTCGGTCAGTCGGTCGGTTAGTCGGTCGGTCGGTCGGTCGGTCGGTCAGTCGGTCGGTCAGTTGGTCAGTTGTTCATTCGCTCATTCGTTCGTTCGGTGGTTCGCTCGTTCGTTTGCCCTGCCAGTCATTCGGTCAGTTCATCGGTCCATCGATCAGTTGGTTAGTCGGGCTGTTTAGTAGGCTGGCCGGTCAGTCGGTCAGTCGGTCGGTCGGTCGGTCGGTCGGTCGGTCGGTCGGTCGGTCGGTCGGTCGGTCGGTCGGTCGGTCGGTCGGTCGGTCGGTCGGTCGGTCGGTCTGTCGGTCGGTCGGTCAGTCGGTCAGTCGGTCAGTCGGTCAGTCGGTCAGTCGGTCGGTCGGTTGGTCGGTCATTTGGTCTGTCAGACGTTCGCTCGCGCGCTCGTTCGGCCCGTTGGCTGGTCAATCGCCACATCAGCCAGTTGCTCGGGCTTTCGGTACATGTGTGCACTCACACTTGTGTTCATAAATATAGCAAGAAAAAGAGGAGAAAGCTATGTAGGTTACTTTATTTTACAGTGGAATAGTCCTCGGTATGAATGCTTTTTAAATAGGTATGGCCAGTGACTGGAGAGGTGAAGGTCTTAGTATGTGTGAGATTATATGCAGCGATATTTGCCTGTCCGTTGACACAATATCAGTTTTATAATCGGGATATTGTCCTTGGACACGTTTGCAAAATGTGATACGGGTCTTTTGTTGATACGTTCGCATAATAAAATTAGACCAGTTTCTTGAATACGCTTTATTAATGGTTTTGTACTTTGGTAAGTTCGTGATAATTCTTATTGACTTATATTGGCTAACTTGAACTGTATCAGTCAAGAACGCTAAATAGTCGGTCAGACTATACGAAGTGTATGTATTTACTGTTAATAAACTTTATGTTGGATAATTTGGAGCCAATTTGACTAGGCGCATCTACTTATGTAAATAAAGAAATATATTTACGGAGTTAAGGGCCCTACCTATTTGATCGATCCCAACTCAAGCTAATGGTGGATAGAGCTTAGCTAACACTATTATTTAATTGTACATAAATGGGTACCCGCATGTGTGCATAAGGGCATGCAGGTGTGCGTAAGTCACTTATAGTCTGGCGTCACATTCAAATAAATTCATAAAATGACGTATCTAGCGCCTTCATGAACAATGAACAAGTCCCCGCCAAATGTAGGAATAGTTCCTTATATCTTAAGGTCGTGTTCACGCTCAAGCCAAACCATACACCAGTAAGACGTTATTCCTGATTGATTATCCACCAAGAACACGGCCTAAGCTGCCATGCGCAACAACAGCAGTCCGGACAAATTAGTTTCAACATATTGAACAGCTTAACCATAAAATTGCCTTGAAGAAAAGAATGCGTTTGAGGTAGATTGTTTGTCTACATGTCTGTCCGTTGTGTATGAGTGCGTACGTCCATGCTCGCGTAATTGTGTGCGTAAGTGTCTGCATGTAAGTCCGTAGATGTGTACGTTAATGTGTGTGAACATGAGTGTGGGTGCGCAAGTTATAAGTAGGCAATCATAATATAAAATACAACAAGAGGCCCAATGGGCCTGTATCGCTCACCTGGAACATTGGCATATCAAACTAATCTTACTTAAGTTTTACATCTATCGGTGTCACTTCCAATGACTTTCAGTCAAATGATTTAGTTTTCGAGATATTGACAACACTCTCTGGATTGGTTTTTTTGCATTAGTGATTTTGAACAATGTTTAAGTGAAAGTAGATGATATCAGTGCTAACAACAGCTGGTTTTTTTTTAACTGTCTCACTGCTGCAAGCCAGTGCAGCCAATAATTTCAATTTTCAAAAGCTCTTGACTTGTTGAATATTTTGAAAACGATTCGACTGTAAGTTGTTGGTGGCTTAGCCACCAACAACTTTCAGTCCAATTGTTTTCAAAATATTTATCACGTTCAGAGATATAACCTTTGGAATATGTCGTCTGCAAAAACTCAGTCAGACGCTTACTAGAGGTGTAAATACAATTTGAAGAAAATGCTCTCTAAAGGCAGGTAGGTGGTCTTTATAGCAGGTTATTCCCCACCACCACACACTCCATTTAACACATGCACATCTGGCTGAATCACCGAGTTAGCAGCAGGGGTAAGGTGAGCTGGAGTTGATTTAGAAAATAATTTGACTGAAAGTCATTGCTGCCTTAGGCAGCAACAACTTTCATTGCTGCCAAAGGCAGCAACAAATTTCAATCAAATACATTTAAATATTTTAAGAGCATAGATGTCAGAGCACATAATACATATCTTAAATATTTCTGCAGTATTGGAAAGGTTAATCTGTTAATTGAAATTTAATATCTAGTTTGGCAATAAAATCTGACATGGTGGTAAGAGGGTGGGGACAAACCATTTGCCCTATGAAAGTGAGACTGCAAATATTTAAGGAGTGATAATTCTGGTATTTGATGTCCTATCAGTTTCATTTTCACAACACAGATATTAGATGCCGTCATTAACATTGTGACCAAGTTTGCTGTCAATCCGTCAAGAAATAACAAAATGAGCCGTCATTGTTTGTGACGGACAAACAGAGGGATGGAAGGACATACAGAAGACGGATAGGGTTATCGCTATACGATAGCTGACTGACAAGTAAGCGGAGTTAAGAAAACCAATTTCGGCTTCACAAGCCATCAAATAAAAAAATTGAATATGGCAGCCAAACACGCTAAAATTTGATTGGTCCACGGCGGCCATGTTTTTTACCTATCAACTTCCCATGAACAAACTTTAATGGCCCTTAGTCCATAATCGTATCCCCAAAACTTCAGCCCGATCCGTTCAGCGGGTCTGCAGAATAAGTCGTTTTTACGAAAACTAAGTCATCCAAGATGGCCGCCAAACCATTTGGCCAATCAAGATCCTTCGAACAAACTTGGTTCAGCTCTTGCTCTATATGATATTTCGTGAGTTTTGAATCAATTCACCAAGCGGTTTCGGAGAAGATTTTTAAAGCCATTTCCTAAAATCGACCAAAATCCAAGATGGCCACCGGCCAAATCGGCTGATCGGCTTTGTTTGAACAAACTTGGATCCCTATGCCCTAAGGATACTTCCTGCCAAATATAATTGAAATTGGCCCAGTGGTTATTGAGAAGAAGTCGTTTAAAGGAAAAAGTTGACGGACGGACGGACGCCGGACAGACGCCGGACGGTCGCCATGGCATAAGCTCACTTGGACATTCTGGCCAGGTGAGCTAATAATGCTATTCTTCTTCTTATTATTAATCTTGCAGCAATTTTTGTATTTTGTATTTTTCGACAATTGTACAAACATTCAGTGTATATTATATATTATTGTACATAGTGTATATATGTTTGAGGGCCTCGTTAACATCAGGCAACTGACGATTTACCCTCGCAAAATAAAGAATATTATTATTATTATTATTATTATTATTATTATTATTTTTATCGGCATCATGGTCCGCGCAACCATCCCAAACCTCACCGGACGCAAATAGGACGTATTGATTTTGGAGAATGTGTATCAGCGTAAAGTGTAATGTTATCGACATTAGCCGCTAATATTGTATCAGCATGTTTAATTATTGCTTCTATATGAGAAGTTAATTTTAGTTCATTTGGAAACGTTAGACATACGCTACTTAGACCACGGATGGAAATTGTCAGTGGTAAGTTATTGTCTTGAAAACGATTTGAAGTTAATCGGCTACAGTGAGATGTACGCCTTTTATGGGGTTGAAAAGCGCTAGTCATTATTCGGACAAAGTAGAAACAGAGATAACCTGTTAAATCTTGAATTCCCGGAATACGATGTTCGAGGTAACTCTCCAGATAAGCTGTTGAATATTTTCAAACGAAATTGACGGGAACCTGATGCAGCCATAGTTTCAAAATATGCGGGGGTATTCCAGCGCGTTGAAGAAGCACGCAGCGCAAAATCGCTTTTTGAGCGATGGAAAAAATATTCAACATAATATTTATTAACCCTTTCATGACGAAGCCGGCCCAAACCGGCCTATGTAGGGGTATTTAGGAAAAGCCAAATGCAGGCTAGGAGAAGACTCATTCTGAAAATGTACCACCGGAATGCCTGGCTCGGTAACCGGGCGATGGAAAAAATTACGGTGGATTGCTGTGGACCCGCTGCTCCAATGTGGGTACATAATGCGTAATCAACTGGAGTGATTTTTCATCGGTCGATGCACTGCATCAACTTGTATGTATGATTACTGTATTCTGCGGCTGTAGTAGTAGAAACATTCTACAGCTGCAATCAGTCCTTCTTCGCTTTTGCCCACGGTGCCTTGTCATCAGCCAACATTCTTAGCTTCCTCAGGTCCATTCTTGACTTGAGTGTACCGAGTCCCGCTTTGTTGAGGTAACCTCGTAGAACGCTTAGCAGATTTATGCAATGGCGTCCTCTCCTGGATTTGTATGTGTTGGCTCCTAGTAGGGCGAATTCCAAGGCTCTACGTGGTGGTGTCTCCTCTGGCATCCTTAGCACATGACCAAATATGGACCATCTTTGCTGGGCGACTTTTACAGACAGCGGCGACATGTTACATATCTTATATGGTGCATCATTGGAAATTATGGTGTCTGGCCATCGGTTTGTGGTGGCAGGCAGCGAGTTTGTCTAGAGCTGCCTTTCGAGCTGCCCAGCTGTTACAGGTGTACAACACCTGTGTAGAAAAAATATTTTAACCACATCAACTCCTAAAATTCACTTTTCCAGAGTATCCATTTATCAGCTGACCTTGTATGACGTCATAATCAGCTCATCGCGTATATGATAACGTCACAACCATGACGTCACAAAGCGTTCCATATAGACCGTCATCAAATCTCAAACAGTCCGTCACGTTGTATGAATTGTATGTCTTTGTAATTCTTAGCTATTTAATAAACATGCTTAGGCAGCAACAGCACCCAGTCGAATTAGTTTCAAAATATTCAACAGCGTACTTGCGTATTTTTTTTTTAATTGATAGTCAATGTATTCTGAGATCAATCGATCCCAATACGAGCGAGGTATGGGTGGAGCTTAGCTAGAAATGGGCGGGGCAAAGCTAAAACCGGAACGGTCCATTAAGCTTTACCCACGCTTCGCCCATGTTGTGATCGATCGATCCCCGAACGCACTGACTAGATTCAAGATTCGATATTATTTATTTGCTTTTGGATACCAATTTACATACTTTCAATACAGGTTGTCCGCCGAAGGCATTGCCTATTGTGGTGGCGGACACCTAACATTAAACATACATATACAATTACACACACAGCTTAGCATAGGATGTGAGACATACTTGTGAATGTACAGATACGGTAGTGAGCTAAGTAGACATAGAAAAAAGAACACACGATACAATACATCTATGTTTTTCCTTTTAGTTATTGAGATTAGAGATTTATATTGGGGGGTGTGGGGTGGAAGGGGATGGGGTCATGCATGCTAATAGCCGATTTGCATGTCCGAATGCGCATAACCGGATATAAAAAACGCGCGCGGTGCAGTCTGGGATTAATACGATTCCTAACAACGCGTAAACAAATCCGCGAAAACTATCTGTACAACGTCTGCGATGGACAAATTAACCGAAAATGACATTCATGGACCCGTTTAGTTAAACCATTTGAATGCGCGACGGTACCCGAGCTTAAGCGATGGCTTAAATGCATCAGTAACTGGGAAGAAACCGGCGCTAATTGACAGTTAAGTTCTGAAGATTAGATATATTTTCGTGGCAATTACTGTTTACTAGCTGTCAACCGTGCGCTAAATATAAACACTTACAAGTGTATGGATGGTATTTAAACGCAAACGGATGGTATGATGCGCTATGACACTCACCATGCCCACATAGTTTAACCCTTCAGTGACCAAGCCGACCAAAACACACTTCTGCAATGGCTTTGAAAAACGTAAATTTCCAGGTCAAGAAAATACTATTTTTTAGATTTACAACTGGAATTACTAGCTTGATAACAGAGCCAGTCACTCAAGCGGTAATCTTTAAAAATAGCATTCACTTGCCTTGAAAATGAGAATTTCAATAACAAAAGATTAGATTTTTCATGACAAACTTTGACAATTACAAGGTTAAATAAGAAAATATTGACATTAGTACATCTCTGTACCCTCCTCCATGTAGACTAAGTAAGTAACCTCCACGTGAACACACACGTATGCACACCTCTTGCTGAAGAGACAAAACATTTCAGGTAAACATACATTAAACGTTATTTGTAGGGGCATACTTAACCCATCACCAACACATCCCTGAAAAAGTATATGCTTATCGATATAAAACTTATTTTTGTCAAATATTTTAAAATTAATTTGACTGGAAGCAGTTGCAGCTTAAGGTAACAATGGCTTCCAGTCAAATTAATTTCAAAATATACAAGTTTTCATGGCAAATGATTGCTGTTAAATTGATATCCTAGGAGTTTACCTATACAAATTCTGACTATTAGTTCTGTCTAGCATCAGTCCAGAGAATACTTCAAGCAAAATTTGACTAAAATGTTCCAAGAGGTATAGATCAGATTTACGGAAAATTTAGGAAAATCCAAGCTAGCTAATGAAAATAAATTGACCAATCAAAATTCTCATTAGTGATCTTGAAGCCTATCAGCATAACATTGTTCCCACATCCTTCTAGCCAAATTTGGTTGACATCCAATAAGCGCCTAAATTCTGTAATACAATCCAAGATTTCCACCAAATAAATGGATCAATAAACTGAACAGAATTTCTAGAGCCTACCAGAAAACCTAAATTCTGAATAGTATAATAATAGAGCCTACTGACTACTATAGAATCCTTCCAAGCAAATTTGTTAAAGTCTGTCAAGCCGCTAAGAAACAATTTGACAACTTCCCGTAAACTTTTCATAAAATCTAACATTTTCACCCAAAAAGGGAACCAATCAAAATTCTGAATAAACCATCTGGAGCATACCCTGATTGGATCATTCTAGTTAAATTTTGTTGAAATGTCAAGCAGCGAGCGTTTAGCCAATTTCCCGTACATTGCTCAAAATCACAAAAAAATAGATCAATCAAAATTCAGAATAGAAGTTCCCTATCGATCAATACTCACCATTCTGTTACTTCTGATATACAGCTGGCCCTGACAGCTGGCTCTAGGACTATAGACTTAGAAAGCTTTACCGACTCCGTGGAACCGGGTACTCGGCTCCCAACTGCCGAGTACCCGTCTACCATAGAGCTCATTCTTTTTTGCATAGCAACAAGAGCATACATGCTTTTTGCAGTGGAGAGATTCAGGATTAATTTCTAAGTCTTTTGTCTGGGATAGTGATAGCTAGTGATTCTCTTGCAAGGATAATTGGATAATATGGATACCGCCGATGATAACCAGGTTGTATAATTCCTTATTATCCATAGTTAAAAGACTTAGGTCTCTAAATTTCGTTGTGTCGCGTGTTCCAATTTCTGACCCCAAAGAATCTGGGACGTGTGTTAACAACGAGATATGCCGGATGATCGCCTTCTTTAAACCCCAACAGGCGATCGGCAGATATGAAAATAGGTGTTTGCTACGGTATTTCTAACACGAATATCGGCTGACGTTGTTCACCGTAGGATCCGAGCGGGTGACGTCACACCCGTGATGCTCGGATGTTTATGTGAAGAAAATTTTTTCATTAATTCGCGCATCTTGTTCTTGGTGCTGCGTACTAAAAATGTACCGCAAACTTTGGAATGTTCAAGTTTACGTGTTATCACGATCGGTTTGCAATGATCGGTGGTTTCAAAATTCTTGATTAGATGGGCGGTCTGCGGTTTTACCGTGTGCTACAGCAGTTTGTTTACATTTTGTTGTTCTTCACATATCGTTTTGGTCTTCGTTAGGAGTATAATTTATATTGATTGGTAAATATACCCCGAATGCTATGCGATATGATTCCGGGTTCCTTTATACATTCTGGAGGATCAATTATGGGTGTATTTATGCCCGCATCGTTCTTGTCGTCATAATCAATGCGATCTTTGCTGTAACGTTGCGGGGTGGGGTGCGGGAGGGTACAGTTAATTTATGGTCAAATTATTTGAAAATTAATTGTCTGCCTTCCGTCTGTGTCTCGTTCCGCTTGCTTATTGTAGCTTTGTGCTTATTTATAGGCCAAGCCAGCCCCGCCATCATGTGACGAGTGCCACAAATTCGTACGGGTCCTGTTTAAGGACCATGTCTGTTTTAGGTGTACTCCATGAAACCTTGATAGTAGGTGTAATGTGTGTGCAGTGTGGTCCGCGGATATGATGTTAAAGTTCCTTGCCCAGAAGGATGTGGCTGGGTCTGACGTGGGGTCAGGCGGTGCGAAGGTAAATCGTGGAGCGTCCGGTTCGGCCGGTGGGGACGCTCCACATCCCCAGCTGGAGGTGGCGGAGATGGCACCGACGGCGTGGTTCGGTCCGGCTATGCAGGGTTTTCTGCATAGCGTTCTTCCCACGCTGGTGTCGTCACTGCTGCCGAAGGTTGGGGGGCAGTTTCTCCCCATGCCTGGTACGGACCCTGTCCTAGGACAGGGTTCTGGACTGGTCACCGAGGGAGCCGTCTCGTACGGACCCTGGCAGTCCCGTCGGGCTCCGGCCTGACGGGTTCTGTCTCTCTGCGGCCACCCCCGGGTGGTCCAGTAGTGGTGGCCGGTCCGTCAGGTGTGGGAGCCGTCCGCCAGGACGGCTCCGCGGTTTCCTCGTCTAGTGACGACTCTTCGGAGTCTGAAGACGAGGAGACCGAGGAGGAGAGGTTGCTGCGGCCTGTGATGCCACGGGTGGAGAATATTGAGGTCGATTGCGTCCTGGACGGAACCGTCCTCCATCTGTCTGGCTTGGTGCAAGCCAGGGCAGCGGCTCCGCCCGTGGTTGAGGCCAATCTGGAACCAGGCACCGGTCCGTGACGGTTGGTTTGACGCTAGCTGACACGGTGACCAGTGTGCCGGGCCGGGCGGGGTATTCACCTATCTCGCCTGGTCCGGCGGTCAGACATGGGGTGCCGTTGGCGCCCGTGTCTGGCCATGGTTCCGCGTCCGCTATGGGTCCGTACGGTTTTCCGGGCGGACCTACCCCATGGACTGGTGTGTTTCATGGGGTGGCGGCGGAACCGTTTGGTACCGGAGTGCCTGGCGTGTTAGCCGCGGCTCCTTGCCAGGAGGCCGTGGCTGGCAGGCCCGTGAGCGCATCAACGGGTGACGTGTTCACGGGTGTGTCCTCCTCGGAAGTAGACTGGTCGGAGGCTCTGGCTTGGCAAGCCAGGGTGGAGCCGTCTGTGGTTTCGGCCACGGCCGAGGAGGATGCGCCCCGTCCGTTGGTTGCATCGATTAGGACGGGGATCTTGCCCGCGGCCCGGATCCAGTCGGTTGGACTGGAGCCATGGTTCGTAGAGTTGCTGGAGGCTATTTATAGCAAGCAGCTTACGACCAAGGGCCAGCTCCCTGCGGCCTCCAGGGAGGTGCGGGCAAGGTGTCGTATTCCGCGGGGGGAATACGACAGATATGGTGTGGTACCGTCGGTCACCGAGGATGACCGATGGGTTCTGGGTGTTCAGAGTGCTGGAGCGGGTGGCCCCGGTCCGGCACTTGTGGACAGGTCCCAGGCACACCAGGAGGAAGTCCTGTCCCTATGCGATGAGGGTGTGAGGGCAGCTATGAGTGCTGTCAACCATTCTTATTGTCTTCTTCAGTCGGTGTGGGCTGGAGCAGGGGCAGGCCACCCTGCGCCACCTGTGGCTCTTTCGTGCGTCAATGACGGCTTGGTGCTGTCTATGGACGCATTGGCAAGGGTGCAAGCGCGTGTGACAAAGTCCAGGAGGCAAATGGTTCTTGACCATATGCGTCCGGCTACGGCAGTCAGGGAGCGTCTTCTTGGGACACCCGTGACAGGGCCTAGCATCTTCGGTGGCCAGGCACGGGCCATCCTAGAGGACACTGCCAGCATTGCGCAGAATCGGTTGGCGGTAAACCTACAGCTGGAGCTAGTGCGGCAAGCGCACGCACTAGGGGATGTAGGGAAGCCGTTAGCTGGCCAACCTTCGAAGCAGCAGAAGAAGCAGAAAGGCAAGGCGAAAGCTAAGCCTGCTGCGACTTCTGCTTCGTCTGGATTTTCTCAGCCGCCGCCGGTTAAGAAAGCCAGGAAGGTTGTGGAGGCCCCTACCCTCCCCAATGTTGCTCCGGATCGCCCTAGAGGCGGGAAGGGCAAGGGGAAGGGTAAGGGGAAGTCCTCCAAGGGCGGAAAGAAGGGAGCGGATCGTACCTGAGGGTTATGCCTGGCGAGGTGTGACGTCAGACAGTTTGGTCCTGGGATGGTTATCCCAGGGGTGCATGCCAGAGTGGTGGGACTTTCCGCTGCAGAATCTGTCTTTTGGCACCTGTCTGGACACCCGTACCACGGGAACCAGACAAGTTAGAAGCCGTTCAAAACGAAGTGTCGGGTTTGCTTCTGAAGGGAGCAATAAAACCAGCGAATCAGAACATTCCAGGCTTCTATTCCAATATGTTCCTTGTCCCCAAGAGCACAGGGGGATGGAGACCCGTACTCAATCTCAGGCCATTAAATTGGTTTATCCATACGCCTCGGTTCCAGATGGAAACGCCGAGGTCGGTAATGGCAGGATTGAGGAAGGGAATGTGGTGTGGATCGATCGATTTGAAAGAAGCATATTTCCACATTCCGATGAACAGGAGTTGTCACAGGTTTCTGAGATTTGCGTTTCAGAATCAAGTATGGGAGTGTATTGTTCTCCCGTTTGCCTGTCGACAGCTCCAAGGTTTTTCACAAGAGTGGTCCTTGCGGTGACAGCGTTTCTCAGAAAAGAGAACGTGGGGCTACACACCTACATAGACGACTGGCTGATCTAAGCTGGATAGTCAACAAGGAGAAATCCGAGTTGACGCCCACTCAACATTTCGTTTATTTGGGGATGCGATTCGATCTCGAGGAGGGCAGGGTTTACCCGGAAGAGCCCAGAGTGGTGTCTCTGTTAGCCATCCTCAAGAGTTTTCGAGTGGGAAACGACATTCAGGCGAGGCGGTTTCTTCAGATGCTGGGCATGATGGTCTCCATGGAGCAGGTGATCCCGTACGCTGCTCTAATGCAAAGACCTATCCAGTTGTATCTGATGTCTCTGTGGAAACAGAGAACAGAATCCCTGTCAAAACTGGTACCAGTTTTGGAGCCGATAATGTCGAATTTTGTATGGTGGAAAAAGCGTCAGAATCTCCTAGTAGGAGTTTTGCTGCACCTACCTCACCCCCAGCTGTCCGTGTACACGGATGCATCGCTGGAGGGGTGGGAGGCCTGCCTGGGAGAACAGCAGGTCTCGGGAACATGGACTCTCCAGGAGAGCCAGCTGCATATCAATCTGTTGGAAATGATGGCAGTGGAACTGGCGTTGGAAGAGTTTCTTCTGATGATCAGGGGCAAGGTGATATTGATACGGTCGGACAATTCGACGGTAGTATCATACATAAATCGCCACGGTGGGTCACCCACACTGTGTATCAAAGTGTGGCACTTGATTCAATGGTGCAGGAATTACTCGGTTGTTTTGAAAGCAGCTCACATTCCTGGGCGATTGAACATTCTGGCGGATGCTTTGTCTGGCAGACAGAATTCTGCCAACAGAATCGTCCCTCAACCCCCCAGTTCTACGAAGGATCTTCGAGCATTGGGGGCAAACCCAACGTGGACTTGTACGCCACAAGGGAAAATGCTCAAATCATTACTTATGTCTCACCGATTCCAGATCCAAATGCCGTCGATACAGACGCTTTGGCGATAAGCTGGAGAGGGATGCACGCTTACGCGTACCCACCCACCATTCTTATGCCGAAGGTATTGGTGAAGATCAGGGAGGAACCGTGTCTGGTCCTGCTAATAGCGCCGTATTGGCCCAACAGGGCGTGGTTCATGGATCTGCTAGATCTGCTGGTGGAAAACCCAGTGCAGTTGCCCGAGATTCCGAACATAATCTCCCAGGCCAAGGGACGCTTCCTACACGAGCGTCCCGAAATGTTCAAATTGACTGCGTGGATGTTATCAAACAACGTTCCATGTCGGAAGGCTTTTCTCGACAAACTGCTGATTTCATCGCGGCTGCGAGGAGGAGGTCAACCCTCAAGTCATATAACAACAAGGTTAACAGATTTGCAGACTGGTGTGAAGAAAAGGGTATTGATACCTTTCAATCCACTATTCAGCAAATAGCAGACTTTCTCTGTGAGCTGTTCTTTTCAGGACTAGCTCCCGTCACAATTGCTGGATACAAGTCAGCTTGGCATCAGTTATCCCTTGTCTAGCCAACAGGGATAGTCCAGAGGTGGCCCAGTTAAATGTGATGGTGAAGGGAATGAGCAATCTCCGACCGAGATAACTGGTAGTCATTCCAGCCTGGAGTCTATCTTTAGTGCTTAATGTACTGGCCAAGCACCCTTTCGAACCGTTGCGTTCGGCTAGTCTAAAGCATTTGACTCTAAAGGCGGTCTTTCTATTGGCAGCTTCCTCAGTTAGAAGGCGCAGTGAGATCCATGCGCTTTCGGCAGAGAGGGACCGATTTATTGTCTCCGGAGAGGGTCGGCGTCTTCTGCCAAGAGCAGAGTTTATGTCAAAGAATCAATCTTTGAGATATCCCAGCAAACCGATCATAATACCGAAGTTAACGAGGTTTGATCGTGATGCCAGTGTCTGGTGCCCGGTCCATGCTTTGACTAAGTACAGGAAACGGACTGACTCGTTACGGTCGAACGATAGCCATCTGTGGATCTGCCATAAGAAGCCTTATGGCGCCGTATCCATGGATACTATCTCTCGTTGGGTAGTCGAATGCATTCAGACTACTCATGAGATGGCGACTGGGCACCAGGTGCAAGGCGCAAGGGCACACGATGTTAGAGCCGCCTCGACCGCCCTTTACAGTGGTGTTCCATTAGAGGACATCATGGCCGTTGCACAATGGCACTGTGAGTCCTCATTCACGGATTACTATATGAGGGATGTGTCAGACTCAGCCAATCCACTCGCTTTAGCTGTTTTGAAACGATAGCTAGTGACCACACTGCTCTTCACCCTTTTTTCACTTTGGTAAGAACCTAAAGCAGGCATGGTCAGGCGAGAGGATGACAACCAGATTGTGTCACTGATGGCCGGACCAGTGAATGGTTGGAGGCGGTACGTCTGAAGTCCAATTATCATAAGGTAATTCAATAGTGAGAGTTTTTTGTATTATGTCTATATATCATGTTCATTCATCATATATATTCATGCCCATTCCCAGGCTAATACATGTGAATATGCAAGGGGCAGTTAACGCTCTTGGCATATTTGTGTTTCAGGCGAGATACATGTTCGTGAGTTCTCTTTCTTTTCTTAGGAGAAAAAGGGGGGGGGGGGGGTGGGCAGTGACGCGAATGTGATTCGGTTCCGTTAACTTGACGGTCCTTTTAGGTCTCCGTTAGTCAAGTTTTTAAGTCAAAATCTTTCTCCAAGGGGAAAAAGTAGCATTTATGGCTTGCCCCCTCCCACCAGGTTACTGATCAAATCTGGTGTATATCAGACGTAACAGAATGCTGAGTATTGATCGATGGAGAATGCAGGAAATGTCAATTTCCCTTTCTCCGAGATCTAAAAATACTCACCATTCTGTTACGGACCCAGCCTCCCAGCCCCACGGAGGTAAGCCATGGATTTCTCTTGTTTGGTGGCTATGCAAACAATATGAGCTCTATGGTAGACGGGTACTCGGCAGTTGGGAGCTGAGTACCCGGTTCCAATGAGTCGGTAAAGCTTTCTAAGTCTAAATATTGACCTATTAAAATTCTGGATACAAGTTCTGAAGCCTACACCCAGGGTCCTTCCAGTCAAATTAGGTTGAAATCCATCATGCGGCTGAGGACTAATGTTTTTAAGCAAAAGTTGACGGACAGTCGACGGATACTCATCACATCCAAAAACGTTTTCATGAACTTTGTTTGCGAAGGGAAATACATCTGACGATAACAAAACTATTTTGCTTAAATGTCACAGTGGTCACAAATGCAGGGATCTATATAACTCAATTTTTTAAATGGTGATCCATACAGATCGGTACACTAGAAACTTCAAAGATCCCTGGAAATTTGTACTGATCCTTACAGTAGTATTGCACCGAAAACTAGAAAACATTATTTGACTCAGAGGGCTCTGCAGTCAGTGAAAATACCTTTCTCTATGTAGTAGGTAGCAATTTTATTCAGAGCCTTCATATTATTAAACAAGAGGACCAAGGCCCTGTGGTGCTCACCAAGGCCATTAGCATTTGAACCATTTGCATTTAAATAGACATCCAAGATGACCACCAAAAGAATTGACCAATCAAAATCCTGTATCTACGTTAAGAAGCCTATCCACCTAGGGTCCTTGCAGGTGAGTTTGATTGAAATCGGCTAAGTGGTTAATGAGGTGTAGCCGTTTGACTGATTTACCAAAACTTTTGGAAAAGCCAAGATGGTCACAAGAAAAATTGACCAATCAAAATTCTGTATACAGGATCTGAAGGCTACCACCATAGTGCCCTTCCATCCAAGTCTGGTTGAAATTGCCCAAGCAGTTAATGAGGCCTAGCGTTTTAAATGATATCCTGTAAATTTGTCATAAAATTCAAGATTTTCACCAGAAGATTGACCAATCAAAATTCTGTAAATTTTGTATACAATTTATGCAACCTACCCCCATATGGTTCTTCCAGCCAAACTAGGTTGGAATCCGACCAGCGGTTAATGAGAAGTAGTGTTTTGACTATTTCCGGTAGTTTAAAAAAAAGATTTTCACCCAAAAAGTTAAACAATCAGAAATTTGAATAGAATTCTAGAGCCTACCTCTATATGATTCTTCAAGCCAGATTTGGCTGAAATCTGTCAAGCAGATAGAGTAGCATTTAGACCAATTCCTGTACAATTTTTCATAAAATCTAAGATTTTCACGCAAAAGATTTATCAATAAAAATTGTGAATAGAATTTCTACAACCTACCACGATAGAATCAGTCTAGATAAATTTGTTTGAAATATGTCAAGAAGCTAAGGATGACAATTTCCGGAAAGATGGAGGATATAGCGATCAGCATGTCTGTCCCCGTCTTCTCAACGCAACTCCTCTTAGAGGTCCCAATGGATTAACTTAAAATGTTGTCCACATCATCAGTATCATGTGCAGATGTGCATGTGCTTTTTTCACGGCCAAAAAATTAGTTGATGCAGAGTTATCGCCCTTTAAATATCTTAAAGCTGATACATAAACTGCATGCCCAATCATTTCTTGTCAACGCAACCCACGTGAAGGTATGCATGTGCTATCCATATACCTGTACAGTGGACATCCATCCAGGTGTCCAAAATGTATGAATGCCCCTCTGTCGGACAATCATTTCTTGTCAACGAACTCCTCCGAGAGATCTCAATGGATTAACTTAAAATGTTGTCGACAATATCAATATCATGTGCAGCTGTGCATGTGCTTTTTTCGCGCCCAAAAACAAAAGATTATTCACTACAGAGTTATCACCCTTTAAATATCTTAAAGCCAATACATAAACTGCAGACTTAGTGACAAATGAATTTGAAGTTGCATTTTTCAATGATTAGTTTTTCTAAAATATTGTCCTTTACAATTAATGTTACATGTATGTCCACTCTTGATGTATGTTTATTTGAAATGTTTGGATGCGGGGGCGGGGTGGGGGATATGCCGTCTTCTGATGGCTCTTGTTCCATAAAATCAAAGATTTTCACCCAAAAATTTGATCAATCAAAATTCCGAAATGGATGAGTAGAATTTTGACCATTTCTGGCAGATTTTTCATAAAATCAAAGATTTTCACCCACAAATTTATCAATCAAAATTCTGAATAGAAGTTCTGGATTCTCCTTCGATCAATACTCACCATTCTGTTACTTCTGATATACAGCTGGCCTTGACAGCGGCTCTAGGATTATAGACTTAGAAAGCTTTACCGACTCCTGGGAACCGGGTACCCGGCTCCCCACTGCCGAGTACCCGTTTACCATAGAGCTCATTCTTGTTTGCATAGCAACAAGTGCAATACATGCTTTTCGCATTAGGGATTTTAGTGTTTTTTAAAAAGATTCTAAGTCTTTAATCGGTGATAGTTTGTGCGCTAAAGGAATAACTAAGGACTATGGAGAATACCGCCCAAGATAACCAGGTTGTATTGTTCATTATATCCATAGTTAAAAGACTTAGGTCTCTAAATTTCGTTGTGTCGCATGTTCCAATTTCTAACCCCATAGAATCTGGGACGTGTGCTAGCAACGATATATGCCAGACGATCGCCTTCTTTAAACCCCAACAGGCGATCGGCAGATATGAAAATAGGTGTTTGCTACGGTATTTCTAACACGAATATCGGCTGACGTCGTTCTCCGTAGAATCCGAGCGGGTGACGTCACACCCGGTCGCTCGGATGTTTATGTGAAGAAAAATTTTTTCATTAATTCGCGCATCTTGTTCTGGGTGCTGCGTACTAAAAAATGGTACCGGAAACTTTAGAATGATCAAGTTTTTCGTGTGATCACGATCGGTTTGCAATGATCGGTGGTTTCAAAATTCTTGAGTAGATGCGTGGTCTGCGGTTTTACCGTGTGAGACAGCAGTTGTTATACATTTTGTTGTTTTCTTCACATATCGTGCTGCGTTCGTTAGGAGTATAATTTATATTGATTAGTAAATATACCCTGAATGCTATGCGATATGATTCCTGGAGCCGTTACACATCCTGTAGGATCTATTATGGGTGTGTTGTGCCCGCCGCGTTCTTGTCGTCATAATCAATGCGATCGTTGTTGTAACGTGGCGGGGTGGGGTGCGGGAGGTTACGGTTAATTTATGAGTCAAAATATTTGAAAATTAATTGTCTGCCTTCCATCCGTGTCTCGTTCCGCTTGTTTATTGTAGGTTTGTGCTTATTTTATAGGCCAAGCCAGCCCCGCCATCATGTGACGACTGCCATAAGTTTGTCCGTGTTATGTTCAAGGACCATGTCTGTTTTAGGTGTGCCCTGTGTAATATAGATCATAGGTGTAATGTTTGTGCAGTGTGGTCCGTCGAAACGATGGTTAAGTTCCTTGCCCAGAAGGACTTGGCTGGGTCTGACGCGGGGTCAGGCGGTCCGAGAGGAAATCGTGGAGCGCCCGGTTCGGCCGGTGGGGGTGCTCCACGTCCCCAGCTGGAGGTGGCGGAGATGGCACCGCCGGCGTGGTTTGGTCCGGCTATGCAGGGTTTTCTGCATAGCGTTCTGCCCGCGCTGGTGTCGTCCCTGCTACCAAAGGTTGGGGGGCAGTTTCTCCCCATGCCTGGTACGGATCCTGTCTTCGGACAGGATTCTGGACTGGTTACCGAGGGGGCCGTCTCGTACGGCCCCCTGGCGGGTCCGTCTGGCTTCGGCCAGACGGGTTCTGTCTCTCTGCGGCCACCTCCGGGTGGTCCAGTAGCGGTGGCCGGTCCGTCAGGTGTGGGAGCCGTCCGCCAGGACGGCTCCACGGTTTATTCGTCTAGTGACGGCTCTTCGGAGTCTGAAGACGATGAGGCCGAGGAGGAGAAGTTGCTGCGGCCCGTGAAGCCGCAGGTGGAGAATATGGAGGTTGATTCCGTCCTGGACGGAACCGGCCTCCATTTGTCTGGTTTGGCGCAAGCCAGGTCAGCGGCTCCGCCTGCGGCTGAGGCCAATCCGTTACCGTGCACCGGTTCCACGCGGCTTGGTTTGTCACCAGCCGTCAGGGGAACCGGTGTGCCGGGCCAGGCGTGGTACTCACCTATCTCGCCTGGTCTGGCAGCCGGACATGGGGTGCCGTTGGCGCCCGTGGCTGGCTATGGTTCCGCGACGGTTACGGGTCCGTACGGTTTTCCGTGCGGACCTACCCCATGGACCGGAGTGTTTCATGGGGTGGCGGCGGAACCATGTGGTAGCGGAGTGCCTGGCGTGTCAGCCGTGGCTCCTGGCCGGGAGGCCATGGCTGGCAGACCCGTAAGCATGTCAACGGGTGACGTGTTTGCGGGGGTATCTTCTTCGGAGATAGACTGGTCTGATGCTCTGGCGTGGCTAGCCAGAGTTGACCCGTCTGTGGTTTCGGCCACGGCCGATGAAGATGCGCCCCGTCCGTCGGTTGCGTCGATTAGGACGGGGATTTTGCCCGCGGCCCGGATCCAGTCAGTGGGACTGGATCCACGGTTCATTGATTTGTTGGATGCTATTTATAGTAAACAACTGATGACCAAGGGTCAGCTCCCTGCGGCCTCCAGGGAGGTGCGGGCAAGGTGCCGTATTCCGAGGGGTGAATACGACAGGTATGGTGTAGTCCCGTCGGTCACTGAGGATGACCGATGGGTACTGGGCGTCCAGAGTGCGGGGTCGGGTGGTCCCGGTCCGGCACTAGTGGATAAAGCCCAGGTACACCAGGAAGAAGTCCTGGCCCTATGCGATGAGGGTGTGAGGGCAGCCATGAGCGCTGTCAATCACTCCTATCGTCTACTTCAGTCGGTGTGGGCTGAAGCGGGGGCAGGCCACCCTGTGCCACCTGTGGCGCTATCGTGCGTTAATGACGGCTTGGTGCTGTCAATGGACGCATTGGCAAGGGTGCAAGCGCGTGTGACGAAATCCAGGAGGCAAATGGTCATTGACCATATGCGTCCGGCTACGGCAGTCAGGGAGCGTCTTCTTGGGACGCCCCTGACAGGGCCTAGCATCTTTGGTGGCCAGGCGCGGGCCATCTTAGAGGACACCGCCAGTATTGCGCAGAATCGGTTAGCGGTGAATCTCCAGCTAGAGCTGGTGCGGCAAGCGCACGCACTAGGGGCTGTGGGCAAGCCGCTAACCGGACAGCCTTCGAAGAAACAGAAGAAGCATAAGGGCAAGGCGAAAGCCAGGCCTATTGCGACTTCTGTTTCGGCTGGGTTTTCTGAGCCGCCGCCGGCAAAGAAACCCAGGAAGGCTGTAGAGGCGCCTACCCTCCCCAATGTTGCTCCTGACCGCCCTAGAGGTGGTAAGGGCAAGGGGAAGGGTAAGGGTAAGGCCTCAAAGGGCGGACAGAAGGGGCCGAAGCGTACCTGAGGGTACGCAAGCTCCCTTCATATCCGCCTGGACCGCACCTGTGCGACAGGAACAGCGGTGCCAGTTATACCCGTCGTACCTAGAACGAAATGGTTCTCACTCTCTCTCGTTAAGAAAGGGGGGGGGGGGGCGGACTGCGAGCCGGACAACCCCGTTAGACGTCGAGGCGTCTATGGTGGGTGGAAGGCTCATGCGTTTCGTCGAGGTTTGGCGAGGTGTGACGTCAGACAGTCTGGTCCTGGGATGGTTATCCCAGGGTTACATGCCGGAGTGGTGGGACTTTCCGCCACAAAATCTGTCTTTGGCACCAGTCTGGACACCCGTACCAAGGGAGCCAGACAAGTTAGAAGCCGTTCAAAAGGAAGTGTCGGGTTTGCTTCTGAAGGGAGCAATAAAACCAGCAAACCGGAACACTCCAGGCTTCTATTCAAACATGTTCCTTGTCCCCAAGAGCACGGGGGGATGGAGACCCATACTCAATCTCAGGCCATTAAATTGGTTTATCCATACGCCTCGGTTCAAGATGGAAACACCGAGGTCGGTAATGGCGGGATTGAGGAAAGGAATGTGGTGTGTATCGATCGATCTGAAAGATGCATATTTCCACATTCCGATCAATCGGAGTTGGCACAGGTTTCTGAGATTTGCGTTTCAGAATCAAGTATGGGAGTTTACAGTTCTCCCGTTTGGCCTGTCGACAGCTCCGAGGGTTTTCACAAGAGTGGTCCTTGCGGTGACAGCGTTTCTCAGAAAAGAGAACGTGGCGCTACACACCTACATAGACGACTGGCTGCTCAAGGCAGACTCGGCAGCCAGGTTGAACGTGGATACTGCTCTGACTCTGAAGTTACTTTCAGATCTAGGCTGGATAGTCAACAAGGAGAAATCCGAGTTGACACCCACTCAACATTTCGTTTATTTGGGAATGCGATTCGACCTCGAGGAGGGCAGGGTTTACCCGTCAGAGCCCAGAGTGGTGTCTCTGTTAGCCATCCTCGGGAGTTTTCGAGTGGGAAACCACATTCAGGCGAGGCGGTTCCTTCAGATGCTGGGCATGATGGTCTCCATGGAGCAGGTTATCCCGTACGCTGCTCTAATGCGAAGACCTATCCAGTTGTATCTGATGTCTCTGTGGAAACAGAGAACAGAACCCCTGTCAAAACTGGTGCCAGTTTTGGAGCCGATAATATCGCATCTTCTATGGTGGAAACAGCGTCAGAATCTCCTAATAGGGGTTTCGCTGCACCTACCCCACCCCCAGCTGTCCGTCTACACGGACGCATCGCTGGAAGGGTGGGGTGCCTGCTTGGGAGAACACCAAGTCTCGGGCACATGGACTCTCCCGGAGAGTCAGCTGCATATCAATCTGTTGGAAATGATGGCAGTGGAACTGGCGTTGGAAGAATTCCTTCCGATGATCAGGGGCAAGGTGATATTGATACGGTCGGACAATTCGACAGTAGTATCATATATAAATCGCCAAGGAGGGACCAGGTCGCCCACCCTGTGCATCAGGGTGTGGCACTTGATTCAATGGTGCAGGAATTACTCGGTTGTTTTGAAAGCAGCTCATATTCCTGGCCGATTGAACATTCTGGCGGATGCTTTGTCTCGCAGACAGAGAATTCTGCCAACAGAATGGTCCCTCAACCCTCCAGTTCTACGACGGATCTTCGAGCATTGGGGCAAACCCAACGTGGACTTGTTCGCCACAAAGGAAAATGCTCAAATCATGACATATGTCTCGCCGATTCCAGATCCAAATGCCGTCGATACAGACGCTCTGGCGATAAGCTGGAGAGGGATGCACGCTTACGCGTATCCACCCACCATTCTTCTACCGAAGGTATTGGTGAAGGTCAGGGAGGAACCGTGTCTGGTCCTGTTAATAGCGCCGTATTGGCCAAGCAGGGCGTGGTTCACGGATCTTCTAGATCTGCTGGTGGAAAATCCTGTGCAGTTGCCCGAGATTCCGAACATAATCTCCCAGGCGAAGGGACGCTTCCTACACGAGCGTCCCGAAATGTTCAAATTGACTGCGTGGATGTTGTCAAACAACGTTCCACGTCGGAAGGCTTTTCTCGACAGGCTGCTGATTTCATCGCAGCTGCGAGAAGGAGGTCAACCTTCAAGTCATATAACAACAAGGTTAACAGATTTGCAGACTGGTGTGAAGAAAAGGGTATTGATACCTTTCAATCCACTATTCAGCAAATAGCAGATTTTCTCTGTGAGCTGTTCTTTACAGGACTAGCTCCCGTCACAATTGCTGGATACAAGTCAGCTCTGGCATCAGTTATCCCTTGTCTAGCCAACAGGGATAGTCCAGAGGTGGCCCAGTTAAACGTGATGCTGAAGGGAATGAGCAATCTCCGACCGAGACAACCGGTAGTCATTCCAGCCTGGAGTCTATCTTTAGTGCTTAATGTACTGGCCAAGCACCCATTCGAACCGTTGCGTTCGGCTAGTCTAAAGCATTTGACTCTAAAGGCGGTCTTTCTATTGGCAGCTTCCTCAGCTAGAAGGCGCAGTGAGATCCATGCGCTTTCGGCAGAGAGGAACCGATTTATTGTTTCTGGAGAAGGTCTGCGTCTTCTGCCAAGAGCAGAATTTATGTCAAAGAACCAATCTTTGAGATATCCCGGCAAACCGATCATTATACCGAAGTTAACCAGGTTTGATCGTGATGCCAGTGTCTGGTGCCCGGTCCGTGCTTTGACTAAGTACAAGAAACGGACTGACTCGTTACGGTCGAACGATAGACATTTGTGGATCTGCCATAAAAAGCCTTATGGCGCCGCGTCCATGGATACTATCTCTCGTTGGGTGGTCGAATGCATTCAGACTACTCATGAGATGGCGACTGGGCACCAGGTGCAGGGCGTAAGGGCACACGATGTTAGAGGAATAGCCGCCTCGACCGCCCTTTACAATGGTGTTCCGTTAGAGGACATCATGGCCGTTGCACAATGGCACTGTGAGTCCTCATTTACGGATTACTATATGAGGGATGTGTCAGACTCAGCCAATCCACTCGCTTTAGCTGTTTTGAAACGATAGTTAGTGACCACACTGCTTTTCCCCTTTTTTCACTTTGGTAAGAAAAGAACCTAAAGCAGACATGGTCAAGCGAGAGGATGTCAACCAGATTGTGTCACTGATGGCCGAACCGGTGTATGGTTGGAGGCGGTACGTCTGAAGTCCTGTTATCATAAGGTAATTCAATAAGTGAGAGTTTTTTGTATTATGTATATGTATCATGTTCATTCATCTTATATATTCATGCTCATTCTCAGGCTAATACAAGCGATATGCAGGGAGTAGTTAGCCCTCTTGGCATATTGGTGTTTTCAGGCGAGATACATGTTCGTTAGTTCTCTCCCTTTTCTTAGGAGGAAAAAGGGGGGGGGGGGGGGCTGTGACGCGAATGTGATTCGGTTCCGTAAACTTGACGGTCCTTTTAGGTCTCCGTTAGTCAAGTTTGAAGTCTAAAATCTTTCTCCAAGGGGCAAAATTAGCATGTATGGCTTGCCCCTTCCCACCAGGTTACTGATCAAATCTGGTGTATATCAGAAGTAACAGAATGGTGAGTATTGATCGAAGGAGAATGCAGGAAATGTCAATTTCCCTTTCTCCGAGATCTAACAATACTCACCATTCTGTTACGGACCCAGCCTCCCAGCCCCACGGAGGCAAGCCATAGTTTTCTCTTGTTTGGTGGCTATGCAAACAATATGAGCTCTATGGTAAACGGGTACTCGGCAGTGGGGAGCCGGGTACCCGGTTCCCAGGAGTCGGTAAAGCTTTCTAAGTCTATAATCCTAGAGCCGCTGTCAAGGCCAGCTGTATATCAGAAGTAACAGAATGGTGAGTATTGTTAGATCTCGGAGAAAGGGAAATTGACATTTCCTGCATTCTACCAGGATAGGGTAAATCTAGACAAAGTTGGTTAAAATATGTCAAGCAACCAAGGAGAAGTAGCGTTTTGACAATTTCTGGTAAATTTGCCGTCTTCTGATGGCTCTTGTTCCATAAAATCAAAGATTTTCACCCAAAAATTTGATCAATCAAAATTCCGAAATGGATGAGTAGAATTTTGACCATTTCTGGCAGATTTTTCATAAAATCAAAGATTTTCACCCGAAAATTTATCAATCAAAATTCTGAATAGAAGTTCTGGATTCTACCAGGATAGGGTCAATCTAGACAAAGTTGGTTAAAATATGTCAAGCAACTAAGGAGAAGTAGCGTTTTGATAATTTCTGGTAAATTTGTCATAAAATTAAGATTTTTCACACAAAAGATTTATCAATCAAAATTCTGAATAGACCTAGAGCCTACCACCATAGAATCCATCTTGTCAAATTTGCTTGGAATATATCAAGCAGCTAAGGAGTAGCATTTTGACCATTTCTGGTAGATTTTCACCCCCAAAAAATGATGAATTAACATTCTGAAAAGAAGTTCTAGAGCCTATGGCTGAAATCGCTTACAATGTTAAGGAGAAGCAATTTGACAATTTCCAGTACATTTTTAATAAAATTTAAGATTTTCACGCAAAAAATTGGTGACTCAAAATTCTGAATGGAAGTTCTAAAGCCTACCGCCATAGGATCCTTCTAGACAAATTTGATTAAAATCCACCAAGCGGTTTAGGAGGATACATTTTAAAGCAAAAGTTGGACGGATGGTCGCCATGGCATAAGCTCACTTGGCCATTCTGGCCAGCTGAGCTAAGCTAATAATTGAAATTGGCCCAGTGGTTCTTGGTCGTTTAAAGGAAAAGTTGCCGGCCGATGGACGGTCGCCATAGTATACACTTACTTGGCCTAAAGGCCAGGTAAGCTAGTAATATCATAGCCATTCAGTGATTCATGAATTCAATATTTTCAGGTTGGTGACATATGCAGATACTGAAATCAATCTTGTTTAATACGTACTAATTGCATTTTCTCTCCTACAGGTGCAAGGTCTATGCACAAGATGCGACAAGGCGTCAGAACGTGGTTGACCCGGATGGAGATGTGTGGCTGAAAACCAAGGCAATGCAGCAGCAAGAACCAAATCCAAATAAAGATAGCTGTTACGGGGCTATTTTCCACCTATTTCTGAATACGGGGGATTAGCTGGGTGGAAATAGCTCTGCTCCACTTCAGGATGAGATGGCGAGTGAAGACACGTTAATAAACAATAAACAAGCTCGTTCTTCACATATTACTGATATTAAATGTTTAATGATTCTAAACTTTACTTCAAGTTCAACTGGTGATAGTAAATGTTACAAACACTAATTATCTATCTGTAGAAAACTATCTCTAAGTCTATGAATCTCTATATCCATCTGTATGACTGTATAATTCTATCTCTCAATATAATTCTATCTCTTTATCTCTAGCTCTGACTCTCACTGTTTCTCTCACTCACTCTATATCCCTCGTATACAAATTCCTGCACATTTTATAGCTAGTAGTCGTTAGAGTCAACAAAAAGCTAGTCAAGAGACATGTTCAAAATAAAGTCAGAACATGTCTAAAATCATTAATAAGTTGTTTAAAGAATCAAGTTTTTACTAATAGTACTTTTGTGAATACCAGATTTATGCAATTCAATGAAAAATATAATTAACCACTTTCATTCTGTATACGTGGTGACTGTATTTTACTCTGACAAATTCAGAAAATCCTGATGACTATTTTGAAAACAATTAAAGCAAAAGTTGTTTCCCCTTGAGGCAGCAACAACTTTCAGTCAAACTGTTTCCAAAATAATATGCAGGTTTCTTATGCCAATGTCTTGAAATCATGTTTATGGGAATTCAGAATGAAAACGGTTAACGGATTATAAACATGCATTTTCATAAGTATGTTATTATATATATATATATATATAAAAGTTCAGCATACACATGTCTTGGAATACTGTGGTTTATTATGTCCACACTGCAGGCTGGGTCACTTTAATTGTCCTGGCTATTAATTGGGCTATTGTCCTCTGTCCACTATATTCCTAGAATCGTCACGCTCGATTTCATATGATTAAGTTGGTCACAATTATGAACATTCTAATTTATGCTGGTTAATATCAATACTATATAACTTCACACAGAATTTCCTATAACTGGCTTAATCGCACCATGACATACTCTACCAACTTAAAAAATGGACCTGCCCTCAGGTCCAAGACAAAAAAAAATTAAATAGTGGTATATAGATGGAACGGAATTAATTAGGTTTGATATAATATTCCTGATAGGTACATGCAAATTTATGTAGCTCATGGGTGAAACCTACCATGGCTAAAAACACAACTATATATTTCACACTTAATTTCTTCTCTGATACTGATTTCGTTGTCTCTTTAACCGCTTAATTTCTGCCTCCATCTCAATCCGGCGCTCTACAGCTCGCTGGTTATCCGCCGCATATGTTTCATACCTCTGTACATTTGTAACCAGAATTCACTTTGATAAAGAACTATTCTTTGATAGCATAATCAAGAGACTTGATGATTTTTATCTAAATGCAATTGTTCCAGAACTGTTCAGTAGGCGAGTTGCAAAAGGGCAGAAACTCTTTCCAATGTCTAATGTATATAAATATAATAGAAATAAGGAAAACTAACTGGTCTCTCTTACAAATGTACCATCAATCATAGTCAAATACACTATTAAAACCCTCTACATTAACATAATTTAATTTATTATAAGTTCTGAAAATTTTAAGTCAATACCAGTCATGCCAGTACTAAATCTAGCCATGTATGAGGATTTCCAGATTTTGGAGTGATTCAGATAAAAGAACCTGTATCCTGATTGGATCCAATTCTAGATCTATGGATATCTCAAATCTCAAAGACTACTTGTCCGATTTGGCTCACATTTTAACACCATACATAGGATTCCAGAACTTTGAGTTTGAACCGAAAAGAATCTGGAAAATAAGAAAAGTGTGAGGATGAAGGTCTGATATCTCTGATTGCTCTTGTATTGTACAAATGGTATATGTACTTCTCAGATTTCAATGTTTTATTCAGCTCACATTGTTTAGATCTACTCGTAATGACTTACAATAAATTAATTAACTCTTTAACACTCATATCGGTCAGAAACGGCTTCTGCAGTGGCATTGAGAACTATCGATATGCAGACCAAGAGAAAACTATTTTTGACAATTTACAACGAATGAACGGCTCGATACCCGAGCCAGTCATTCCAGTGGTAAATTTTCAAAAATAGTCTTCTCTTGGTCTACAAATCAACGTTTTCTATCAGAAAATTTAAATTTCTCGAACAAATTCGAGGGTTAAAGGGTTAATGTTGATAAGTTTAACCCTTTAATTGTCATGCCAGCCACACCGGGTGTCTGCAATGGTCTGGACAAATAACACAAATGACCATTTGCAGGACAAGAGGCATCTATTTTTCAAAATTTACCACCGGAATGACTGGCTCGATAACCAAGCTAGTAATTCCAGTGGTAAATTTAAAGAAAAAAAGGCGTCTCTTGGCCTGTAAAATAACATTCAAGAAGCAAATATTTTGATTTTCATGATCAAATTTGGCCATTAAAGGGTTAATTCTACAATGAGAATATCCTGAGCCTCTATTAAGATTAGAATATTATCTATGACTCTATGTAATATAACTCTAAGTATTAACTCAGTGTCCTGATCAAACCTGATAATTAGAATGTTATCGAAACAGGCCCTCATATATCATTATCCCTTAAATTCATTCAGGAAAATTTCAATTTTCCTTTTGAAAATGCCCATTTGTGGACCATTTGGGAGATTTACTACTGAAAAAGGCTGGCTCGGTTATCAAGTCGGTAATTCCAGTGGTCAATTTTCAAAAGTAGTCTCATGGTCTGCAAATGTATATTTTCCAAGACAATAGCAGAAGCCATTTTTAGCCGAATTTGAACGTGAAAGTGTTAAGCTTGTGCTTATTACTAAATTATTATGAATCATATTGGCTTTAACCCTTACTTACCACTCTGATATCAAAATCTTAAATTTTCAAATTAAATTAAAAGATAAACTGGTGCTCATTTTTCAACAAATTTGGTTAAAGATGGTGCTGTCATATTGTTGAAAAACATACAGCAGTTTCTTTGCTATTGCCACAGTAAAAGATAGAATATTGACATCAGAGTAGTAGGGTTAAAACCATTTAGTGGTCAAGAATGGTTGAGAAAATCTCTCATAGTGTTCATCTGCAGACCAAGAGTAGACTATTTCTGAAATTTTATCGCGGGAATGATTGTTTGGTTATCAAGCCAGGCATTCCAGTGATAGATTGTCCAAAATAGTCTTCCGTTGCTCTGCAAATGTATATTTCTCAAGACCTCTGTAAAGACTTATTTTGGCCATCTTGACCATTAATGGCATTGGACATGTTAGAATCAGTACTGAGTAGCCAGTTAGTGTCTTAGTGATCAATGTCAGCAGGGCTCTTAACTGTAAAAATGCTATTCTCGATTATATCAATATTAGCTGATATTATAATTGTAAATTGTATTAATTGTTATTGAACCACCTGGAAAGTAATTGCATATAAATCTCTAACTTGTAATGTAAATTGTAACTAATTACTTTCAGACCAATGTAATTTGCCAGTTTAAAGGTACTCAATGGTGTACTCAATGGTGGTAGTAAAAACTATGATCACATTATTACTTATCTCCAACAATAGGTTCTGTGGTAAAATTCACTAAATACCAGCAAATTACCCATAGCTTATTCAAGTCATTTGCCATTGAATTTGGAAAAACAAAGTTCAGTATTCGATAGTTCTTAATACGTTCAATGACACGTTCAACATGAATCCGTACTCGAGCAATCCGTACTCGAGCATGTTCTTCATGTTCTGGTGACAGTTGGAAATTAACACCCAGGAATGGTGGGATGTTCAGTCCAACATTTTTCTTTGCAAGATACTCATCAATTAAAAATCCACGGTCTGCCATTACTGAATCACCTCTGCTAAGTAGCTCAATAAGGCCACTGTTCACAGTAATTTCTTTGTCCGACATCTTAACACGAACAAGGTCAGTTACAAAGCTGATAAAACCATTTGGTGATATGCCAACTAAGCCCTTTGGCGTGTTGTGACTTTTGTACGATGAATATGACTCTGATTGCACCCTAAAATGAGACGGTGTTTCAATAAAAAGTTCTGTACAATCAAGAATAGCATGCGTACTTGGGTATGCCTGTCTAAAACACTCAGGCATATGTTTGTCCACCGTGTGCTTTGATGGCCATATCGGAATTTGCCTGAACCGACGATGTAGAAGGTCAAAGTAGGTCCTACAGATTCTGGACACAGTTGATACATGAATTGCGAACCTGAAAAGCAAAAACATAGCTCATTAACTCTTCAATCGTCAAGATGTTATGTGTCTAGAAAATGTAAATATGTCCATAATAAATGGATGTCTAGGTCTTGACAAGGTCAACTTTATTTTCCAATTTCTCACTAGAATTAGTGACTTATTCCTACTGTGGTCAAATTTAAATAATAGCATCATTTTTGGCTGCTTGGTTTATGAAGATCACTGCTAATTCTGGGTCTGGATGGTAATGCCAGTACAAGTTAAATAACAAATTTGAGGCTGACATGGCTAGCACAAGAGCATTGTACATTAGTTAAGTAAATTTTATTTTATTTTTTTCAAAAATGGTACTGTATAATGTATACAAATTGATTACTCATAGTTGCTCAGAATCAGTTGCCCGTGTTCTATACGATGGCCTTGTTATCGTTTTCTGCTCAAGCCAGCCAGAATCAACTTCTGCAGTGTTCTGATGAATGTCCATTACACGCCTAGAGATTATTTTTGAAACTTTACCATTGATATGAATTTCTCGATCAGAAGCAATTGACCAATAAACAGTTTCCATTGAAACATAGCAATTGTCGTACATGTACATGCTGTATATGTGTTTAGTGCACTCAATTTAAACATTTCATTCTGCCAGCATCTCAAATTCAAAGCAACCGCATACAGAAATATTGAATATTTTGAAATTAATTTGACTGGCAACTGGAAGCTATTGCTGCCTAAACATCTTCACGACAAGGATTATTTAATGGAATATAGCAATAGGTTAGAAATGTTTCATCTATTGTAGTGATTGTAGGAGTAACCCTTTCACACACATATCCCTGGAAAAGTCAATTCTTTATGATATTATAAATCTTATTCTGTTGAATATTTTGAAATTAATTTGACTGGAAGATGTTGCTGCTTTAGGGTGCCGTCTAAAGCAACAACAGCTTCCAGTCTAATTTCAAAATATTCAACAATTTTCCGGTATGGTTGCCTTGAAAATGAGATATGGGGAATTCATATGTGAAACGGTTAATCAATAATGATGATAGGAACTATATATACTAAAAAATGTTATGGTTGTCAATACTTTTCATATGAAAAACATGTTCAATAATCAACTTAATCTCAGAATACTTCTTACATGTGTTTTACATAATGAATACTAGAAGCTGTGAGTAATGTAGTATTAATTTCCAGTCTAACCACTTTCAATCTTATAAAGTACTCACAGCAGCTTCTACTACTAAATTAGAATACAATTATTAATTTCATGTGTTTTGCAATGATTTGATTAATTGAAAGTCTAATCTAACCCCTCTGGTGTCAACATTACCCGTAAATGGCAGAGTTAGGTGTGGACTGTCGAAAACTAACTTTGAGCGGACATTGTCCAAAACCTGCCCAAAAGGGTTTAAACCTGTCCAAGACTGACCATTTAAACTAATCTGAACATATATTTGTTAAATGACACATATGCTTATTTAATATGCTAACCAATGTTACAATGTGGAATAATGATATTATATAATTATCAAACACTAGTACATGTAAATATTAGAATTTAACCTTTAATGGCAAGCTAGCCAAAAGAGTGTAAATACAAAACAGTGTTGTTTTCTAACTTGCTCAAGCACACTATGTTTCTGGTAAAGCAGAAAAGAAAACATAATGCTTCTGACAAGTAAAGTGGTAAAGAACTGATTGATCTAATATAGTCAGTTCATTAGACAAAAGATTGTTTTCACCTATTTACATAACCCTATATCATCTAGACCACTATACAGGAAAGGCGTTTAATATTTTGAAACTAGTTTGACTGGAACCTGTAGCTACCTATGGCAGAAACACCTCCCAGACAAATAAGCTTCAAAATATACAACATAATATCCTTATGTTATAAATGGAATTTGGTATTTTTTGTTTTAGGTTCAAAGGGTTAACACTGTATGTATAATGTAAATGTCAAATATCATGTAAATAAATGTCCATTTGCAGGCCAGGAGAATACTATTTTTGAAAACTTTTGAATGACTGACTGGCTTGTCTATCGAGCCAGTCATGCCAGTGGTAAATAATCAAAAATAGTATTCTCTATGCCTGCAAATGGGCATTCCAAAAGACCACTGAAGAGGCTGGTTTGGGCCGGCTTTGGTGTGAAAGGGATAAATGATCAACATATATGTTATATAATTCATTGCATATTTTCAAAATGGCCTGGCAGGCCTGCCCAAATTGAAAATGTGCGCAACCCATTTTGGGGTTGTGCAAATTTGTTTTTGGTAACCCATTCTTTCATGTATTTATGTACAACATGAAACCAATTGCGGGAACGGAAAATGGGTTGTGCGTAACCTTTGCGCGAACTTAAAATGGGTTACGCAAATTTGGACAGGCCTGCGTGGATGATGCCAGTGTTTGTACTAGACTTACCTGTAAGCGAGATCTTCTGATAACAATCCGGCTCTCACTCTAGCTAACACCAGAAATAGCTCATTTTCAGTGGTAAGAGTCCGGTTAGCACCCATACTTGGTGCATCAGCTTTCTTCATTGAGCCCCAATATTGCAGATGCTTAATATCCGGTTCAAGGAAACGAAACAGTACCTTGAATTCCTGGTATGATTTGAAGCCTGTATAAAACTTAATGGCTTCTGGCCTTTTCCTAAGAGCCGAAACACAGAAGGTTTTGTTCAGTTGATGCCGGTTTACTAGGTCTAATTTTATCTTTGCCATGTAGTACTTGCGTTTCCATCCTAAATTTGCAGATGCTTGCCGCCTTGACTTTCTCACATCAGATTTACATTGTTCCAGCTGCATCTTTGTTTCGTCGAGTTCAGCTCCTAACTGAGCTATTCTCATTTCCATAGTATCAATAACTTTACATTTTTCTTTAATAACTTCCAGAAGATAATAAGGGTTTGTTTCTGACAATGGATATGTATGCTCAGACACATATTCAGAACTGCTAGTGACATAATTTATATCTTCATCATGATCATTGGTTAACACATCCGATGTTCTCACAGATTGTTGGCTGCAGCCCACTGAAAGATGTTCTCTGATAATCGGTCTACGTGTTTTAACACAGACTGCATCCTTTAATGGAAAATTTGTTGGTATCATGTATGTCTTTTCTCCACCTTCAAAATGCTCACTACATACACGATGGCCACATGGTGGGTTTAAATTTACTAAGCTTGCCTTTGCTTCCAGCCCTGCCAATATTTTTTATTCATAGATTTCGAGACAGTGGGTCTTTTGGAAAGTTGTAAAATTTTAAATGACACTCACGTTTATTATTATTAAAACATCCAGGCACACAACACGTAAATCCTGGCATCGCTTTGTCCAGTGTTGATCACATCTTTTGCAGTCAAGTTAGATTAATCTTTTAACAATCGCATTGGCCAAAAAAGGCGTCTGCACTCTCTTGGTCTGCAAATGAACGTTTTCTAAGAAATATTAATTTTCTTGAACACATTCTAGAGGTAAAGGGTTAAGATGACCTTCCTCAACAAGTCAACAACCCTAACCCTTTCATGACAAACCTGGCCAACACCAGCCTCTGCAATAGTCTTGAAGAATGTCCATTTTCAGGCCAAGAGGAGACTACTTATGAAAATGTATCTCTGGAATACCTAGCTCGATAACCAGGTCAGTCATTCTAATGGCAAATTTTCAAAAATCGGATACTCTTGGCCTGAAAATGGACATTCAGTAAGCCAATATTTTGAAATTCTGGAATAAATTTAGTAATCAACACTTTCTCCGAAGACTTCCCCATATCTCATTTTCAAGACACCCCTACAGGAAACTGGTTGAACATTTTAAAATTAATTTGACTGGAAGCCATTGCTGCCTCAGGCACCAACGGCTTTCAAATTAATTTTAAAACTAACAAAATTAATTTTATATCATAATATTGTAATATATTTTTGTGATTTGTCGGTGGGGTTTAAATTTTAATGCCCAGCCTGGCTAAAACTGGGTTTTGCTCTTCCTTTTAAATCACAAAATCTTACATGCGGCTGATAGGGTGACCTGTCAAATTAAGTTTATTTATTTTCAAAATATCCAATCGTTTATGCTCTTCTTTTCCTAACAGGAGCACAATGATCTTGAGAATAATGCCCATTTGTAGAACAAGAGATCTAAGACAAAATCTTTACTCCTGGGATGAGAGGCTCAATAACGCACCTTAAAAAAATTATATTAATTTATACTTGACGAAATCATACGTTAAGATTTATTTCGTTTCTTTACGTCTAAGCCCACAGTTTAAGCCTCCAAAACTACACAATTTTATTTTCAAGCATTCTGCTGTGAATATACACCTTTAAAAATTATACAAAGCCAAGTACAGAGTGTGTGCGTGATATATTCATAAGCGGTCAGCGTTGCAGATCATCACTAGGGGGAGGGATGTTTATAATACTATTACATGAAAGCACCGAGTTATAAATTTTGATATAAATATATTTTGAATTGTAAGCTCAACGAAACAGCTGAATGATAATTAACCCTTCACATGTCACATGACCAACGGAGGTATATTAAGGCAATAGAAACATCTTTTACAAGTGAGGAAAAATTTATTTTAGAACAATCCCCTGTTAAAGTTGCATATTCACACTAAACTGCTTTAAAATAAATGTATTAAAATTGTAGACTTTTAGAGGATTAAATTGTGTGCCTATATGAATGAAACAAGATAAATCTTAACATATACGGTGATTTCATATAATCTTTTTAATTTGCGAAATTGAATTAGAGACACACGTACATATGTACGTGAGACGCCGAATAATAGAGATACACAATATAGCTTGCGTGTCTGCGGAAGACATTGTTTGCCATCTAAGTTTAATTCCACCGAGGCGTGTTTGCAGCTAGTGTTATGTAACTCTATGATCAACGCCAATGTTAAAGATCTCCCATTAAATAGAAACATGTTTGCACGAGATATGAGATGGTTGTTGATTTTTGTTCAATTTACCTAGCATGCAATACTAACCAGCGTGTATGAATAGTTGCAGTAATTGGACGCCATATTCTTTGCATCTATTGTCTGTAAAAGACGGGAATTTTCAAAGAAAGGTCTCCACCTGCAAATTGTTATTTTCCCGACGAAACACAATTTACTTCAATTTTAATCCAACATATACGAAAGCTCTAGAAGATTTTGAGCTGAGGCCGTTCTGGCTAGTTACTTTCTGTTTAGCACGCGAAGTTTGTATTTATGTTTTTTCAGTCACCAGTTTTCGTACGTTAGTTTACGCGACTGTAACGATATGCTGATGTTAAACAACGTTTATTATACACACGGCGCACAAAAACATTAGCTGAAACTTACGATGCACAATCACCGCCTCACCGTAGGACTACGGTAGTACGAGCACGTGTTGCAATCAAAATAACAACAATACAGCGATTAACGCGAGTGGACTCATATTCCGAGAATGCACTGCCCAACTAAAAAATCAATATGGCCGACATGCAAATCGGCTATTACCCCAGCTCAACCCATAGGTTGCTATTTAGCAGTAGTACTTGTTGAGGTGCGTCAGATTGAAGGAAGCAGTAATCACGATAGCTGTAATAGTGCATTATGATGTAGTAGTAGTAGTAGTAGTAGTAGTAGTAGTAGTAGTAGTAGTAGTAGTAGTAGTAGTAGTAGTAGTGGGTGGTTGTTATGATAGTAGCTATGGCAATGATACAGTAAGTGTGTGATCGTAGTTATCTTGGCATTGTGTTTTCTAGACCTAGTATGTATTTAGTATGTTTGTTTTAATTCTGTCTTTGTATGATTTCAGTGTTAGTATTTTTTCGCGTGTGTGTTTATCTATATTAGTCCACGTTTTGACGACACCAACTGAAATTCTATGTTTCCCTACGAGACCATGTTTGTTCCTAGTGTTATATGAGTGGATGTCGATGTTGTTTGCAAAGCTATGAGCTATAGATTAAGGTAGGATTTTGTGATGAAAGGCTCTGGAAATGTTGATCATCTGTGACTTGCCTATGTCTGTGAGTTTAAGAAGTTTTTGTGTTTTGAAGATGTTTTGACCCTTTGCTGTTTTTGAGAACATTTTAATGCATTTTTTCTGCATGCTTTGCAATTTTGTTAATTTGTTTTTTTGTGTGGTAGTCCAGATGACATTGCAGTATGTGAGGTGTGACAGGATCAATGTGGAATACAGGGTTTTAATGGTAGTTTGTGTTAGTTATGGCTTTAGTCTTTGAATGACCCCCATTCCTCTTGCTACTTAAGCTGTGACTACCTCAATTTGTTTGCCCCAGTTCCGGTTCTTGTCTAAATAAACTCCTAAGAATTTAGCAAAATAAGCTTCTTCAATTTCTTTTTTATTAATATAGATTTGTGTAATACTATTGTTTTTTGATTGTCTAGACTTTGAAAATAGCATGTAGTTTGTTTTATCAACATTTAATGATAGCTTGTTTACTTTGAACCAGTTAATAACTTCTTCCATTTCTTTATTTACTCTTTCGTATACTATATCTAAGTTTTTGGCGGAGCAAAATGCATTGGTGTCATCGACAAACAGGATTAGTGACAAATTCTGGCAAATTTTGGGCAAGTCATTCTTATAGAGTAAAAAAACAGCAGAGGGCCAAGAATTTACCCCTGAGGAACACCACAGGTTAATTTCCTGTTTTCAGAGCAGGTTGCATTAAATAACACGCATTGTGTTCTATCAGTTAAATAGCTCTGACACCAGGCAAGTGCACATCCTCGGATTCCGTAATAGGCAAGTTTTCTTAATATCAAAAGCTTTTGAAAGGTCCAAGAAGATGCCCGGTATATGTTCTTTCTTTTCAATTGATTCAATTATTTTTTCTGTCATTTCAACTATAGCGAGCATTGTTGAGTGTTTCTAGCGGAATCCATATTGTGAAGCGTATAAAATTTCCTTATTTTCTAGATAATTGATTAATCTATTATACATTAATTGCTCCATTAATTTAGAGAAAAGTGGAAGTATTGGGACAGGCCTGTAATTTGTGAAATTGGACGAGTCTTTTGCTTTATACATTGGAGTGACACGTGCAGATTTTAGTTTTGGTGGAAATATGCCTTGTACTAGTGATGGATTGCGGATATGGTTGAGTGGTGTTAGGAAATCAAATATGCAGTGTCTAAATATGCTCCATTTAAACCAATCTACGCCAGCACTTTTCGCAGGATTAAGTGAATTAAGTATAGTGAAGATTTCTTCATTGTTAACAGGATGAGCAAAAAATGAAGAGGATTGATAAGCAGAAGTATCTGTAAGGTAATCACTGTATTTAATTCCTGATGTAGATATGATTTTCTTTGAGAGATCTGGACCTATGTTAACAAAATATTGATTGAAACCGTTTGCAATTTCATTGTTATCCGTGATTACCTTATTATTCTAGAGAAACCGGGTCTGTTGTGCTTTTCTATTGTTTTTATTCAAAAGTGATTTTATGATTTTCCATGTTTCATTTATATCATTTTTGGATTGCTCAAATTTATTCTGATAATAGTTCTTTTTTGATGTTTTTATTATTTGGTCCAACTTATTTCTATACTTTTTTTAAATTTTGTCTCATTATACTTTGTTTGACATTTTATAAATGTCAAATAAAGTTGCTGTTTTTTATGACAGGCAGATATCAATCCTCTTGTCAGCCATGGTTTAGTAGGGTTGTGCTGGAATAATTCCTTTTCTTTCATGGGGAAACTGTGCTCAAAGATGTTAGTGCATATGTTGTGGAGCTTGGTGTAGGCATCATCACATGACTCTATATCTATCACTGCGTTCCAGTCTACCTCAGACATGGCCTTTTAAACTATCAATTTCCAGAAAACTATACGTGTAAGATGTTGAATATCTTGAAACTAATTTGTCTAGGTGTTTTTGCTACCGCATGTTTATTAAATAGCAAAAACATACAATTCGTATACAAAGTGTCAAACTATTATGCGTTTAAGACGGACTATATCGAATCATTCATGACATAATGATTATTGCGTCAACCTACACGTCACGTAGTTGGTTATGACGTCATATGATGTCATATGATGAATGGATACACTGTAAAGGTCCATTCTGGAAACAATGAACAATCGATGTACTCTTATTCTGCTACACCTGGCCAAGGCAGGGGCGGATCCAGAAGCTCAGTTGCCCGGAGGGTGGGGGCACCCAAGATTTCAAGGGAGTTAGCTCTTGAAAATGGCTCATTACGGCCCAATCGTATTCGATTTAATTTATGAACGATGGGATAAACACAAATACGAATTACATTCCAATACGAGCAATTCAAAATCAAATACAGATCGCTCAATTCGAAGTGCATGCCAAATCTGGGTGTAACAATAATTGTCTAGTATAATTCCGATAACGCAGATTAGTGGGCCAGTACTTGGCAAATACCGGGCCGAATTGACCCGGTATTGGCCCAAGTGCCTGCCCATGTAGTAACCTGCTTACTCAAGGCATGTGCATGCATATTGTTCTCATTGTGTATGTGAAGCATGCGACATGTAGCCGTAGACTCTTCTGGTGTGATCTAGATCTTGCTAGAATGTATGATGATGGCGGTGTCTTGTCCACAGCGGACGTCCTAAGCTTATTCAGGTTCTTTCTCGCCTGAATGCAGATGATTCAATAACTATTGTAATTATTCACATCTTATATTTGATTTTATAACTGATGCTATGTAATATATTTCTAAATTAAAGTTATTTTTGTTGGTTGAGATATTCGCCTCTGGGTACATAATCGTATCATTTATATTATTATAATATATTATATATGCAATATTATATTGTAATGTGACCCGCATTAACGGCACTTGAGTGTATAAATTGCGTAAAATGGAGGACGTTTTTAATCTGACATTAAAGATACAGAACCTGAAAATCCAGCTCACTAGACATCAGTGTTGAAAGCCGCACGCCTAAATATAATAATAATAATAATAATAATAATAATAATAATAATAATAATAATAGGATATTTATAGTGCGCTATAATTCCACGCAAATATTGCGTGCTCTAAGCGCTTACAATAATAAAATAAAATGATCATACAGTTGGATATCCCTGACGGAACAAAAACGTTTTAAGATTTGATTTAAATATAGCTAGGGTGGATGAAGATTTAAGGCTAGCTGGAAGATCATTCCATTCTGTAGAAGCAACAAAAGCAAATGTTCTGTGACCATAGGT
The DNA here is from genome assembly GCA_034401795.1 of Chaetoderma sp. LZ-2023a. Taxonomy (NCBI): domain Eukaryota; kingdom Metazoa; phylum Mollusca; class Caudofoveata; order Chaetodermatida; family Chaetodermatidae; genus Chaetoderma; species Chaetoderma sp. LZ-2023a. The sequence goes on from CM067375.1 coordinate 51,722,018, forward strand.
TTTTTATTTAACTTTCGGAATTTTAAGCAGGTTTAGATTTGCAGATCTAAGTGGCCTGCTTGGCGTGTACGTTTCTAGCAGTTCTGAAAGGTAGGTTGGTGCGGTAGATATGATACATTGATAGGTTAGGCAGAGGACTTTGAAGCGTATTCTCTGTTCTATTGGAAGCCAGTGAAGATCTTGGAGAATGGGACTGATATGATCACTCTTACGCTTTAGGGAAACAACTCTAGCGGCTGCATTCTGAATTGCTTGGAGTTTGCACATAGCATCTTTTGAGGCGCCTATAAACAGACTGTTACAATAGTCTAACCTTGAGATAATTAATGTTAGTACCAGCATAATAGCAGCTTCGCGAGTTATGTATTTTCTGATGTTTGATATATTCCGCAGCTGCATAAAACACACCTTACGCAGATAACGGACATGATGTTCCATACTAGATCTAAAATGTTTCAATTGTGTCCGTTAACACGATTTGCCTGCATTATCTGACGATTATGCCGTGTCATATGATAAAGAAACCTGACCTGGCTTAACATCTCACAAATATTCAAACACCGTACACTCCTATGAAACCCTCTTATATATTTTGCAATAAACCGTTGTCTGTTTGAAGAATACAATTTGTATAAAACACCCCTCCGTTCTATTAGCTTACTCTTAAAAGCAGGTCTCCTAATGAACCTTTCCAGTTTTATCTATGCCCCACTCTTCTTTAGCTAAGCTCCACCCACACCTTACTCGTGTTAGGATAGATCGATCCGTGAACTCCCTGACTATCATTTTCCAAAAAACTATACACGTAAGCTGTTGAATATTTTGAAACTAATTTGACTGGGTGCCGCTGCTGCCTATGTTTATGGCATAGTAAGGCGATACAATTCATGCAACAACGCTTAGTCCGTCACCAATTATGCGTCCATAACGAACGTATCAACGCCATTTTTACGTCATCGATTATGACGTGCTCCTGCGCGTCACGTAGTTGATTTTGACGTCATATGTAGGATGGATAAACTGGCTAGGTCAATGTTACACTCGTTAGCAACAACAGCCATTAGCTAGGTTGCATTAATCTGTATGACATCCTGTGTCGATGGCGTTTCAACAGATCTACCATTGGTCTCGGAGATAATAGCTACTGCTTCGGTGACCAAAACCTCTTTCATGACTTGCTTCATAAAATGCACGATATGTTTGTTATTAGTACACAAGAATCGCTTTATTCAAAATCATCCTCGATATATCATTATGCCAACACACAGCTAAAATGTACCCTTAGGCATGTGTTAATATGAGGTTATCCTATACGCGTTGACGGTGACATAGGGGCTTTTATTTACACATCGGCGTAGGCAAACACCACCTTCCCGCAAGCAAACATATTTACTTACTGTCCCAGTTGTTCAATATTTTCTGGCTCTCACAGCCCAACAGGCGATCTTCTCACCTAGCGCGACGCGCGATGCGCAACGGTTAGTAACATATATCAGAATATATCTAGACAAGTTAACTTTGATAAAAAGCAACATTATAGTGATATTGTTAAAGCTAAGCAGCAGGTGCCGAAAGCGTCCTCATAAAGTGAGTGGTTAATCGTATATTGATAGGATCTCAGCTATTCCGCTTACGCTAACGTACACCTAATAGGTGAATCCAGTTTTAGCTATACTGTCCCGCCCATTCCTAGCTAAGCTCCGCCCACATTTTGTCCGTGTTTGGACCGACCGAACCCTGAACTCCCTGAATCTCAATTTTCAGAAAACAAGCCAGATTAGCTGTTGAAAATTTTGAAACTAATATGACATGATGCCGTTGCTACCTATGGCAGTTAAATTTGTTTCAAAATATAGAGGTCTTCAAAAGAGTGTTGTGGCACTAATTATTATTATTATTATTATTATTATTATTATTATTATTATTATTATTATTATTATTATTATTATTATTATTATTATTATTATTATTGCTTATAAGCATATTCGTTCTAGTCTTTTGGATTGCGGTATATTTAGGTATATCCAGATTATTATATTCATCTAACATTGTTTCTGTTATGGCCAGGAAATCATATTTATGCAGAAACTCACTCATCTCTGGGTACTTTAGTTTTGCGATCAGGCTACATACATTTAGGAATCCACATTTGATTCTGTCAACTGCTATATTATTATTATTATTATTATTATTATTATTATTATTATTATTAGTATTCCCTAAAGTAGCATCTCCGCCCCTATATCAGCCTCTCCGCCACGCATCATGTCTGCTATGTCCGACCAAGGCACTCTTCTTCAAACTCATTATCCGTATCATCGTCACGCCAGGGGCACGGATACATTATGTGGAATTGGACGGTGTAAACCGAAATGGGTTCAATCGTGTGCCAATACGGTGCTGTTTCTTCTATCACTGGGATTCTCGCTTCTCATCACTACACTCCTGAATATCTATGTCATCACACAGCTAACCACTATAGAAAAACAGCTGGGAATTAGCAGCATACAAGCTGGCCTGCTGCTTTCTATGAATGAGATAGGCTTCATGACCACAGTCATTTTCTGGAGCCACTTTGCAAGAAGGGTGCATAAACCACGGTAAGACCGATGGGGTAACTAATAGTCACACGAGAGAGAGAGAGAGAGAGAGAGAGAGAGAGAGAGAGAGAGAGAGAGAGAGAGGGAGGAGGGAGGGAGGGAGGGAGGGAGAGAGAGAGAGACAGAGAGAGAGAGAGAAAGAGAGAGAGAGAGAGAGAGAGAGAGAGAGGTGGGTGGGAGGGAGGGGGGGAGGGAGGGAGGGAGGGGGAAGGGAGGGAGGGAGGGAGGGAGGGAGACAGACAGACAGACAGACAGACAGACAGACAGACAGACAGACAGACAGGCAGGCAGGCAGGCAGGCAGGCAGGCAGGCAGGCAGGCAGGCAGGCAGACAGACAGACAGAGGGGGAAAGAGAGAGAAAGCGGGAGAGAAAGAGAGAGAGAGAGAGAGAGAGAGAGAGAGAGAGAGAGAGGGAGGGAGAGAGAGAGAGAGAGAGAGGGAGGGAGGGAGAGAGGGAGATAGGGAGAGAGAGGGAGAGCGAAAAAGAGAGAGAGAGAGATGGAGGAGGGGCCTGGGGGCGGTGAGAGTGAGTGGTCGGGGCTGAGAAGAGAAGGATAAGTATATGAGGGAGAAAGAAAAGTAGGGTGAGGGAGATGGAGATGGCGAAGGGAGGTCGTGAGGGGGGGGGGGGCTGAGAGAGGGAGGGGTATTTGAGGGAAGGAGGGAGGGGATGGGTGGGGGTGGGGTGGGGTGGGTGAGTGTTGGGGTTGGGGGAGGGAGGGGTGGGGGATGGTGCAGTGTTCATATACCTCACAAGCCACAGCACCTTTAGACGGATGATACCAAACTTAATATTTTAATCAATGAAAGTCTAACGCTTGAATCTCATATCACCCAGTGAATCTATTGAATATCTTAGAACGAATTTTACTTTAAGATATAGTTTTCTGCCTATCTCCAAGTTGAATTACTTTTAAGCTATTCAACAGAATGTTTACTATTTCAAAAATAATGTATCGTTTTTGTATAAATTGATGGGGGTATGTGGTATATATATATATATCATTACCTATGGCCCGCTTGTTCGTCGTTAATATTGTCTTCGTTGCCTAGTTACCTGTTCATTTAAAATACAGCCCATAAACAACTTAGGACGTTTCCAAAATAAAAACACCCCGAAACATGTTAGTTTGTGTAATTTTGAACACGATGGACATGTTCTGTTAAATATTTTGAATATGGTTGGATTGGAAGTCATTGTTGCCTTAGACACCAGTTCACCTTTCCGGAGTATCCATCTATCACCTGACGTAATGTGACGTCATGATCAGCTTAGTGGCGTGTAGAATGACGTCATAATGAGTACGTCATAAATGAATCTCTTTGGTCCGTCTTTAACTCTTAACAGTCCGACACGTTGTATGAATTGTATGTTTCTACTATTTAATAAATAAGCTGTTGAATCTTTTGAAACGAATTTGACTGAGCGGCAGCGACATCGGCCAGTCAAATTATTTTCAGAATATTCAATAGCTTACCTGTATAGTTTTTCTCGAAATTGATAGTCAGAGAGTTCCGCGATCGATTGATCCGAACACGAGCGAGGCCTGGGTGGAGCTTAGCGAGAGATGGGTGGGGCAGAGCTAAAAATGGAAATGTCAATTATTGTCTTCCAATCTTAATATGCTCAACACATTCAACAGTGGATTTTATTTACTTTTGAAAACGTGTATTATATCGGAGCTGTAGACCGGTAGGCCCACAATACCTGCCCTTTTATTTCTCTATGTATGAAGTAGTGTCTATTCTTGTCCTCCAATTCTAGTTGCCAGAGCATATTACAGATGCCTTACATATGTGTGCACATTCGATAATTGAACTATTTTCCAAGTCTATGTTTGTTTGGCAGATGGCTCTCCGTATCCACGTTCTTATTCTCTGTCGGGGCGATCCTTGGCGCTCTCCCCCATGTAGTTTTCATATCAAAGGATCCAGATATGTACGACTTCGCTACAGGAAACGATAGTGAGGCTCGCGGCAATGCTGCTTTGTGTAGATATAATGACTCTATACATTCGGATTCAGGTCAAGCTATACCCACAGCAGTTGAGAGCTTGCAGAAAACAGGATTCGTCATTCTTGCCATCGCTATGGCGATAGGCGGTTGTGGCGAAGGCTCCGAGGATGCAACACACGTGTCATGC
>CM067375.1:51727262-51772212 GCA_034401795.1 Chaetoderma sp. LZ-2023a
CGCATGACACGTGTGTTCAGGTTGCATTAAATAACACGCATTGTGTTCCATCAGTTAAATAGCTCGGACACCAGGCAAGTGCACATCCTAGGATTCCGTAATAGGCAAGTTTTCCTAATAATCAAAAGCTTTTGAAAGGTCCAAGGAAGATGCCCGGTATATGTTCTTTCTTTTCAATTGATTCAATTATTTTTTCTGTCATTTCAACTATTGCGAGCATTGTTGAGTGTTTCTAGCGGAATCCATACTGCGAAGCGTATAAAATTTCCTTATTTTCTAAATAATTGATTAATCTATTATACATAATCGCTCCATTAATTTAGAGAAAAGTGGAAGTATTGGGACAGGCCTGTAATTTGTGAAATTGGACGAGTCTTTTGCTTTATACATTGGAGTGACACGTGCAGATTTTAGTTTTGGTGTAAATATGCCTTGTACTAGTGATTGATTGCGGATATGGTTGAGTGGCGTTAGTAAATCAAATATACAGTGTCTAAATATTGCTCCATTTAAACCAATCTACGCCAGCACTTTTCGCAGGATTAAGTGAATTAAGTATAGTGAAGATTTCTTCATTGTTAACAGGATGAGCAAAAAATGAAGAGGATTGATAAGCAGAAGTATCTGGGAGGTAATCACTGTATTTAATTCCTGATATAGATATGATTTTCTTTGAGAGATCTGGACCCTATGTTAACAAAATATTGATTGAAACCGTTTGCAATTTCATTGTTATTCCGTGATTACCTATTATTCTAGAGAAACTGGGTCTGTTGTGCTTTTCTATTGTTTTTTATTCAAAAGTGATTTTATGATTTTCCATGTTTCATTTATATCATTTTTGGATTGCTCAAATTTATTCCGATAATAGTTCTTTTTTGATGTTTTTATTATTTGGTCCAACTTATTTCTATACTTTTTTTAATTTTGTCTCATTATACTTTGTTTGACATTTTATAAATGTCAAATAAAGTTGCTGTTTTTTATGACAGGCAGATATCAATCCTCTTGTCAGCATGGTTTAGTAGGGTTGTGCTGGAATAATTCCTTTTCTTTCATGGGGAAACTGTGCTCAAAGATGTTAGTGCATATGTTGTGGAGCTTGGTGTAGGCATCTCACATGATCTATCACTTCGTTCCAGTCTACCTCAGACATGGCCTTTTAAACTATCAGTTTCCAGAAAACTATACGTGTAAGATGTTGAATATCTTGAAACTAATTTGTCTAGATGTTTTTGCTGCCGCATGTTTATTAAATAGCAAAAACATACAATTCGTATACAACGTGTCGAACTATACGCGTTTAAGACGGACTATATCGAATCATTCATGACATAATGAGTATTGCGTCAACCTACACGTCACGTAGGTTGGTTATGACGTCATATGATGAATGGATACACTGTAAAGGTCCATTCTGGAAACAATGAATAATCGATGTGCTCTTATTCCGCTACACCTGGTCAAGGCAGGGGCGGATCCAGAAGCTCAGTTGCCCGGAGGGTGGGGGCACCCAAGATTTCAAGGGAGTTAGCTCTTGAAAATGGCTCATTACGGCCCAATCGTATTCGATTTGATTTATGAACGATGGGATAAACACAAATACGAATTACATTCCAATACGAGCAATTCAAAATCAAATACAAAATCGCTCAATTCGAAGTGCATGCCAAATCTGGGTTGTAACAATAATTGTCTAGTATAATTCCGATAACGCAGATTAGTGGGCCAGTACTTGGCAAATACCGGGCCGAATTGACCCCGGTATTGGCCCAAGTACCTACCCATGTAGTAACCTGCTTACTCAAGGCATGTGCATGCATGTTGTTCTCATTGTGTATGTGAAGCATGCGACATGTAGCCGTAGACTCTTTTGGTGTGATCTAGATCTTGCTAGAATGTATGATGATGGCGGTGTCTTGTCCACAGCGGACGTCCTAAGCTCATTCAGGTTCTTTCTCGCCTGAATGCAGATGATTCAATAACTATTGTAATTATTCACATCTTATATTTGATTTTATAACTGATGCTATGTAATATATTTCTAAATTAAAAGTTATTAATGTTGGTTGAGATATTCGCCTCTGCGGTACATAATCGTATCATTTATATTATTATAATATATTATATATGCAATATTATATTGTAATGTGACCCGCATTAACGGCACTTGAGTGTATAAATTGCGTAAATTGGAGGACGTTTTTAATCTGACATTAACGATACAGAAACCTGAAAATCCAGCTCACTAGACATCAGTGTTGAAAGCCGCACGCCTAAATATAATAATAATAAAATATTAATAATAATAATAGGATATTTATAGTGCGCTATAATTCCACGCAAATTATTGCGTGCTCTATGCTCTTACAATAATAAAATAAAATGATCATACAGTTGGATATGCCTGACGGAACAAAAACGTTTTAAGATTTGATTTAAATATAGCTAGAGTGGATGAAGATTTAAGACTAGCTGGAAGATCATTCCATTCTGTAGAAGCAACAAAAGCAAATGTTCTGTGACCATAGGTTTTTTATTTAACTTTCGGAATTTTAAGCAGGTTTAGATTTGCAGATCTAAGTGGCCTGCTTGGCGTGTACGTTTCTAGCAGTTCTGAAAGGTAGGTTGGTGCTGTAGATATGATACATTGATAGGTTAGGCAGATGACTTTGACGCGTATTCTCTGTTCTATTGGAAGACCGTGAAGATCTTGGAGAATGGGACTGATATGATCATTCTTACGCTTTAGGGAAACAACTCTAGCGGCTGCATTCTGAATTGCTTGGAGTTTGCGCATAGCATCTTTTGAGGCGCCTATAAACAGACTGTTACAATAGTCTAACCGTGAGATAATTAATGTTAGTACACAGCATAATAGCAGCTTCGCGAGTTATGTATTTTCTGATGTTTGATATATTCCGCAGCTGCATAAAACACACCTTACGCAGATAACGGATATGATGTTCCATACTATATCTAAAATGTTTCAATTGTGCCCGTAACACGATTTGCTGCATTATCTGACGAGTATGCCGTGTCATATGATAAAGAAACCTGACCTGGCTTAACATCTCACAAATATTCAAACACCGTACACTCCTATGAAACCCTCTTATATATTTTGCAATAAACCGTTGTCTGTTTGAAGAATACAATTTGTATAAAACACCCCCTCCGTTCTATTAGCTTACTCTTAAAATCAGGTCTCCTAATGAACCTTTCCAGTTTTATCTATGCCCCACTCTTCTTTAGCTAAGCTCCACACACACCTTACTCGTGTTAGGATAGATCGATCCGTGAACTCCCTGACTATCATTTTCCAAAAAACTATACACGTAAGCTGTTGAATATTTTGAAACTAATTTGACTGGGCGCCGCTGCTGCCTATGTTTATGGCATAGTAAGGCGATACAATTCATACAACAACGCTTAGTCCGTCACCTACGAACGTATCAACGCATTTTTACGTCATCGATTATGACGTGCTCCTGCACGTCACGTAGTTGATTATATGTAGGATGGATAAACTGGCTAGGTCAATGCTACACTCGTTAGCAACAACAGCCACTAGCTAGGTTGCATTAATCTGTATGACATCTGTGGTCGATGGCGTTTCAACAGATCTACCATTTGTCTCGGAGATAATAGCTACTGCCTTCGGTGACCAAAACCTCTTTCATGACTTGCTTCATAATATGCACGATATGTTTGTTATTAGTACACAAGAATCGCTTTATTCAAAATCATCCTCGATATATCATTATGTCAACACACAGCTAAAATGTACCCTTAGGCCTGTGTTAATATGAGGTTATCCTATACGCGTTTGACGGTGACATAGGGGCTTTTATTTACACATCGGCGTAGGCAAACACCACCTTCCCACAAGCAAACATATTTACTTACTGTCCCAGTTGTTCAATATTTTCTGGCTCTCACAGCCCAACAGGCGATCTTCTCACCTAGCGCGACGCGCGATGCGTAACGGTTAGTAACATATATATCAGAATATATCTAGACAAGTTAACTTTGATAAAAAGTAACATTATAGTGATATAGTTAAAGCTAAGCAGCAGGTGCCGAAAGCGTCCTCATAAAGTGAGTGGTTAATCGTATATTGATAGGATCTCAGCTATTCCGCATATGCTAACGTACACCTAATAGGTGAATCCAGTTTTAGCTATACTGTCCCGCCCATTCCTAGCTAAGCTCCGCCCACATTTTGTCCGTGTTTGGACCGACCGAACCCTAAACTCCCTGAATCTCAATTTTCAGAAAACAAGCCAGATTAGCTGTTGAAAATTTTGAAACTAATATGACATGGTGCCGTTGCTACCTATGGCAGTTAAATTTGTTTCAAAATATAAAGGTCTTCAAAAGAGTGTTGTGGCACTAATTTTTATTATTATTATTATTATTATTATTATTATTATTATTATTATTATTATTATTATTATTATTATTATTATTATTGCTTATAAGCCAGCGTATTCCTCGGGATTTTTCTACGCATATTCGTTCTAGTCTTTTGGATTGCGGTATATTTAGGTATATCCAGATTATTATATTCATCTAACATTGTTTCTGTTATGGCCAGGAAATCATATTTATGCAGAAACTCACTCAACTCTGGGTACTTTAGTATTGCGATCAGGCTACACACATTTAGGAATCCACATTTGATTCTGTCAACTGCTATATTATTATTATTATTATTATTATTATTATTATTATTATTATTATTAGTATTCCGTAAAGTAGCATCTCCGCCCCTATATCAGCCTCTCCGCCACGCATCATGTCTGCTATGTCCGACCAAGGCACTCTTCTTCAAACTCATTATCCGTATCATCGTCACGCCAGGGGCACGGATACATTATGTGGAATTGGACGGTGTAAACCGAAATGGGTTCAATCGTGTGCCAATACGGTGATGTTTCTTCTATCACTGGGATTTTCGCTTCTCATCACTACACTCCTGAATATCTATGTCATCACACAGCTAACCACTATAGAAAAACAGCTGGGAATTAGCAGCATACAAGCTGCCTGCTGCTTTCTATGAATGAGATAGGCTTCATGACCACAGTCATTTTCTGGAGCCACTTTGCAAGAAGGGTGCATAAACCACGGTAAGACCGATGGGACAACTAATAGTCACACGAGAGAGAGAGAGAGAGAGAGAGAGAGAGAGAGAGAGGGAAGAGAGAGAGAGAGAGAGAGAGAGAGAGAGAGAGAGAGAGAGAGAGAGAGAGAGAGAGTTGGGTGGGGAGGGAGAGAGAGAGAGAGAGAGAGAGTTGGGTGGGAGGGAGGGGGGATGGAGGGAGGGAGGGGGATGGGAGGGAGGGAGGGAGACAGACAGACAGACAGGCGGACAGGCAGGCAGGCAGGCAGGCAGGCAGGCAGGCAGGCAGGCAGACAGACAGAGGGGGAGAGAGAGAAAGCGGGAGAGAAAGAGAGAGAGATAGAGAGAGAGAGAGAGAGGAGAGAGAGAGAGAGAGAGAGAGAGAGAGAGAGAGAGGGAGGGAGGGAGGGAGATATGGAGAGAGAGAGGGAGAGCGAAAAAGAGAGAGAGATGGAGGAGGGGCCTGGGGGCGGTGGAGAGTGAATGGTCGGGACTGAGAAAGAGAAGGATAAGTATATGATGGAGAAAGAAAAGTAGGGTGAGGGAGATGGAGATGGCGAAGGGAGGACGTGAGGGGGGGCTGAGAGAGGGAGGGGTATTTGAGGGAAGGAGGGAGGGGATGGGTGGGGTGGGGGTGGGTGAGTGTTGGGTTGGGGGAGGGAGGGGTGGGGATGGTGCAGTGTTCATATACCTCACAAGCCACAGCACCTTTAGACGGATGATACAAACTTAACATTTTAATCAATGAAAGTCTAACGCTTGAATCTCATATCACCCAGTGAATCTATTGAATATCTTAGAACGAATTTTACTTTAAGATATAATTTTCTGCCTATCTCCAAGTTGAATTACTTTAAGCCATTCAACAGAATATTTACTATTTCAAAAATAATGTGTCGTTTATGTATAAATTGATGGGGGTATGTGGTATATATATATCATTACCTATGGCCCGCTTGTTCGTCGTTAATATTGTCTTCGTTGCCGTAGTTACCTGTTCATTTAAAATACAGCCCATAAACAACTTAGGACGTTTCCAAAATAAAAACACCCCGAAACATGTTAGTTTGTGTAATTTTGAACACGATGGACATGTTCTGTTAAATATTTTGAATATGGTTGGATTGGAAGTCATTGTTGCCTTAGGACACCAGTTCACCTTTTCCGGAGTATCCATCTATCACCTGACGTAATGTGACGTCATGATCAGCTCAGTGGCGTGTAGAATAACGTCAATAATGAGTACGTCATGAATGATTCTCTTTGGTCCGTCTTTAACTCTTAACAGTCCGACACGTTGTTACGAATTGTGTGTTTCTACTATTTAATAAATAAGCTGTTGAATCTTTTGAAACGAATTTGACTGAGCGGCAGCAACATCGGCCAGTCAAATTATTTTCAGAATATTCAATAGCTTACCTGTATAGTTTTCTCGAAATTGATAGTCAGAGAGTTCCGCGATCGATTGATCCGAACACGAGCGAGGCGTGGGTGGAGCTCAGCGAGAGATGGGTGGGGCAGAGCTAAAAATGGAAATCACAATTATTGTCTTCCAATCTTAATATGCTCAACACATTCAACAGTGGATTTTATTTACTTGTGAAAACGTGTATTATATCGGAGCTGTAGACCTGTAGGGCCCACAATACCTGCCCTTTTATTTCTCTATGTATGAAGTAGTGTCTATTCTTGTCCTCCAATTCTAGTTGCCAGAACATATTTAGAGATGCCTTACATATGTGTGCACATTCGATAATTGAACTATTTTCCAAGTCTATGTTTGTTTGGCAGATGGCTCTCCGTATCCACGTTCTTATTCTCTGTCGGGGCGATCCTTGGCGCTCTCCCCCATGTAGTTTTCATATCAAAGGATCCAGATATGTACGACTTCGCTACAGGAAACGATAGAGAGGCTCGCGGCAATTGCTGCTTTGTGTAGATATAATGACTCTATACATTCGGATCAGGTCAAGCTATACCTACAGCAGTTGAGAGCTTGCAGAAAACAGGATTCGTCATTCTTGCCATCGCTATGGCGATATGCGGTGTGGCGAAGGCTCCGAGGATGCCATTGGGATGCACGTACATTGACGATAATGTTCGTAAATCCAGAGCAGGAATATATCTAGGTGAGATTTATAGAGGAACGCTACAAAAGTTTCCAATTCTTATCAAATTTATCACACGCCCGTTAACTAAGATCTCAATTTGATGAATAGAATCTGCCGATCGAGTATATGCGTAATATTCACTTACACCACATGTATGTAATCAACTACGCAATGAATGGCATATCTAAGTCCGTCACGAACTGGCCGTCCTGTGTACGAATTGTATGACTTTACTCCTTATATTAATACACATTATATTCAATATTCTGAAATTAATTAGAATGGCGAGGCTGCTGCAATATCATCCATTAAATTAAATTCACAATATTCAACAACTTACGTGTATAGTTTTCTGGAAAATTTGATTCTTAGAGGTTCTGGTTCGATGGATATCGACACGGGCAAACGGTAGAGCCTAGCTAGAGATGGCGAAGCAAAGCTAAAAGTGGAGTCATCGATTCAAACACATCGTAGCGTGTTCCAAATGTTATCTTACAAAACCAATGTGATGAAAAATAGTGGTGTTCATGGGCACTTGCGGTGCGGTAGGTTGGTGAGAGTGACCGAGTGAGAGAGAGAGAGAGAGAGAGAGAAATAGAGAGAGATAGGGGGAGGGAGGGAAGGAGGGAGGGAGGGGGAGGGAGGGAGGGGGAGAGAGAGAGAGAGGGGGAGGGAGAGGAGGTGCACGGCGTGGGGTGGAGGAGGGCAAGATGGAAGGAACGAGGAAAGAAGGTAGGGAGGGAGGGTGGATTGAGGGTGGACAGAGGAATGGATAGGTATATCACGCCAACCAGAGATCATGTCGATACCATGCAAATGATTGTGTTGAAATAGTCAATATTTGGCCAAATGGGTATAAGTTGTATACGAATTGTATGTCTTTTATTGAATATTTTGAAAATAATTTCGAGGATGATTTTGACAGTCGAATTAGTTTCAAAATATGCAACAGCTTACCTGTTTAATTAACTTTAATTTGGGTTTCTGGGAATTAAATTTTCAAGGTATATACACTGACTTTTAGACGTTCAGAGCTAGATACCTTACTATGTATTGTGACGTAATTGAACATGACGTCATATAATTGAGTTACAGAACTGATCCCATTATTATGCAATTCAACTGTAAAGTGATACAAAATAGTATGTCAACTTTGTTTCAAAATATTCAGTGACAATCTATCTTGTCCGGGCATGGTACGTCATATATAGTTTATATAGGCGCTTGGTATGTCTAAATGCATATATTGAAGTGTTTTTCTATTTGACAGGTGTATTAGCGTCAATGGGTATTCTTGGACCGGTGCTTGGAAGCCAGCTTGGGGGAGCATTTAACAGAGTATTCGTCACCTTAGAGGGTAATGAATCTTTCCAGTTCTAGCCATGCCCCACCCATCACTACCTAACCTCCACCCACACACCGCCTGTGTTGGGATCGTTCGGTTTCTGAATGAACTCCCTGCCTCTCAATTTCCAGAAAACTGTACAGGTAAGCTGTTACATATTTTGAAACTAATTTGACTGGGTGCTGTTGCTACCTATGCCTATTGCAGCAATAGCAGTCAGTCAAATTACTTTCAAAATATTCAACAGAATGTTTATTAAATGTTAAAGACATACAATTAGTACAACATTTCGGGATATTAAGCGTTAAAGATAGACTAAATCGAGTCACTTAGTGGATGATGACGGCAGATGACGGATGGATAATCTGAAAACGTCCATTGAGGGATCAATTTCTAAGTATACCACTAGCTAAACTCCGCCCACGTGTTCCCCATTTTGAATCGATTTATCACTTTGAACCATACATTCCTAGAGCTTCAATTTCAAGGTACCGATACAGGTAAGCTGTTGAATATTTTGAAACTAATTTGACGGGGAGATGTCGCTACACATCTCAGCCAAAGCTTCCAGTAATATTTATTTCAAAACATTCAACATTCTATGTATCTATAAAATCAAAATAAATTCACGAAAAGACATGTGCATAAGTGAGTGCCGGATGGGTGTCCACAGGGTATGCCCTAAGTTTCATTACATACATCAGACATATATTGATTCTATTACACGCAGGATTGGTTATACTGCTGCTACTACTACTGCTACTACTACTACTACTACTACTACTACTACTACTACTACTACTACTACTACTACTACTACTACTACTACTACTACTACTACTACTACTACTACTACTACTACTACTACTACTACTACTACTACTACTACTACTACTACTACTACTACTACTACTACTACTACTACTACTACTACTACTACTACTACTACTACTACTACTACTACTACTACTGCTACTGCTACTGCTACTGCTACTACCACTACTACTACCACCACTACTACTACTGCTACTACTACTACTGCTACTGCTACTACTACTACTACTACTACTACTACTACTGCTACTGCTACTGCTACTGCTACTACCACTACTACTACCACCACTACTACTACTGCTACTACTGCTACTACTACTACTACTACTACTACTACTACTACTACTGCTACTGCTACTGCTACTACCACTACTACTACCACCACTACTACTACTGCTACTACTGCTACTACTACTACTACTGCTACTACTACTACTACTACTACTACTACTACTACTACTACTACTACTACTACTACTGCTACTGCTACTGCTACTACCACTACTACTACCACCACTACTACTACTGCTACTACTGCTACTACTACTACTACTACTACTACTACTGCTACTACTACTACTACTACTACTACTACTACTACTAGTACTACTACTACTACTACTACTACTACTACTACTACTACTACTACTACTACTACTACTGCTACTGCTACTGCTACTACCACTACTACTACCACCACTACTACTACTGCTACTACTGCTACTACTACTACTACTACTACTACTACTACTACTACTACTACTACTACTACTACTGCTACTGCTACTGCTACTACCACTACTACTACCACCACTACTACTACTGCTACTACTACTACTACTACTACTACTACTACTACTACTACTACTACTGATGCTGCTGGCTGCTGCTGCTGCTGCTACTTCTACCGCTATTGCTATTGCTATTGTTACTGCTGCTGCTACCGCTGCCGCTGCGGCGGCAGCGGCAGCGGCAGTAGCTGGTGGCAGGAGTGGTGGTAGTGGTGGCGGTGGTGGTGGTGGTGATGGTGGTGGTAATTGATTAGGCGTTCAATTCTGTTTCAGATACGCCACTGTCAGTAGATGACCCCAGGTTTGTCGGTGCCTGGTGGCTAGGCTTCGTAATAATCGCTGTGACGTCATTCATCGCTGCCATTCCATTAGCACTGTTTCCTCGGAAAATTCCTAATTCAGTGTCTGACGACTCGTCATCGCCCAGTTCTGAGAAATTCAGAGACTTGGTGAAAGGTATATGACTTAGAGAAATATTACAAAATATATTGTTTTAGATGCTGCCAATATTGATTTTTGTCGTCGCAAATCGATAGCGTATTAGCAATAGTAGATCCAGTATCTCCAGCGACATTTCGTCATCTAATAATCGTAATATCCTGTAGCTGGGTTATAGAAAAGGGATGTTTTAATCCCCATCGTGTGTCAACAGCATATCACAGCGTTCAAAATGTGACCCATTACAATTTACGGTGCCCTATGCTGAGAGAGAGGGTGGATGAAGGGATGGGTTGGGTGCGGTTGGGGCGGTGCAAAAAGATGAGAGAGAGAGAGAACTATGTTTATAAATTTACCTCTGAAATTGTATTTAGCCGGCTTGAATCCCAATTTTTGGTTAGTCAATGTAAATATGTACACCAAGATATTTTTTTGCAAATCTTCAAAAGTACCTTCTGTTGATGCAGATGACGTTCTGGTCGACCATTCCAGTACACGGGTAAGTTGATACAAGGGATGTCAACGTGGCCTTGTTTTTGGAGCATAGCGCTGTCAGGTTTGTCGCGTATTGGAATTGATCCGTTCATATTATTCACAATGATGGAAGGCAATCAGTCATATGACGGCATAATGAACTACGAGATGCATATTTTTCTCATAGTTCAAACTACAATTAATATATTTTCGGCGTAAGACGTCCCATGTGCTAATGAACCTTTCAAGTTTATCCATCAATCATATGACATCTTAATCAACTACGTGACGTGTAGCATGACGCTAGAATCAATGGCGTCATGAATGACGTAGATAAGAGCGTCACGAATGCTAGATTGTTGACAAACTAAGTGTTGACCGTTGTTGTACGAATAGTATACCGGTGCTATCTATTAAACATGCCATAGCCAGCAACAGCAACAAGTCAAATTAGTTTCAAAATATTCAACATACTACCCGTGTAATTCTCTGGAAATTTATTCTCACGAAGTTAAGGGATGGTCGATCACAACAACATAGGCGAAGTGTAGGTATAGCTTAGCTGGAGATTGGTGGGGCATCGCTAAAACTGAATTCCTCCATAATGGTATTCAATGAAACCTGGTCCTAGATCCTCTATCTCTCCCACTGGTGTAATAACTTCGCGAGTTACCAACGTAAGTCGAAGACAATGTATGACACTTGAACGTCTCTGATTGACCTACATTACAGTTGGGAAATAACTTAAAATGTGTGCAAAACAAAGTAAAACGCACAGTTGATTATTTGTAGAGGTTGTTTGATTGACAGCAATCAAAAAAATTAATTACGTCTAAGATATTCAACGGAACATATCTTATATCCTGTTCGAAATTGTTCTGATTAAGATATTCCTTCTTTATTTTTGGAAGTTGTAAATTCGTGTCTTTAAAATCCGCAGTAAAGTCAAGATGCCTCTTTATGATGCGACATGTGTGTCCACGCCAGCGCAGAGAGCTTTGGAATTCGCCATCCACGGAGCCAGCAAATACAAAGCCAGGAGAGGACGTCATTGCATAAATCGGATAATAAACATCAAGAATGGGTCTGAGGAAGCTAAGGATTTCGGTTGAGGACAAGACACAGTGGGCAAAAGCGACGAAGGACTGATCGCAGCAGTCGGATTTTCTATTTCTATAGCCGCAGAATACAGTAATCAGCATGTGTGTCCATAATGCTATATATGTACAACAGCTGGGAAGCTCCAAAGCTATCTTGAACATACTCGCTGCATGCCACAGAAAACACCAGCGGGTCATCACTGATCACACAGTCTAATGCAAAATACAGCCCTCTATAAAGTGTGTATCTCAGAGCCACTAACTGTGAGGGTAGTTCGGTGTTGGTCTACGTTCGGGCATTCTTTTCGAATGCCATGAACTATGCCTGCTTAGAAAGCACTAGACTTTGTTGTCATAGAGGTACCAACAAGTATCAGGAAAGCAAAGGACGCCACGACATCAACTTGCTAAGTGTTTGGAGCAGTCCTCAAAGAGCGTAATGTAGGGCCACTAATGAAGAGAAAGACCCTACACGCAGTGATCAACTCAAGGTCGAAAATGTTGAAGAAAAACTTATGGCAATTGAATGAATTTTTACGTCGTCGTCGTGGTTGTCGTCGTGGTGGTGGTCGTCGTCGTCGTCGTCATCATTATCATCAGCATCACCATCACCATCATCATGATCAAACATGTCAACATTTTTGGCTTGAACACAGTTTTATTTCATTAGATTTCCACAGAAGTGCCTTGCGTTTGCTAAAGAATCCAATCTTTATGATTATCGTGATCTGTGACGGCATCAGCATGTTTACTATAACGGGCAGGATCAGTTTCTTTCCAAAGTACCTAGAGCAGCATTTTAGGACACCAGTCGGACGCAGTAATATGCTATTTGGTAAGTTCGTAAAAAATATGCGTGTGCATATATATCTAACTGGGCCAGCACCTATTTGTTGTGTACAATTTCTAGGTACACCCATAGAAATCGTATATATATAAAATATGTAAGATTTCTATGGATATAGATAGATAATTTATTCGCAATAGGCCATCGGCCCTTGAGTGTACAACATATTATACATGCATGACGGATACCGTATAGCACATAAGATAATATTAGAATATATTTATAACAATATTTCATAGAAAGATTTCGTCCCACGCTTCCATGTTTCTATTTGTTAACCATGTATCAATATCTCCAAGACAGCAAGAGACGAACGATGAGTGAGACCAGGGACATGTTCGTGAACGGGTCACGAACTACACCCGGCACATCCACGTTGGCGAATATGACGTCATAATCTATTATGATGTCATAATGACCCCAAGGCAGCTATACCAGGTGTAGGCTATGACCCCTCCGCGAACACAGTCCCAGGTCGACACGATAATCATCGACCCCTAGAGAAATTCTAGCTAAGAGCTGTGAGCGTGTTGGTGTAGATTTATATACTTTGACCCCTGAATTCTCCGAATATCAATTTCAAGGTACTCTACAGGTAAGCTGTTGAATATTTTGAAACTAATTTGGCTCCCAGTCAAATTAATTTTAAAATATTCAACAGGATTTGTATTAAATTTTTAATTCACAAAATACATACAATTCGTTCACTTGATGACCGTGTCAAGCTTCATGATAGAGTTATAATACGCCATAATGATTATGACGTCATCTCACTAGAGACGTAATTGATTATGACGTAATATGCTTGAATGAACATTCTGTACGCACTGGAAGTCGTTGCAAACTAGAATGCGTACTTGTCATCGTGGGTCGTTATTGTGACCTGCGAGACAAGGACCCGATATACGCCATCAAAATTCATACGCTTCCCACCCGCCCACCCCCGCCCCAACCCCAGCCCACCCCACACCAAACATACTTATCATCATACATTTGTTAAAGGTGCATATTCACACTAAAATGCTTGAAAATAAGAGTTATTCGTTTTATTACATTGAGGTACATAATGTAAGCATACAAAATTGCACAATTTTAACAATTTCAATTTCTACAATGTTGGTGTGAATACGCACCTTTAAATGCTATCGACGTAAATAATACAGATTGCATTCTGACTCACACACATATTCACATGATTTACGCATACTCAATGATGACGTATTTACTCGCCCACATTGCCTAGGGGCGATGATCATTATGAACTATACAATGGGGCATGCTACATAGGGCTCGTATTTGCGACTCACTTGGTTCGTGGAACCTCGAACCCAGGCACCAGGAACCATTGACCACGCGCCAGACACGCCAAAACGGCATTTATGCAAATTGACGAGGCTTGTCGATTGCAATTCTGTGACAATGTTCTGAACCCACAAGCATTCTAAATTGCGTTAACCTTAGAAATATATTTGATCGTAAATCGATTTAGGCTTTAATTACAGTCTATGTTACTCGCAGATGACCGCATACACTAAGAATAAGTTGTAAAATTTAACAGAGAGCCGCCATCTTGAAATTTACGAACCGATAACCTTTGGCAACAACGAACTAAGATCAAAACTCGATCACTGGTTCGACGAAGCAAGTCAGTACATCTTCAACTTCCGGAACGCCAAAACGCATCAATCACGGACTGCGTCAGTCGACCACGAACCAATTCAGTCGCGAGAACAGGCCCACGATACTACATATCCAGAAACACTCGAACAGTTCCATCATCAATCACAATTAATCTTAATTCTGAAATCATAAGATGTTGTGTTTATTGTTATATTGTGTTGCGTTCAGAAAATCAGCAGTGACGCTTTACTGCTGTAACAACAGTAGCATAAAATTGGAAGAAAATAGCAAGCAAATTCGAAATAATAGCTTATGCGCCAAGTAGAATCTTATACCGGTTACCATTTGCTATCAAATGTATAACACTCGTTTAGCGAGATCTCATTTGGAACGAGCTAAAGCTCTTTCCAAATGATATCTTACTAAACTCGTGTGATACATTTATTATGAAATGTCAACTCGTGTGAAATCCTCTATAAATGCGACTTCCTCGCGCCACCTTGTCCACCTATGAATATCCTCTTTTGTTTTCCAGGGGCCACGCTTTTAACAGGCGCTTTAACTGGTTCTTTACTAAGCGGTATCGCAACGTCTTTCTTTAAGTTGACGCTACGGGGATGCGTGTTGGTCCTGTGCTTCGCTGAGACAACGAGCGCTATTATTCTCTTATCCGGCATAGCGGTACCATGTGAGCAAACAGTCTTGCACGGGTAAGGCATTATGCTCTGCAACGCTTGTTTAGCCTAGCACCTGTCTTAGGACGAAGTAGCGGCTGCTGCTGCTGCTGCTGCTAAAATTATCAAAAAACCAGTAGCCCTACTCGATATGCAACTATGGTTATTGAATGAATGCATTTTGTCAATTAAACAAGAATTTCGCCTAAAATCAAAGCCATGATGAACGCATTTTAAAAATGTATGCCAAATACCCATTTCCTGCATAAATTAGTATAAATTGCTGGCGTTGTCGTTATGTTCGACAAAAATAAATATCTATCACATAAACAACATTTTCAGCATGTTTAATATGTTTCGGATGGAAATAGGTGGCATAGTAAACCGCATATGAATCACATTTGCTGTTGAACAAACGATAGTATATTCTACATAGTGCATACGGTGTAGTAGTACAGTGTATGCAACCATTAATAACATTGTATTAATTTAAAATCAGATCTATTGCGGCAGCGTGACTGCTTAGATAACAAGGAGATAACCGAACCAGCCATTCCGGGTTTAAATTTTCGAAAAATAGTCTTCTCTTTGCCTGTAATTGGACATTCAATAAGGAAATATTTATATTTTTTAACTAAATTTCGCCATTAATGATTAAATGGTGTATATTTTCTTAAATTCTTAATGGTTGCTAATAACACCAAGATAAACCGAATGAATAGCAAAATAAAGCTCTCATATTTTATACTATCTCTCAACGGCAGTTTATCAAATGCGTCAGAGCCTCTTAGCATTCTGTCTGGGAAAGGAAATTGGACATGTGATACGAGTTGCCACTGCAGTGAACAGGACTATCTTCCTTCATGCGGCTCAGACGGACGGACGTACTTCTCCCCGTGCCATGCTGGGTGTAGCTCACAGATAACGCACGGGGTACGTTTATACAGTTATAGTGCAATACGAGCACACGCGTGTAGAACTCTGAAACGTTAGCATCTCTATAGAAGTATCCGAGCTGTCAACCGATATGATAATCAGTTACGTCACTGGTTAGCTGACGTCACAAACAAATTGATGTATAATTCCGTGATGAAATTCGAAAAGACTGTCAAGAATGTGTGCGAATTGTACGGGGTTTTTTGATGAATTTACACATAAACGTCATATTGTACATTATGAAATGAATTTGACTGGGCGATGGCGGCAACAACCCATTTAAATTCGTTTCAAAATGCTCAACAGTGTACCCACACAGTTACCTTGAAATTTAGATTCTGGGAATTCAGGTTTCAAAGTTTCAAATCGATTCCGCCGCCCATAAAAATGTGTGTGGGGGAGGGTGGGTGGGGTGGGATGGGAGGGGCGTGTGGGGTGGGGTGGGGGTGTGGGGGGAGGGAGTTCTTAGCACAGCTAATACATGGATTATTTTCATAAAGTCATAGCAGAATGTTCTAAGGAAAACTTATGCTAAAACTTATGCTAAATGCTACTTTTTATTTGTATGACATACACTACGAAATAAGCGGTGAAAAACAATTTGAAGATGCACAAAACAAGAATTCTAATTTTACATTTTTCAATTTCGGCAGTCGTCTGGCAGACACGGCAAGCGATCTCACCGCAATTTGCCGTCGTAGCAACCGTATTTCAGTTTGGTCTTTGTATAGTGTTTCTGGTGAATGCGATTGCAGACTTATAGTATTACTAAAGAAAGTCATTTAACACAAATTCCTTTTCGAAAAAGGCGTCTGCCAAATCCGGCAGATTTCGCCCGTTTTCATTGAAATTATGGCAAGGGAGATAAATATTGTCTTAAAAGAGATCAATTATACGAATGAATAGCGTGATTACGTCCCATATACGTTATAATTTTTCTATTGGAAATCGATCGTTATGTTGGCGGTAGGCTGCCAGATACTGAGCCAAAGCTGTTTTTGTCATTAACTGAGACCCTCTCAGGTGGATCGCTGTGTATTTTATTAAATAATGGCGTATATGTGATATAGATATGCGATGTTATATAACGACGACGAGGACGACGATAATAGTGTTGATGATGATGATGATGATTATGATGATGATGATGATGCCGATGATGATGTAACAATAACGATGAAAGGTAGTGATAATAATGAAATAATTACAATTGTAATATGTAATACTGTCATAGTGTCTGCCACATTCTTATATTATGTAACTTACTGGCAAGTGCCGAATGAGTATGCTGTGAAATACACTATCCATCTATATCATCACTACGTTCCTCACAGCGAGTCCGGGTACAGCCACTTTGATGATATGGTCACATAACAATGTCACTGACGATTTGCCCAGTAGCCAATTAGCCAAATCCTAGTAAATTTCAAATTTGAATAATGAAAATCAGGATTGGCTAAATATAGACCCAAGGCTATTGAAAAAAATTAAATTATTGTCTAAAATTATCTAATATATATTGATTAGAATTCGTTACAC
Source organism: Chaetoderma sp. LZ-2023a (assembly GCA_034401795.1). Lineage (NCBI taxonomy): Eukaryota > Metazoa > Mollusca > Caudofoveata > Chaetodermatida > Chaetodermatidae > Chaetoderma > Chaetoderma sp. LZ-2023a. Next base: position 51,745,100 of record CM067375.1, read on the forward strand.
GAAGAACATCTTAAGATCAACAATAGTAATGTAATGGTTTTTTATTCTGATACTAGAAAAACTTCAGAAATAAATCTTAACATATGATGATTCCATTCCATGTAAATTAATATAATTTTTAAAGTTGCGAAATTGAAATAGAGGCCAGGGCAAAGTTAGCATATCCTGGTAAAGCAGGTTATTGGAATGTCACTGGGCCAATGTTGGCTAGCATTGCCCAGGTATTGCGACAGTACCGGTCCAATAAACCGCGTTATCAGCCTCCACTAGCCAGGACATATTGGTGTGTTTCAGTATTTTGCCAATTGCTCGTGTATTACTGACTCGCTAGAGCAGACAGTAAAGCCAGGGATGTGTGAGAGTGAATGCTGGACATTGACCATCTACTTGGTGATGGCGTTTATCACGGCGGTCGTGTCTAGCATGGCTGCAGTTCCATCAATGATGACTAAACTCAGGTGTGTAGATCATTGTAATTTATCACATTATTAACTATATAATCCATGGGGTAACATTAAATGTGCATAATCACCCCAGAATGCGTGAAAATAAAATTGTTTAAAGTGTGTATGTACCTTTAGAGGCGCAATGTGTGTACCGCAATGTAAGAAAATGAAACAAATCTTAACATATGATGATTTCATTCCGCACAAATTATTATAATTATTTTAATTGCCAAATTCAATTAGAGACTCGTGTGTCTAATTCAATTTCAAACTTAAATAATTATATTAATTTATATATAATGAAATCATTATATGTTAAGATTTATTTCGTTTCATTACATCTAGGCGCATAATTTAAGCCTCTAAAAGTGTATAGTTTTGATAATTTTATTTAGAAGCTTTCTAGTGTGACTATGCCCGTCCAGTGTATATATTCTTCCGCCTACACCGACCGGTCTGTTCAGAGATCGATCGATCCCAACACGCGCGATCTGTGGGTGGAGCTTAGATAGAGATTGGCGAGGCATAGCTAAAACCGGAAACGCCCATTAAGCCGTCCAGACACAAATAACAGATTTCAGATTTTTTATTTACACGCAGGCCACATAATGGCATATGGGGAATATGAATTTACAGAAATTATAAATGTTATGGCGATCAGACATTATATATCAATTCATAATTACATATTTGGGTATTTATCTAGTTATATAACCACTGTTTGTGCTTTCGGTAGTAGTAGTAGTAGTAGTAGCAGCAGCAGCAGCAGTAGTAGTAGTAGTAGTAGTAGTAGTAGTAGTAGTAGTAGTAGTAGTAGTAACTTAGAATTATTATGAAAGTTACAGTTATTATTTACACGTACTTCATGATTAGTAATGACAGAATTATTACTGTTATTGTACCGCCATCTCAATAACAAAGTACTAAAATTATAGTGGTCATATTGTGGGGGTCATCAGGATTTAGATTATAATAAATATATAATAACTGATTATAAAAAATGTCAGATTGGTATTCTTAGAAATGTGTTATTGCAGTACATAATGTAGTCATTTTTTTAAACTAAAATACAGAACAACCTTATTTTCAACGATAGACAATTATATCCATTCATATCGCGACAGAGACTATTTTGGGTATTCACCACCGGAGTGACTTGCTCGATAACCGAACCAGTCATTGCTGTGTTAAATCTATAAAACAGCCTCTCATCGTGTTACTATATAATTTTTCTACAATTAGGTTTCTTGTTATTGTTTCTTGGATAGCCACAGTGTGGGGCAACAAACTGGTTGTTAAGGCAGGTGGTTGTTTGCATTATGTGATTTTAGCGTCGGCTAAAATGTGACGTGTTTTTTATGACATCAGATACTTGGGTAACAGACGGGTCAGTTCTTAGTTGGTTTAAGGGAAATCTTTAAGAGGACCACATTATAACGTTACACTATAACGTTAGCTGACAGCTAACGCATTTCTATTATGACATCAGATACTTGGGTAACATAGGGTCCGTTCTTAGTTGGTTTAAGGGAAATCTTTAAGAAGACCCCATTATAACGTTACACTATAACGTTAGCCGACAGCTGACGCATTTCTATTATGACATCAGGTACTTGGGTTACATATGGTCGGTTCTTAGCTAGCTTAGGGGAGATCTTGAATAACCAGTGTGGGACACCAAGCGGGTTACTAGGGCAGTTGCCTGCTTACGTTGTATGGTTGTAACGTCAGATAAAAAGTGACACATGATATCAGGTACTTGAGTAACAGATCGGATCTAATCGTAGGTAGTTTATGGGGAATCTTGTGCACCCACCCAGTGGAACGCGTTCACTAATGCGGTCAGTTTGTTCCATTTGGGTTCGAAAGCATGTGGTCCGACTCGAGCACTAGTCTGAATGGAGCGACATCTAGCGGTAGAGTAGTTTTCTAGACATGGTTGACTACTATGTTTAAACCTTACTATTATTAATATTGTTGTTATTGTTGCTGTTGTTGCTGTCGCTGCTATAGTTATTGTTGTTGTCGTTGTTGTTGTCGTCGTCGCCGTTGTCGTTTTCGTTGTCGTTGTTGTTGGTGTTGTTGCTGGTGGTGGTGCTGGTGGTGGTGGTGGTGGCGGTGGTACTTTGCAATTCTCGTCGATGTTTTGTTGTTAATCTGCGAGTCCATTGTGTATAGGGTTAATCAACGTTGGAAGTGCCTATTAATTTCTTCGATCATACGGCAGATCTTTATTAGTATTTTCTTGTTCTTCGTTGAAAGCAGTTGGTGAAATTTCGAAAAATTTGGTCTTTTATAACAGTGTCTTGGGAACATTTCTATACGTTTATCGCTAAAGAATTCGCAGATGAATAGGTAATGAAATTCATCTCCTATTTCATTCAGGGTGCATAGTGGACAGATTCTTTCCTCCCGGGGTATGCCTTCCCACCGCCCCGTTTCTATTGTTAGCTGATGATTGCTTGTTCTAAATCTCGTGAATAAGATTCTGTTACGGTCATTTAAGTTCATGAGATAATTTTCCATTTCCCAATTTATTTTAAAAGAGTGGTAGATTTTTCCCTACGAAGATACGCCCATCTGTGATTGCCATGTTTGGATCTATTGGTCATCAAGATTTTTGTTTATTCTTATTTTTGTTTCATTGAAGTTTTGTATTGTTTGGTTCGTCCAGAGATAGCTATGCCCCGTGCTATCTGAAATATTTTTTATAGAGTATAGCCATTTGTAGTATGTTCCGTTCTGATTGTGGTCTAATAGAATATGTTTGTATATTTTGCAAGCGAGTTTGGTTTGCTTACCTGAGATGAGCCTAAGCCAGTATGTTATCATGCGTTTTCTTATTACAATTTTGATTGGGGTTTCTCCTAACTCGCCGTATATCATATACTTTAACACTAGTTAAAGGTGCACATTCACACCAGAACGCTTGAAAATTAAATTATCTAAATTGTATACTTTTAGAAGCATAACTTGCGTACCTCGATATAATGAAATGGAATACATCCTGGCATATGACGATTTCATCACGTATAAATTATTATAATTCTTTTAGTTGTGAAGTTGAATTAGAGCCCGCCAGCTAGATCTACCAATGGATTGCTATTTAAAACTATACAGAAAACCATTGAACCAATCCTTATTTATGGTAGTGAAGTGTTAGGCATTGAAAACTGCGCAATCCTAGACAATATAAAACTATCCTTCCTAAGGTTTCTATTAAATCTAAAACGCAGTACACCATCTTACATGCTTTACGTGTAGGTGGGGGAAATGCCGCTAAAAGTACTCATAAAACAACGCATGATTAATTACGGGGTCAAATTAATTACTGGGAAGCAAACCAAAATAGCAGCAAAAATCTACGCACACACACTAAACGACTACAAACAAAACAACACACAGCACAAGTGCTTAAACAGTATCCAAACTATACTAGAGGAAACGTGTATGGGATATCTGTGGGAAAGACAAATAATACCGCAGGGGATGAACATAAAAAAGAATCATAAAACAAAATCTTGAAGACCAATTTAGACAAAACTGGATAGGGGAAATGACAGAATCGTGGAAAGGGAAAACGTATAACTCATTTAAACAAACCGTGGAAATGGAAACATACCTAGAAAATCTCTCAGACAAGAACAGAATCACTCTAACAAAATTTCGAATGGGCAACCATTACCTACCTATCGAATAAAGGCCAATGGGGAGGAATCCCAAGGGAAGAACGAACCTGCTAGTTGTGCGACAAGAATGACATAGGGGATGAATTCCACTACGTCCTCGTATGCGATAATTTTTCTACTGAAAGGAGAATCTACTTACCAAGATACTATTAAACTCGGCCAAACTATTCAAATTTGTTTATTTATTCTCAACGAAAAATCGAAAATTCCTCACGAAATTATGTGCCTTTATTCGACTCATCACTAAACAATTCCAGGCAACATGAACGATACCACGTACCACATTATATGAGTCCACCTCCTCATTAACCCTTCAACCCTTGAATTCTTGAATTTCTCATAGAAAATGTCCATTTGCAGAACAGGAGAGGACTGTTCGTGGGGATTTACCACTGGATTTACTGGCTCGATTATCGAGCCAGTCGTTCCCGTGGTAAGTTTTCAGGAATAGGCTTCTCTTGGTCTGCAAATGAACATTTCTCAAGACTACTGCAGAAGCCGGTTTTGGCTGATATGAGTGTCAACTGGTTACGGTCATAGACTTTGCCGTACCATTTCAATTGCGGCAAACCGGTCTCGCTCCTCATTTCTCATTATTTTCTGTTTCTGTTTTGGAAACGAGGAGAGAAGACACAGGGCGCGAGTGCACAATGAACACGCGCACACCAACGCACTCTGACACGCAAGACAGTTACGCGTGCATAGTAACCGGAAACAAAGACAAGCAGCAGCAGCAGCAGCAACAACAACAACAACAACAACAACAGTGCATCAGCATCAACATCAGCATCAACAACAACAACAACAACATCATCATCAACAACAACATTCCCACCACTATCATTGCCTCCACGATGACGAATATGACAACAACGGGGAAGGCTGTTTATTATATTCCAATAATAATAATAATAATAGTAATAATAATAATAATAATAATAATAATAATAATAATAATAATAATAATAATTAATATCTACTTCTCTAGCGCCACAAATATGTAACAACGTAAACAGACCCCACATGTCACCTTGTGACCTAGGCGTATTAAATAAATGAAAAATGAAATAATTAGCCGATATATCGCTTTGCATTCACACTGCCAGAAGATTGCCCTGGACTGGACGGTGGTGGGCCTGGTGGAGAGCGAGATACAATGCTGGCCATAGCTCTACCTGCTAGACAGTGAGAGAAAAAGCTGACGGCAACGCTACCTTGCATATTTTGAGGGAATAGGTTGCGTTCACCTAGGCCGTGTTCTCCCTGGAGAGTTAACGGGGAAATTTGAGAGCACGGCCATAGGGAAGCAATAGCGATATATTGGAAGATAAACCGTCGATGATGTGGGATTAAATTTCGAAATAGATGCCGTATTTATTCCGGTACAAGATCCAGTCCAATGAGAACGCTAGCCGATATACCTGGTAGTTACTGAAATAGTAGCTGTATGAGAACACGGCCTAATTCAATTTCACGAGTTAAACCATTATATTAATTTAAAGGTTATGAAATCATCATATCTTAGTATTTATTTCGTTTCATTACATCTATGCACATAATCTAAGCATCTAAATGTATACAAGTTTAACAATTTAATTTTCAAGCATTCTTGTGTGAATATGCACCTTTAAACGAATTATAAGAAAGCTGCAAGGTGGCCGTGAAAAGACAAAATACTGGCTTATCTGATTAAGTAGGATGTCAAACTCATTGTAATTTCATTTAACATTTGTCAGACTCCTGCATATTCGCAGCAGAATGGTTCAGAATAAGATTGTTAAACTTATATACATTTAGAGTATTAAATTATGTGCCTAGATGTAATGAAACTAAATAAATAATAGCATATGATGATTTCATTACGTATAAATTAATAAAAAGTGTTACGTTGTCAAATTGAATTAGAGGCACGAGTTCCTAATTCAAATTCACAACTAAACCTGCGAAATGTATTTATATGGAATGAAATCATCATACGTTAAGTTTTATTTCGTTTCATTACATTGAGGTACACAACTTAAATCCGTGTTCTCATTGGAGAGTTAATCGGGAATAACGTCATAGCTCAGTATTGCGCTATGCCGGTTAAGGCTCTAGTGAGAACTAAGACTCTAAGAATTTTATTTTCAAGCATTTTGGTGTGAATATGCACCTTTAATAATAAATTCGGCTTTGGAGCCGAATCGTATGCTTCTATGATAAATTTTCTGTAAAATGGCAACTTGTTTCTGACACTCTATACGTCACACAAGTGCCACCTTTGTGTACTTTACTGATTAGAATGTGTCCATTGATGGTGTCCTTGCTTGCACAGTTGCTACTCGTATTGCATATAGTAACACATTAATGCGTGAAGTGGCAGTGTCTCAATGGAGGACCATAGATTATCCATCATTCATATGACTGCATATACAATTCACCTTTCCACAGTATCCATCCATCATCTGACCTCGTATTACGTCACAATCAGCCCAGCGCGTGTATGATGACGTCACAATTATTATGCCACAAAGGGTTCCATATAGACCAAATTGCAAACAGTCCGACGCGTTGTCTTTGTAATTGTTTGCCATTCAATAAACATGCTGTGGAATGTTTTGAAACTAATTTGACTGGGCGCTGTTGCTGCCATAGGCAGCAACAGCACCCAGTCAATTTAGTTTCAAACTATTCAACAGCTTACCTGTATAGTTTTCTTGAAATCGATAGTCAGGGAGTTCAGAGATCGATCGATCCCAACACAAGCAAGGTGTGGGTGGAGCTTAGCTAGACATGGGATGGGCCATTACGTAACGTGTAGGTTGCCGTCAAATCGATGACGTCGTGAATGGTGTAGATAAGAACGTAGCGAATGCATAATTGGTGACGGTCTAAGCCGTGTTGTGCGAATTGTATGTCTTTCCTATTTAATAAACATTCTGGCGAATATTTCGCAACTAATTTGACTGGACATTTTTGCTGCCATATGCAGACAGCAGCACCCAGTCAGAGCAGGTTCAAAATATTCAACAGCTTGCCTGTATAGTTTTCTGTGCATTTTAGTCAGGGAGTTCAGGAATCAATCGATCCCAACAGGGAATGTGGACGGATATTAGCTTTAAATGGGCGGGGCCTGGCTAAAAATGGCTCCTCCATTCTCAGATGTCTACAGAGAAAGTGCTGGAAAACAACCCATGCTCTCTTAGGCCATTGTAAATAAGGCCTTGTTTATGCTCCGGAAGGATTACTGATTAAAGACAGATATTCACACAATGGACGAATTCGATCTGTTAGTCAAGCATATGACGTCATGATCAATTACGTCTCGTGGAGACTGATGCCGCAATCAAATTGCGTAATGAATGACGTAACTAGATCAGCCATTAGCATTCACAAGTGTAGTCCTTCGAGTGTACGAATTTCATGTATTTAGTATTTAATAAGCATTCTTTTTATTATTTTGAAACTAATTTGACTGGTCGCTGTTGCTGCCAAATTAGTTTCAAAATATGTAACATGTTATCTTTTTGGTTACCTTGAAATGGAATTCTGGAAATTTCTCATTTGCGGTATATGCATCGACCTCAACACGCGCAAATCATGGGCGGAACTTGGCTAGAAATCGGCAGAGCTTAGCTAGAAATGGGCGGAGCGTATCTAAAAATGAACACCCTTCAGTTACAGCTGGGTAAAGCTAGCAGGCTTTAACATGAATATGCACCATTCTAATCTTGCCTTTTCAGATTATGCTAAGTGTGTAATAGAAATACTGGAAGAAATGTACGTATTAATTAAATAAACCTCATAACTATGTAATAACATGTATTTATCTCACATTTTAAACTGTTTTCAGAAGCGTGGATGAGTCAGACAGAAGTCTCGGTATCGGCATGTCAGCAGTCGTGTCATCTTTATTAGGTAATAGGCAGGGAATCATTTTAGTTTTGTATCATATCGACGGTGAAAGATATTCAGGCTTTAGTAGCTAAATGTTGTTACTCTGTTGTTAAAAGGCTCTGTGCTTGGTCCTTTGTTATTCTTAGTTTTTATTAATGACATGCCCAGCGATATAATTCACAATATTATACTTTTTGCTGATGACACGTGCCTATATGTAATGTCAGATGATCTAAAAGAACACACTGCCATACTCGAATATGATCTACTGACCATGACGCATTGGGCAAACATGTGGCTCGTCGAGTATAATGCCTCGAAAACTACATCTCTATTTTGTCCCTGCGCAACGAGCCCACATCCTTTTCAATCAACTTCAAAGATTCTGAAATTCTACCGTCAACTGATCATAAACACCTCGGCATTACCTTTAATAACAAAGGGAATTGGCTTAACCATGTGAGTAATCTCATAGCAAACGCTCAACACAAACTCTCCTTACTTAATGGTCTAAAATATATTCTAAACCGTAAATGTCTCGAGATCATGTACACAACATTTATTAGACCATCTTTAGAATATGCAGATGTTGTGTGGGATAATATTCCACAATATCTTGTAATTCGGTTAGAGGATATCCAAAAAGATGGTCTCAGAATGGTATGTGCAATGACACGTAGTGCGAGCACTGAAGACCTGTACTTAGAAACAGGCATCGAAACCTTGTCAAGTAGACGTGGATTTCATAGATTATCTATGCTATTTAAAATTATTAACGGGATGGCATGTCACTCCTCTAGAATTTAAAAGCAAACTCAAGGCTATGTCACCCATACGACAACCCCCTGAGTGGTATTACGTAGGCCCGACGTTTGCCAACATAATGCTATGCAGGCTCCGAAACGGTTGTAGTTCTTTAAACCAACATCTATTTGACAACTTTTTGTCAGAATCTGCCAGTTGTTCTTGTGGGCACATTGAAGAATCTACAAACCACTACCTCTTACATTGTGCCCTTTTTAACGAGCAAAGAGTCGTTTTCCAAAATCAGCTTGCCTTGAACGATATTTCTCTTGCTAATCTTACGGTCAGGTCAACCAGCTTCTATACGGGACTTACACTGCCAACTTGGAAATGAACAAACTGATCTGTAATACGGTATGTCAACACATAATTAACACCAACCGCTTTCAGTAGCTTCCCGTTCGTGAACTTATAGTTTAAGGGGTAAAAGGACAGCAGCCCAACACGTACAGGTCGGGGCGAAGGCAGCACCTAGAGCTCACCTCTGCTATTCTTCCATTTGATCATATTCCTCGCTCTCTTTATCTCTCACCCTCTCTCCCCTCCTTTCCCCCTCTCTCTCTTTCTCGGTCTTTCTTCCTACTCTCCCCCACCTCACACTCAACATCCACACACGTATGCACACTAATAGACTACAATTGATTAAACTATTATGATTTGCCGCCATTTTGTTGTAAAAAATCTGTATGTGTATGGGAGACACGGGCATAAGACTCTATGTCGTATCGTGCTTCCATCTGAACAAAATAAATCACGTTTAAACCAAATGTTGTTACATTTCTACAGTCTATGATGGCTGTCATGGTTTACTGTTCAACCAATCAGAAAAAACCTAGCGCGTCTGCCTTGGTCATAGGCCACGTTCGCACTGGAGCCTACTGAAGCATGGCGTTATTCCTGAGTAACTCTCCAGTAAGAACGCGGCCATAGAGTTGTCAGCTATAGAATTAAGAGGAGGCGGTGGATCAGGCGGTAACGAGCCGAGCTGTGAAACCGGCGACCCCGGGATGGCGGATCTGTTCGACCAACTGAAGATCGATGGAAACATAAGCAATCTCCTTCACTCCTCTGCGCCTCTCTTCACCCAGGAGTATAAATGGGTACCAGTCAAATGCTGGGGCAGTTACCAACAGTAGAGTGAAATAAAACCAACCTAGAATGGCGTGAATGGGACCTGAAACCTTAATATTTTGACGCCAATCAAACCAATAACTTCTGTCAGCTATAGAGTGAATGGGACTTGTTTAACAGGGACCCGAACAACGAAAAAGAAAATGGCAGCTATAGTTTTGGAAAAGTGGTATAAATGCAATCATACAGGTAAGCTGTTGAATATTTTGAAACTAATTTGACTGGAAGTTGGTGCTGCCATAGGCAGTAACAACTTCCAGTTAAATTAGGCTTGAGGAGATAAAATTGTGCCGATCACTGTTCAACATTTACACGGCATTACAAAGTATAGATAAATGTGATACAGATAAGAGAATATGACAGGATATGACTGCCATGGAATCTATACACCATAAACTATCGGGTCGATACAGCATTTGAGATGAGATTAGCATCCCTTTAATGCATGCCAATAGGTACTATCAATTGAGACAACGCGCACACTAGTCTTCATAAGCTGCATACAGTACAGCTCATACATAATTTAACATTGGATTAGACAGCGATGTCTTCCAATCATATTGTGTTCAACACATTCAGCGGTAAGTGTTATTCTATTTTGGAAACATGTTCAGTTATTTATGAACTGTGCTGTAATTTGACGTCTATTCTGTCGTTTTCCAGGCTTTTTCCTGGGGCCAATCGTTTTCGGTGCGTTGATAGACAGCTGTTGCGTGCTTTGGAGTGGATCTGGAAGAGGACACGCTGAGGATAGGGGTTACTGCGCGCTCTATGACAACTCTGATATTAGGGTGAAGAGTCACGTGTTCACCGGTGGTGTCAGGGCGGCCATTTTGTTTCTGTACGTTGCAGCTTTTGTCATTGTGCATCGAGCGGAGCGATACAAACACATCATATCGCAACAAAAGCATGCTTACATCGCTGAGAGAGAGAAACACCGACAGAACATTGTGAATCCACGTGCCGATTCTCAGAGCGTATCGTATAAACTAACGAATTCTAAAGAAACTGAGACTAGTTGATACAAATAGAAATATTACTTTTGAAAATAATGACAACCAGTACATGCGTGACGATAATGATCGGTAACCCAGATAACGCATCTTACTGGGCCGATTCTAGGCCAATCCCGTGATGATACTTGCAGTATCGGTCCGGTGTCGGCCCAGCATCGGCCCAGTAAGATGCATTATCAGGGAAGGGTCATGGGTAATGGACTTTTCCAATTTTAGCTATGCCCCGCCCATCCCTAGTTACGCGCTACCCACGCGTTGCTCGTGTTGGGATCAATTGATCCCTACAATCTCTGAATCTCTATTTCCAGACCCATATACAGGTTTAACCTTAGTGCTGTTGCTGCCTATGACAGCAACAGCGCCCAGTCAGATTAATTTCAAAATATTCGACAGACTGTTTACATACAATTCGTACAACGTGTGAGCCTATTACGCGTTTAAGACGGATTAAATTCAGTCATTTATAGTGTAACCAGTTATGACGTCATCCTACAGGTCACGTACTCGATTATGATGTCATATGATGTATGGATACGCTGGAACGGTCCATTGGTCGGGTTCGGGTAACAGTCACCAAATCAACATTAGCAACTGTTTGCAGATTCAGATTCAGATTCAGATTATTTTATTTACACCCCCAAGGCCACATAATGGCATATTGGGAATATGAATTTACAGAAATTATAAATGTTATGGCGATCAGACATTATATATCAATTCATAATTACATATTTTGGTATTGATCTAGTTATATAACCACTGTTTGTGCTTTCGGTAGGAGCAGTAGTAGTAGTAGTAGTAGTAGTAGTAGTAGTAGTAGTAGTAGTAGTAGTGGTAGTGGTAGTAGTAGTAGTAGTAGTAGTAGTAGTAGTAGTAGTAGTAGTAGTAGTAGTAGTAGCAGCAGCAGCAGCAGCAATAGCAGTAGCAGTAGCAGCAGCAGCAGCAGCAGCAGCAGCAGCAGCAGCAGTAGTAGTAGTAGTAACTTAGAATTATTATGAAAGTTACAGTTATTATTTACACGTACTTCATAATTAGTAATGACAGAATTATTACTGTTATTGTACCGCCATCTCAATAACAAAGTACTAAAATTATAGTGGTCATATTGTGGGGGTCATCAGGATTTAGATTATAATAAATATATAATAACTGATTATAAAAAATGTCAGATTGGTATTCTTAGAAATGGGATATTGCTGTACATAAGGTAGTCATTTTTTAAACTAAAATACAGAACAACCTTATTTTCAACAATAGACAGTTATATTCATTCATATCGCGACAGAGACTATTTTGGGTATTCACCACCGGAGTGACTTGCTCGATAACCGAACCAGTCATTGCTGTGTTAAATCTACAAAACCGCCTCTCATCGTGTTACTCTATAGTTTTTCTACAATTAGGTTTCCTGTTATTGTTTCTTGGATAGCCACAGTGTGGGCGTCGGCTAAAATGTGACGTGTTTTTTATGACATCAGATACTTTGGTAACAGTTTTAGTTTAAGGGAAATCTTTAAGAGGACCACATTATAACGTTACACTATAACGTTAGCTGACAGCTAACGCATTTCTATTATGACATCAGATACTTGGGTAACATAGGGTCAGTTCTTAGTTGGTTTAAGGGAAATCTTTAAGAAGACCACATTATAACGTTACACTATAACTTTAGCCGACAGCTGACGCACTTCTATTATGACATCAGATACTTGGGTTACATAGGGTCGGTTCTTGGCTAGCTTAGGGGAGATCTTGAATAACCAGTGTGGGACACCAAGCGGGTTACTAGGGCAGTTGCCTGCTTACGTTGTATGATTGTAACGTCATATAAAAAGTGACACATTTTTATTATGACATCAGGTACTTGAGTAAGAGATCGGATCGAATCTTAGGTAGTTTATGGGGAATCTTGTGCACCCACCCAGTGGAACCTGTTCACTAATGCGGTCAGTTTGTTACATTTGGGTCCAAAAGCGGGTGGTCTGACTCGAGCACTAGTCTGAATGGAGCGACATCTAGCGGTAGAGTAGTTTTCTAGACATGGTTGACTACTATGTTTAAACCTTACTATTATTAATATTGTTGTTATTGTTGCTGTTGTTGCTGTCGCTGCTATAGTTATTGTTGTTGTCGTTGTTGTTGTCGTCGTCGCCGTTGTCGTTTTCGTTGTCGTTGTTGTTGGTGTTGTTGCTGGTGGTGGTGCTGGTGGTGGTGGTGGTGGCGGTGGTACTTTGCAATTCTTGTAAATGTTGTGTTGTTAATCTGCGAGTCCATTGTGTATAGGGTTAATCAACCTTGGAAGTGCCTATTAATTTCTTCTATCATACGGCAGATCTTTATTAGTAATTTCTTGTTCTTCGTTGAAAGCAGTTGGTGAAATTTCGGAAAATTTGGTATTTTATAATAGTGTCTTGGGAAGATTTCTTTACGTTTACCGCTAAAGAATTCGCAGATGAATAGGTAACGAAATTCATCTCCTATTTCATCCAGGGTGCATAGGGGACAGATTCTTTCTTCCCGGAGTATGCCCTCCCACCGCCCCGTTTCTATTGGTAGCCGATGAGTGCTTGTTCTAAATCTCGTGAATAAGAGTCTGTTACGGTCATTTAAGTTCATGAGATAATTTTCCATTTCCCAATTTATTTTAAAAGAGTGGTAGATTTTTCCCTTCCAAGATACGCCAATCTCTGATTGCCATGTTTGGATATATTGGTCATCAAGATTTTTGTTTATTCTTATTTTTGTTTCATTGAAGTTGTGTATTGTTTGGTTCGTCCAGAGATAGCTATGCCCCGTGCTATCTAAGATATTTTTTATAGAGTCTAGCCATTTGTAGTATGTTCCGTTCTGATTGTGGTCTAATAGAATATGTTTGTATATTTTGCAAGCGAGTTTGGTTTGCTTACCTGAGATGAGCCTAAGCCAGTATGTTATCATGCGTTTTCTTATTACAATTTTGATTGGGGTTTCTCCTAACTCGCCGTATATCATATACTTTGGGGTGCTATTTTTTATTTTTAGGATGTACCGGAAAAATCTAAATTTGCTTTCTCTAATAGGTTACAGTTTTCTATTCCGATGACTTCGCACCCGTATAGTAGGATTGGCTCAATTATTTGGTGGTACAATTTAATATGACAATCCGTTGTTAGGTCCAGCTCCCTGGCTCGGCGATGTAGTGCAAATGTAGCTTTGCGAGCTTGTTCGGAAATATTTTTCTCCGCTAAAAGGAGGGTGCTATTATATGAAAAAAATATTCCAAGATATTTGTAGCTATCTACTATTTCAAGCTCTATTAATTTAAGACGAAAATGTAGTTTTTCATAGAATCATTTTGTACTGCCAAAGACCATGACCTTTGTTTTGTCTATATTAATTTTGAGTTTCCATACGTCGCAGTATTCATCAAAAGAATTGAGCGTTTCCTGTAGGTCGCGTGAACTATTTGCTAGTACAGCAGTGTCATCAGCATAAAGAAGGATTAGTAGATTCAGTAAATTATTTATTTCTTCTTCTTCGCTATAGAGTTCTATTTGCTTACTGTTTCGGTTCTGAAGAAAGTTTTCTAAGTCATTAAGGTATATTGCATATAGAATAGGTGAGAGATTTTCTCCCTGTCGCACTCCTCTGATACATGCGAAGGGCTGTGACACTGCATTATTGAACTTAACTGCTGATTTTATGTTGTTGTACATGCTTTTAATTACGTTAACAATCTTGCCAGAGATACTATGCTGTCTAAGTTTATACCAAAGTCCATCGCGCCAAACCGAGTCGAAAGCTTTTTCAAAATCTACAAAGCAGCAAAATAGTTTTTTCTTTCTGCTTTTAAATATTTCTATTAATGTATAGAGTGTAAAGATGTGGTCAGTAGTGGAATAGCCATTTCTAAAGCATGCCTGATTTTCAAACAGTTTGTCAGAGTTTTCGAGGAATTTATTTATTCGACTACTCAATATAGATGTAAACAGTGTTCCCAAACAGCTAAGTAACGTAATTGGTCTGTAGTTTTTGGGGGCGTTCGGATCGCCTTTTCGTTTGTATATGGGGATAATGGTGCCTTCAGTCCAGGAATCTGGTATTATCGCAGAGTCTAGGACTAAGTTAAAGAGAGATTTGTATACGTCTAGCATAATATGATCTGTTGATTTTATGTATTCATTTAATATTCCGTCTGGTCCTGCAGCTTTGTTTGTTTTGAGTAGTTTCATGGATTTCAGTATTTCTTCACATGTGATAGGGGAATTTAATATGTTGTTTTCTGGTGACGTGTCTGTTGGTTCATCATTTACCAATGTAAGATCTCTGTTTGTGTTACCGTCTTCTTCATTTATGGATTTGAAAAATGTATACATTTCCTCTGTTGTTACTGTGGTTCTAATGTATTTTTCAGTTTTATTAATTTCCAGTAATCTTTTGGGTTACTGCTACTCATTGCTATAATTTCCCTATGGCGATTACATTTGTATCGAGCAATTGACTGTTTCATGATAGTTTTATAATTCCTGCTGGCGTCTATCATGCGTTGTCGGTTTATTTCTATATTTCGACATCTGATTTCATTTCTGGACCGATGATATTCTATACGCGCTTTTTTGCAGTTTTCGTTATACCATGGACGACACGAGTGTTTTTCTGGGGTATACGAGTGGGCTTTATATTACCGAAAGTTTCCGCAGCTGATTCCTCAAACATTTTTGAGATTGCGTTCGTAAGCTCGTTAATGTTTTGAGCGCCAAGTGCACCATTTGCAATCTGGGTTTTTACATTTGCCAAAGTGTAGTGGTGTAGTATTTTAGCGATAAATGCATTTCTTTGCACAAACTTCCATTTTCGCGTTATTAATGAGTCGGTGTTGTTGGTATTATTAGATCCTTCTACCGTTGATGTAGTCTTTAAGACTATTGATAGGTTCAGTGCGTAATGTATATCAGATATGATAGAACAGTAATCAGATACTTTGAATTTTGATATGTATTTATAAAGTTCGGCTGAGGATATACCGTAATCTATAACGCTACCATACCTCGATGTTAATTTACCTAAGTTTGCGTCTGTACCTGCTCTACCATTGAGTATGAAGAAGCTGTTGTATTTACATAGGTCAAGTAGTCTATGACCATAATTATTAGGACGATTTTTGTCCTGCGATATGCGTTTTGGTGCATCAAATTGCGTGCTTCCTTCTATATCATTTGGATCGGTGGCTACAAAATGTAGCAACGTTTCGTCGCTGTGTAGAAAGTCATCTAGTATGCCGGTTTTCGCATTTAGATCGCCTATTAATAGGAATAATTTACTTCAGTTTGAGAATTTAATAATGTCATGCTCCAGTTCTCCAAAAGCCTCTATAGTTGAATAGTCTGAATATTCCGGTGGAATGTAGACGCAGCCAATTATTATCTCGCTATTTAGGTTTGTGTATGTCTTAGATATCGATGCCCAGAGGACATATTCACTATCTGTGTCCAGTTGTTGAATGTGTTTAGATATCGTATTGTTAATTAGTAAAGCAATTCCCCCAGATTTACGTCGGGCGTTTATGCGGTTTTTTGTAATCACTGTATAATTATCTATTCTCACTGTATCTAGGTCGTCTAGATTGGTTTCAGCTATTCCTACAATATCAAACTGTCTTATAAACTCATCCATTTCAGGGTACTTTAATTTATTTTTCAAGCCACACACGTTGAGAAACCCTACATTAAATTCAGTGTTGTCGTCGTCGGTGTCGCCGTCGTCGTCATTGTCGTCGTTGCCGCTGCTGGCGACGTTACGGTCGTTGTTGTTGTTGGTTGTGGTGGTGGTGGTGGTGGTGGTAGTGGTGGTGGCGATGGTGGCGATGGTGGTGACAGTGGCCATGTCAGTTGCCGCGGTGGCGGTGGTGTTGTTGTTGTTGTTATTATCCCTAGCAGTCGCATTATTAACATTACCAGTAGTTATTGTATCCCTAATACTAGGAATTGTAGTAGCCTCGGCAGTAACGGTAGCAGTAGTAGCAGTATTAGCAGTAATAGTATTAGTAACAGTAGCAGCATCGTTAACGGTAGTGATAGCAGTAGCCGTAGCCGTAGCCGTAGCCGTAGCCGTAGCCGTAGCCGTAGCCGTGGCTGTGGTAGTGGCAGTAGCAGCATCATTGGCATTAACAGTAGTATCGGCATAAGCTCTAGCAACAGTAGTTGTCGTATCAGTAGTGCTGTTACAGTAATTAATATTGTAATAATTGTCACTCTCGTCTGTAGTTCTATTGTAATTATTCTTAATATTGCGATCATTTCCTTTGTAATAACGTACAGTAATTTTATTCCAATTGGATTCAGATGTAAACGTAGCATTGTTGTTGTTGTTGTTGTTGTTGTTGTTGTTGTTGTTGTTGTTGTTGTCGTAGTCGTCGTAGTCGTCGTAGTCGTCGTAGTCGTCGTAGTCGTCGTCGTCGTCGTCGTCGTTGTTGTTCGACGTGCTATGATTGAACATTATACCACGATTACAAAAATATAGTGAAGACTTTGGTAAAGCAACGATGTTCTCAAGCTTGTTTGGGTGGTGTATTGTGGGTCCCGCTGAGAGTGCAGGGTGGGAAACCGATGCGCCCATGCAGTCTGTTGTTTCGCGTTTCCATTTGGGAGGGGCGGCCATTGTGAGCGGTTCTCGGTCTCCAAAAGCTGTCGATTCTTAAGTCCATCCATTATGTTCATATGGTACACGTGCTGTTGTTGCCGTTCGTTTATCACATGTCCAAGTTCCATTGGTATATTTTCGACAACATTTTCCCCATAAAGGTTGTGTCCTAATATGTGTTTTTCCCACCATGGGGGTTGATTTTGAGTTCGGTCGAATGCGTTTGTTATAAACTCGGGTTGTTGTTGTTGTTGTTGTTGTTGTTGTTGCTGCTGCCGCTGCTGCTGCCGTTGCTGCTGCTGTTGCTGCTGCCGAGATGGTTGTTGTTGTTGTTGTTGCTGCTGCTGTTGTTGTTGTTGTTGTTGCTGCAGCATCTGCTGGTGTTGTTGTTGTTGTTGTTGTTGTTGTTGTTGTTGTTGTTGTTGTTGTTGTTGTTGTTGTTGCTGCTGCTGCTTCTGTTGCTGCTGCCGAGATGGTGGTGGTTGTTGTTGTTGTTGTTGTTGTTGTTGTTTGTTGTTGTTGTGGTTGTTGTTGCTGCTGCTGCTGCTGCTGCTGCTGCTGCTGCTGCTGCCACTGTCGCTGTTGTTGTTGTTGCTGCTGTTGTTGTTGTTGTTGTTGTTGCTGCTGCTGCTGCTGCTGTTGTTGTTGTTGTTGTTGCGGGTGCTGTTGGTGTTGGTGCTGTTGCTGCTGATGGTACGAAGTTGGTACGAGGTTGGTGAGCGTGTGTGATGTGGGCCTACTGATGATTGTGTTGTTAGCGCCCGATGAACATTGGGTTGCTGCCGATACCTTTCGTGTTCATGAGTATCAATATTATTTCTCCACGTGTCTTCGCCTGCATTATAAAGTCGATTGTTAATATATAGGCGGTCTCTTACCAGAGAAACCTTCTGTCCTCGTCTTAACGCTTCACGCTTAACTGAGTACAACGGCCGTCGTCTAGCTTCAATTTCTGGGGGGAACTGCTCGTGAACTTGAAACGGTTTATCACGTAACATTCTTGCAGCATTATATAAAACGTATTCTTTGTCCTTAAATAAAGTGAATTCCTGCTAGGCAATGCGATTTTTCAACAGAATTTGGGAATCAAAACACATTGCACGAACAAGATAACATTCAATGACTACACACACACACACCTGTTGTTTCTGAGTGGTCCCCGCCACCAGGTCAAACCAATATATAGAGACATCTGACTGACCGGTATTGGTCCAGTACCGGACCTTTAAGGCTGTGTCATTAGGTTAGAGTTCATTAAATCACTGATGGAGCGGAGGCAAAACTTGTTCTGTGACATTGTACTTCCAGAAAGTAATGACAGCGCATGCTTTTAGCACATTCCATATGAACAATTATTATTTATTGCGTAAAAACCATACAGTATGGTCTCTGCATACTGCACATACAATATATATATATATATATATATATATATATATATATATATATATATATATATATATATATATATATATATATATATATATATATATATATATATATATATATATATATATATATACAATAGCAACCCGGTTAGTAATGCAGCGAAGTACGTTCATTGATTGTTAGCGCTGGGAAGTAATTTTATATTGACCAATCAGAATACGACCGTCCTCGCGACAGTGAATATCTCCACGCCCAAGTTGAGCGCACGTGACGCACGGCATGATGTAAGAAGCGTGTAACTAAGCTATTTTTGTCAATGTATATTGTTTGTTGTGGAAATAAATAAACTTTGATTAGTTGATAGTTGTCTAATACTTAAAATTGCAAGTACTATCTTTCTCGGTGTAAGACGTCCAGCATGCTACCCAGTGTGTGATTAGCCATCCTGGACGATCGTATGCTAATCGAAGATATATATTGTGGTTTTAGGAATCGACGTTATTGGAAAATATGTCAACACTTCAGTTTATATGATAAAAAGAATCTTAAACTCGGTCCCATTCAACATCATTATCATCAACCCGCGTCGAAAATTATCACTTTGTTCTCACTAAATCTCCTTGAAAGTGATTCTTTTCAATTCGGTTCATAATACGGATATCAATGGAACAATCCAGTTTTAGCTATGCCCCGCTCATCTCTAACCACGCTCTACTCACGCTTTGGCCGTCTTGGGATCGACCGATCCCTGATCTCCCTAACTATTAATTTCCAGAAAACTATACCGGTGTGCTGTAGAATATTTTTTTAAGTACTTTGACTATGTGCTGGTACTGCCATAGACAGCAACAACGCTCAATCAAATTAGTTTCAAAATATTCAACATTATGTTTATTAAATAGTACAGACATACAATTCATACAAATCCCACCACCCCCCCTCCATCCATCCATCCATCCAACCATCCATTCCGCCCTCTCTCCCTCCTTAACTCCCTCTCTCCCTCCGCAACTCCCTCCGTTCCCCCTCCTTCCATCCTTCCATGCACACACGCGGGCACGCACGCACACACGCACGCACGCACCCAGCCACCCATTCATCCATCCATCCATCGATTCACCCATACATCCAACCATCCATCGGTTCATCCCGCCTCCCTCCATTATTAACTCACCCTCCCTCCTATCCCCGCCCATACATCCATTCATCCATCCCGCCATCCCTACCTCGCTCCTTAACTCACTCCCTCCATCCCTCCTTCCATCTGTCCTCCCCTCACGCCCTCGCTCCATCCATCCATCCATCCATCCATTCTGCCCTCTTCCTTCTTAACTCCCTCGCTCCCTCCACACCTCCCTCCGTCCTCCCCCCCCCCCCGTCCATCAGCCCATCCACGCACGCACGCACTCACGCACGCACGCACGCCCGCACGGACGAACACACACACGCACGCACGCACGCACGCACGCACGTACGTACGTACGTACGTACGTACGTACGTACGTACGCACGCACGCACGCACGCACGCACGCACGTACGCACGCACGCACGCACGCACGCACGCACGCACGCACGCACGCACGCACGCACGCACGCCACGCCACGCCACGCCACGCCACACCACACCACACCACACCATACCACGCCACCGCCACCGCCACCGCCACCGCCACCGCCTCCGCCACCGCCACCTCCACCACCGCTACCAGACACACACACGCACGCACCGCAGGCACGCACTCAACACGCGCACGTGCACACACACACACACACACCACACACACACGCACGCACGCACGCACGCACGCACGCACGCACGCACGCACGCACGCACGCACGCATGATTGTTAGCGAGGGGAAGTAATTTTATATTGGCCAATCAGAATACGACCGTCCTCGCGACAGTGAATATCTCCACGCCCAAGTTGAGCGTGCGTGACACACGGCATGATGTAAGAAACGTGTAACTAAGATATTTTTGTCAATGTATATTGTTTGTTGTGGAAATAAATAAACTTCCATCCATCCATTCCGCCCTCTTCCTTCCCTCACTCCCAAACTCCTACATCCCTCCCTCCCTCCCTCCCTCCCTCCATCCATCCATCCATCCCGCCATCACTCACTCGCTCCTTAACTCCTTGTCTCTATTCCAGCGGCCATCGCGCCTTTCATAACTCTGTCGCTGCCTCCCTCCTTCCCTCCCTACATCATTAACTCATCATCCCTCCTTAGCTCACTATCTCCCTCCTTACATCCATCCATCCATCCATCCACCCCGCCATCCACCCCACCCCTACCGCTCCGTAGCTCCATCCATCCATACATTCACCCACCCACCCACCCACCCACCCACTCACTCACTCACTCACTCACTCACTCACTCACTCACTCACTCACTCACTCACTCACTCACCCACCCACCCACCTACCCACCCATCCACCCACCCACCCACCCACCCACCACCCACTTACCCATCCATCCATTTCGCCCTCGCTCCCTCCTTAACTACCCCCACCCCTCCCTCCATCCCTCCCTTCATCCATCCACGCACGCACGCACGCATGCAGGCAGGCACGCACGCACGCACGCACGCACGCACGCACGCACGTACGCACGCACGCACGCACACACACACACACACACACAATCTTCAATTGCATCATCTCAAACAATCCTCTCAATATGCGAGGAGCGCAATGATTGCATTAACGTTGCCTTGTCCTACTATCATATGCTCGGTATGCACACGGCACTAGGCGGGATGGCCGCGCGTGGCACTCGGATAACCACAGCTCACTCCGTATCATCGAGTAGAACAATTCACTGTCAGTTGAGGAATTAGCAGGCGAGTCGCCCCCCCCCACCCACCCCCCCCCCCCCCACCACCCCCCCCCCCCCGTTCTCCAACCATCAAGTCATCTATCCACCCAGCCAGCCAGTCGCGCACCTACCCACCCCACCCCAATATCCATCACCCACCAATCAACTGAATATTCGAGAGAATATATATTATCGGACTTGCCCTTCTGTCATACTCTTGTTATGCACGTGGTACCAGGCGGGCAAGCTGCCTGCGCCACTCGGGCAATCACAGCTCAGTCAGTATACTCGCTCAGAGCAGTACGCTGCCGCTAAAGGACCGAGCAGGCGTCTCATCCACCCGCCTGTTCGCCATCGAGTTGCCCAAGGTCCTGCCACGTCAGCACTAGGCCACGCGCCTCGACCTGCCGCATGTACGTAGCCCACAGCTGATTAGCTCAGGTGCATATATGTTGAATAGTCAATCAAGCTAATTTATTCAAACTGTCACTGCTAAGATATTATATATATATATATATATCTTAACAGTGACAGTTTGAATAAATTAGCTTAATTCATGAAGCTAAGATCCTTTTAGTTTGAAAACGCGTGCACTAAAAAGTAATTTCTCAATTGAGAATAAATACGTACACTTCAGTCAACTTGTTTTCAAAAGGACATTATTTATGATGACATTTATGATGACATTCCTACTTTGTTAACTTACTTATTTCAATAGTCTTCTCTTGGTCTGCAAAGATATATATATATATATATATATATATATATATATATATATATATTTATATATATATATATATATACATTATATATATATATATATATATATATATATATATATATATATATATATATATATATATATATATATGTATGTGTGTGTGTGTGTGTGTGTGTGTGTGTGTGTGTGTGTGTGTGTGTGTGTGTGTGTGTGTGTGTGTGTGTGTGTGTGTGTGTGTAATTAATAACTTGCTGTCAAACCTGCTTTCTTGAGAACCTGTCTATAATATTCAATAAGACATTCGATCGTCTACCACATCAAGAGCTTCCAGTCAAATTATTTTTCAAAATCTTCAGCACCTTTCCTATCATCTCAGAGACCATGCCTTCTTTAAGCCTTTAGCTTAAGGTTTCAATGTTCTCATAGAAATGTCAATGTGCAGACTAAGAGAAGACCATTCTGTAAAAAAAAAAAAACGTATCACTGCAATGATTGGGCTAGCAGGCTTGGGCCCAAGTGCATGGCATTGCATTTAAATGCAAATGCAACTGTTTGCAACTTATTCAAATGCAAGTACAAATGTATTTGCAAATGCATTTAAATATTTGGGCACATGTCTAGGATCCATCTGTCATCTATGTATCTACTGGTAGTGACTATTCTTTGTAAACCTTTTTGCAGACCAAGAGAAGACTATTTTTTAATTTTCTCACGTGAATGACTGTCTCGCTTATTGAACCAGTCATTCCAGTGTACAATTTTCAAAAATAGTCTTCTCTTTATCTGCACATGGAACTGTATGTACTATGAAAAAATAATACTTATTTCACCATTAACACTTTAACCCTCGAATTTTTTTTTTTTTTAATTTCAATTTTCTCACAGGAAATGTCTATTTCCAGACCAAGAGAAGACCATTTTGACAATTTACTACTGGAATGACTGGCTCTGTTATCGGGCCAGTCATTCCAGTGGTAAATTTTCAAAAATAATCTTCTCTTGATCTGCAAATGGACATTTCTCGAGACCACTGCAGAAGGCATTTTGGCTGATATGAGGGTTAAAGAGATAAGGGGTAACCATTAAAGCATTGCATTTTCATATTCCTAAATATTATGTTGACGATTTTGAAGGATATTTCATTGATAGTCATTGCACCCTATGGAAGCAACATGTGTCAGTCAAATTACTTTCAAAATGATTATCAGATATTACGTTCAAAATTGTGAAAGGAATTTTATTGATAGATGCTACTACGCCTATGGCAGCAACAGGTTCCAGTCAAAATGCATTCAAAATAGTTATCAGTGTATACAATATCTGTATGAATTTAACAATTATTCTGTTGAATATTTTGACTATAATAGTCAAGATAATTTGACTGGGAACTGTGGGTCAAAGTGTCCAGTCAAATTTGTTTCAAAATGTTCATCAGCTTATTCAAGACCTGAACTAGGATTCTGCCACTTTTAGATTAAAATGTTTAAATGTTAACTTTGTCTGAGGTCATCTTAGTCACACATGGCTGAGTCAGACTGAATGGCAGGCCCTTCTAATTATAATGGGCGAACAGTAAATTAACCCATGTCAACAGAATTACCAGCAGCTATTATTTATTGATCTTGGTAAATGTCTATTTGCATTGCAAGAAGAATCTTTGAAATTTTACCACTGGAATGACTGACTCGATCACCAAGCCAGTAATTTCAGTCATGAATTTAAAAAAATGTATTCTCTTTTAATTCAAAAAGCCAATCTTGACAACTAATGAATTAAGAGATTTCTGAATGAATGGAGTTAACAACACCCTACCCTATTCATATATTGGGTAAACAAAGATACAGACAGACAGACAGACAGACAGTTTATTGCAAAAATCCAACATAAGGATACGGAAATACAAGTACAATCGTATAAATAAACAAGATATATGAAACAACTATAGGCCCTATATAAATTAATAAACACTACTTAATTAAATATATACATATTGTCCAAAGCAATGGGCAAATCGCGTCCACAACCGGAGTAACTACTACAAACGATTGATCCACATCAAGTTATGCGCCGGACATTTGCAGCCCCGCCCACGTTCTGAGCGTGTTTGGATCGATTTATGTACTTTGAACCTTGGGGTCACAGGATCCCCTTTTTAGCGTGGCTATACAGATAGGTTGCTGAATATTTTGAAACCAACCAGACCGGCCACCATTGCAGTCTACGAGTGCACCAACACCCAACCGAACAAGCCTCAAAATGCCAACAGAATGTTCATTAGATAGTAATTAACCATTCAAAGGATCTGCAAACTTGACGGACTTTTAAATGATCATGGTTGAGTTAAATTCGTCATTCGATAGGTAGTTTGATTGTGACGCCAGCCTACATATGGCGTAATAGATTGTGACGTCATATACTTGAGTAACTGATCGGATCTCACCATTAGAGTTATTTACGGGCAACTGTTATATTAGTATACGTTTTTTGATAAATCTTACGATGAAGTGGGGAACATTACCTCACGGCATTTCGTTTCTCCATAATGACGTTGACAAATTTTAGAATCATTTTGATATGTCTGTAGAGCCACGATTGCATGACATTAAAAAGACAAATTTGTCTTGCTCATTTAAAGAATCAAAGTTAGAACAGCTAGACAACTCAGAAAATAAAGAATCCCTAGCGTCCTGGAATGTAGGACATTCTAAGACAATGTGTTTCTCATCTTCTACTTTATTTAGATTGCAAGGTTACAGAGTCGGGACTCTACAGGTATCTTGGGCCGACAGTATCTATCTATTTCGATATGCAGACAGTGAGCTCTGAGCCTTAGCTTTGAAAATCCTCTGCGCTTTAAAACTATGGGCTGTGAGAAAATAAAATTTTCAGGATTAAAATTATCTTTAAAAAGCTTATAACAGCGCAATTTGGGGGTTTTCTCGGAGTCGGTTATATGCCCTATCCATGCAGAAATGTATTCATTCTTGATGGTGTCCTGAAATAATTTAATAATTTTATGTCTATATAATGATCCCTGGTTTTCCCAGACACTAATTAGATTGAATTTCGACAGCAGGAGCTGAATACACGCGGACCAATTAGAATCATCTTTTAGTGAATATGATTCTATGCATGCCTTCCGTACAATTGACGACGAATCGGTGTTGCATGATCTAAGCCAGTATTTCATGGCTTGTGGGAGAAGGGTTATTAACGCGGGAAATTGGCCCAGGTCACCACGCACAGCAGCATTTACTGTTCGCTTGCCAACGCTTAGCAAATACTTAGCAAATGTGATAAGTAACTTCTCCACAGGTATAGAATCGCAGAGTTGAAGAAGGTTAGACTGGTTCCGTCTGCTAGTGTAGAAAGGACTCCATATTTCACTGCAGTAGCGTACACTAGGCATTACCAGGCTGTTAAAGAGACTATAAGCAGATACTATGTTATTTCTAACATTAATTGTTTTGAGCTTGAAGAGTGCTTTGGATGCTTGCTCCTGAAGTCATGTGCAAGCACGTTTAAAGTTACCTGACACGATGAACACTATGCCTTGGTAACAGTACGAGTGTACTATTTCAATTGGCGATCCATTAAACAGAAAGCCGTGATGGATGATGAGTCTACCAGCCTTACTGAAAACAATCACCTTAGATTTGGCGAGATTGACTGTCAAGCGCCACTTAGAGCAACATGCAGATAGTTTGTTCATAGCATTTTGAAGGCCTGAGTGTGATTTCGAAACCAGAACAAGATCATCCACAAACATAAGACAGTTAATATTCGTATCATGCAATGTTATCGGCTCGAAAATCGTTGAAAATAGCAGGCAGGTCTGCCAAAAAGATATTAAACAGCAGAGGGCTCAAGACACAACCTTGTTCCACACCTAATTGAGATGAGATAGTCCCACTAAGCGAGACATTAACCTTGACTGAATAAAGTACATTAGAGAACATACATTGTATAACGGCCAAGAAATTAACCCCCCCCCCCTAAAGATGTATTACTAAGCTCATGCTAATTGCTTTGAAAGGATCTTGACAAAGAATATAGTTTACTGGTTGAGTAGATTGTACTGTAGTGAAAAGCACTCGAGTAATTACCTGTGTTGTGGGGCTAAAGGATCGCGGTTTATTGACACAGATGATCATATGAATATTATTAATTTTCCTAAAAATCAGCGTATTGACTAAAGCAAAAACAACTTTTAGTCCAATTGTTTCATTACCATTTTGGTGCTCAAACCGGCCAAAACCAGCATTTGTCGTGGTCTTTGAAAATGCCCATTTGCAGGCCAAGAGAAGACAATCACTGAGCCAATTATTTCAGTGGTTTGGTATATATGTGGTAAAGCATCAACACATTGGACAACAGAATGGAGGCACCCCTTCCTTACTATTTATAAGGTGATCATATTTATTATGCATTAGATATACCTTGCTGTAGCTTATCTCAGAAACAAATGAACTAAAATGTGTTGGCTTGCTAAGAGCTCAACTGACTTTAGTCAAACTAATTTCAAAATATACATGATTTTGCATATTTAGGTATGTTGATGGCTGAGAGCTACATGCTAAGAAATAACACACGTGTCATGC